>JAOPSE010000014.1:736536-953871 GCA_029449295.1 Zea luxurians | reverse complement strand
TACTCGACACCAGTCTGACAGAGCAACTTTGGGCAGCAATTTCTTTAATTTTTGTATAACAACTAGAGAGACTCTCTGCATCAAAGTTATTCTCCTATAATAGCTCTTTAAAATTGATGTGGTGACATAGGACAAAATCCTCATAATTTGGGAGATCTTGGGCTTCAAAATGGAGCCAAACTCACTAATTTCAGACTTCACCAATAGAGCTCAAGTGTGGTTCTTTTACAAAAAAGTCCAAAACTCAAAGTTTAGGTTGCAAATCTACACAATTGTGAACCATATGACTTAAGACACCTTAACTTCATAGTTTTGCACTTTAGTCCAAAAGTGCACTAATTTTGCACTTAGCCCCCTAGGGTTTAAGTTTAGGCTTTCTAGGGTTCTTTTTGGAGTTTTTGATACTTCTAGGGTTTGGATATCCCATAAGTCTATTCAAGGTGACATTTTACGATCCTCTCTAATAAGTTTTGAAGTTTTCTCTTGTTTAAGCCTTGTTTGCTCTATTACACCCAATCTAGGGTTGAGTTCCCTATTCTAGGGTTTTATTTAAAATGTCATATCAATACAGCTTGATTGAAATTTTTGCCTAGTGAATGCACTCTAGGTGTGACAAACATATGATATGCCAATGCTTATGATGTTATGCTCAGGTTTTAGTAACAGTAACACCAGGGGTGTTATATCCTTCCCCCATAAAGAATCTCGTCCCGAGATTAAAAGTCCTGAGGTAAGTAATGGAAAAGGAAATGCTTCACATTTTTATTTCCTTATTCTTGGTACAAGGCAGGGGTGGTTTGGGGCTCACTCCTTCATTACAACAATTGTATACACTTTACAAATTACATGAGGCTAAAAAGCCTAGGAAATTCTTTTCTAAAAAGTCTCGAGTTTCCCATGGAGCCTCATCTTCTGAATGTTGGTTACACTGTATCTTGTAAAACTTGAGAGTTCTTCCAAGACTCGAATAGGATGCTCTGAATATGTCAAGTCTGGTTCTAGGGCAACATCCATCACTTCAATGGTTTGATCGGGAACCTGAAGACATTTCTTCAACTGAGACACGTGGAACACATTATGTACTGCAGATAAGGTTTAGGTAACTGGAGTCGGTATGCCACTTCTCCATATTGTTCAAGAATAGGAAAAGGACCAATATACCGGGTGCAAGCTTCCCCTTAACCCCGAAACATGATACACCTTTTATTGGTGAGACCTTCAGATAGACATAATCTCCCACCAGAAAGTACAAGGGTGTCCGTCGTTTGTCTACATAACTCTTCTGTTGAGCTTGGGCTTTCTTCAAATTACGAATTATTCGTTGAACTTTCTCTTCTGTCTCCTTTACCATGTCTGGTCTGAAGAAACTCCTTTCACCTAGTTCAGACCAGTTTAACGGAGTACGACATCGTCACCCATACAAAGCTTCAAAGGGTGCCATCTGATGCTTTCTTGATAAGCTATTATTGTATGAGAACTCCGCTAATGGTAAACAATCATCCCATTTTTGTGGAGTTCCAGAATACATGCTCGCAACATGTCTTCAAGTATTTGGTTTACCCACTCAATTTGACCACTGGTTTGAGGATGATAGGCCGAAATGTGGAGCAATTTAGTACCCAAGGACTTGTGAAGTTCTTCCAGAATTTGGACACAAATTGAGGTCCACGATCCGACACAATAGTCTTTGGAATACCGTGCAAACTGAGAATACGAGCAATGTACAGTTCCGCATATGGTGAGGACCGGGTAATATGTTTGACTGGCAGAAAATGAGCAATTTCGTAAGCCGATCAACAATAACCCAGATGGAATCATATCCTTTTGTTGTTCTGGGCAATCCCACAATGAAGTCCATGCTTATATCTTCCCATTTCCATGTAGGGATAGGTAAAGATTGTAATGGACCTGCAGTCTTCATGTGTATGGCTTTGACACGCCTAGAAGTGTCGCATTTTGCCACATAGCGTGCGATTTCAATCTTCATCTTCGTCACCAGTAATGTTGTTTAGATCATGATACATCTTAGTGCTTCCAGGATGAATAGAATAGCGACTAAGATGTGCTTCATCCAAAATTTGTTGCGAATTTCTTCATTCTTTGGCAAAACTATGCGGTTGTTGAACCATATAATGCCTTGATCGTCTTTACTAAAGCACTTGGCTTTTCCGGACTCTATTTCTCACGGATGTGTTTCATACACTCATTATCCTTTTGAGCATCCATTATCCTTTATAAAAGGACTGACTCAAGCTTTAGTTGATTTAAGACTCCTTGTTGGATCATTCCCAGGTTTAACTTCTCCATCTCCTGGCATAGTGTACTGTCAGAGGTCTTCACCGTAAGACAGTGACAGGAAGCCTTACGGCTGAGTGCGTTTGCCACTACATTGGCCTTGCCTGGGTGATAATGAATTTCCAATTCATAGTCCCTTAATAAGCTCGAGCCATCGCCTCTGTCTCATGTTCAAGTTCTGACTGGGTGAATATGTACTTCAAACTTTTATGATTCTGTATAGGTGTGACAGATATTTCCCAGCAGATAATGACGCCAGATTTTTAGGGCATGAACCACTGCAGCTAACTCCAGATCATGAGTGGGATAGTGTTCCTCATGCCGGCGTAACTGCCTTGTAGCATAAGCTATCACTCGGCCTTCTTGCATTAGAACACAGCCGAGACCACTGTCTGATGCGTCGCAATACACATCAAAGGGTTTTTCAATATCTGGTTGAGCCAATACCGGAGCAGTGGTTAATAATACCTTCAATTGTTCAAAGGCTTCATTACACTTTGAAGACCAAATAAATTTATTGTCATTCTTCAATAAACTTGTGATTGGTTTCACAAGCTTGGAAAAATCTGGTATGAATCGGTGGTAATAGCCAGCTAGTCCAAGGAAACATCGGACTTGAAGTACAGTGGTTGGGGTTTCCACTCCAAAATATCCTTGGACTTTGCTGGGATCCACCGCAATCCCCTTGGCAGATAATACATGTCCCAGAAATTGGATCTCTTCCAGCCAGAACGCGCACTTACTGAACTTAGCATACAATTGGTGCTCTCTTAAGCGCGTCAACACGATCCGTAAATGCCGAGCATGCTTCTCTTCATTCTTGAATATATCAAGATATCATCAATGAATACCACCACAAACTTATCCAGCTCGGGCATGAATACCGAGGTTCATAGATACGTGAAGTGGGCAGGAGCATTTGTTAGTCCGAAAGACATAACCAGATATTTCAAATAAACCATACCGCATAGTGAATGCGGTCTTCGGTATATCTTCGGGCCAGATACGGATCTGATGATAGCCCGATCTAAGGTCGATCTTGGAGAATACCCTCACTCCAGTTAGTTGATCAAATAGAATGTCAATCCGTGGAAGAGGGTACTTATTTTTGATGGTAACCTCATTAAGGGGTCTATAATCCACGCACATCCGTAGTGTTTGATCCTTCTTCTTAACAAAGATGGCTGGACAGCCCATGGTGATGAGCTTGGCCGGATGAATCCCTTCTCCAGTAGATCTTGTAATTGGGTCTTGAGCTCTGCCAGTTCATTTGGAGGCATTCGGTACGACCTTCTAGAAATAGGGGCCTTACCGGGCTTCAACTCAATCACTAATTCTACATCTCTCTCTGGAGGCAATTCAGGCAAATCTTCTAGAAAGACGTTCTGGGAACTGACATACTACCAGAATATCTTGGATCTCCGTATGATAGCTTCATACGCTCTGCCAAATGGTTTAGCTAGAATGGCTACGGGGATGGTCAAGAGAACCTCTTCTTGGCCATGACTCAATCTGACAGTTCTCAAATTACTGTTGAGAATAGCTTTATGTTGGGCCAAACCAATTCATGCCCAGAATTACATCTATATCTTGGCCTTTCAGAACAATCATATTAGTAGGAAAGTCTCGTTCAGCCAATGTTACGGGCACTTGGTAAGCCACTTCTTTAGTAAATATTTGTCCCCCAAGCGAATGAATTTTAAAACCCTTCCCTTGATTCATGGTATGGAATGCAATGTTGCTCCACAAACTTCTTTCTTATGAAAGTATGTGAAGCTGCCAGAATCAAAAAGTATAATTGCAGGGTGATTGGCCACTAGAAACGTAACCATCATAACCGGTTCGACGTCCGGTGTTGTGGCCACTTGAGTATAATAAATTCGTCCGTTTTCCTTGTACTTTTGCCTGCGGTATTGTTTGCCGCATTTCCCTTTCCTTGAGCGGAATTCCCAAAACTCTACTGATTACTTGATTTATTCTGCTTCGGGTAGGGACAGTCCTTGATAAAGTGTCTGGACTTTCCACAGTTGAAACAGCCAGTTGAAGAGCTTGGGAGGGTAGGAAACGAGTGCCAGGGGCACCCGGCTGAGTGGTTGCAGTAGGGGCAATGGTGGGGGCGAATGAAGACCGGTTGCTTAAAAGGGTAGGAGGGTGGATGTGGGGAAGAGCAATTAGGATTGAAAGGTCGGATTACCAACCTTTGCCTTTCTCAGACCCCTGACTGGGCCTATTGCCTCCTTAACCCTTGGATTTTCCGGAGCCTTCATATTTAGCCTCGACTGCTAGTGCAGTACTGACAAGCCCTTCCATAGGAAAGATCAATGTAGGTGGCCATCTTCCTTTGCATTCGATCATTAAGACCTCTCATGAAACAATTCCTCTTCTTTAAATCCGTGTTGACTTGATCGATCGCATATGGGATAAGTGATTGAATTTATTGAGATACTTGGTGACAGTATCCCCGCCTTGTTTCAGCTTATGAACTCTTCCTGCTTCATGTGGAGCACCCCTTCAGTTATATAGTGCTCGCGGAAAGCCAACTTGAACTCATCCCAAGTTATTTGATGAGCAGCCGGTTGAACGGCTACAAAATTTCCCCACCAGGTGCTGGCAGGGCCTCGCAATTGTTGTGCTGCGAATAGGGGCTTTTGAATCTCCGTACATCGGGGAAGCCCGAACTTCTGCTCGATAACGTGGATCCATTCATCCGCTTCCAAAGGATCTTCTGCCTTGACAAACAATGTAGGGCGTGTCTCTGAGAAATCTAGGTATGATGTTTCGTGGGGTCCTTGCGAATATGCCGCCCGCCTTGTTGCTGCATTTGTTGCCCTGCCATTTCCCGCAGGAAGCGGGTGTTGTCGGCCGTAGCGTTAACCAAGGCAGCGATAGCCTCGGCTAACGTTGGTGGTACTGGGGGTGGATTCGGGGTTGCTTCCCTCCCACTGGAGGTCCCTGCTCCATCCTGTGAATGAGTCTTGGAAGGCATCTGAGGCAACACACATTTGGAAAAATATAATATGCTAAAGAAAACCATCCATTTTACATTACTAAAAAGAGTAATGTTATAGACTCGAATTTTACAACAGGATTACATTACCTATTATACATTACTACTACTTCTACACTATACTACTCTTGTTTCTTGTCACTTTAGGTAGCCTCGCTGTCGGGAGTAGGAGACCATTCATCCACCAACTTCATAGAGGGAGGAGGCCTGAAAAGGTCTAGTTCACCATCAAAGGCTTCTCCCGCTATCCCAGAAGGTCCGGCTTCTATCCCGACAGGATCCGCAGGTACAGTGGGGTGCAGTTGGGAATACAGTACATGAACTTCTTCATGTAGAGTATTACAATAAACTTGCAAGTGGTCTATGGTAGTGCTAATCTCCTCCATGCGGGCTCGAGCTTTTGCCTCCTTAGCCCAAGCAAGCGAACGAGAGTTAACCGCCCAGTCAAGCGCTAGATCTCGTTCCGCGAGCTGATCTTGCATGGTCCGTGGATGTCTGTTCTTAATTCGTTTATTCTTTCACCATCTGCAACCCACATGTCAATCCTGTGATGGAGTTCTGATCGAAGCTGATCAACTTGGGCTTCCAGATCCCCGATTGGATCGTTACTACCACTGCTGCTGTCTTCATGCCGTGGGGCAAGCTGATGACGGGGTACACCAATTGGCCCGGTAGACTTGTGCGCAGTCTTACTTGTGCAAGGCGGCATTTCTTAAGGGGGAAATCTTATTAGCATAGTTTTTTAGCATGATGCATGTGTAATTACAGAATCAACCTTAGTTGATTCACACCTTCTATACATTGCACTCTATTATCTGGTCTTTCAAATAAGTACTTCAGAAAGAAGTTAGATAAGAAAGAAAGAAATTTTCTAGATAAATTCTGGAAAATTCTCTTTTGAAAATGCCTCATAACCTCTACAGAGATGGGCTTCGCTCCGATACCAGCTGTGACGAAACCTCCCAAGTCATTAGGACCACCTACAGTTGTCCTTGTCCAACGGACCTCAGACAACCCTGCTGGTGCCCCTAAATCCACTTGACAAGTTCGGTACCCTGTAGGTGCCCCTAAATCACTTAACAAGTTCGGTATTTGCTTTCCTTACCTTTCCCAAGAGCGTTTCACCCATCACGCAGACATTACAAGCATCGGAGATACGAAAATGCGGAAGCAGTTACATTAACTTACCTTTATTGGAAAGTAAGACAGAGTTATATAGTTACAGACCAGAACATAATATATGAGTGTTGAGTATTATTATTACAAACCATGGGAGGCAAAAACCCCTCCCGATAAGTATTAAACAAAAGTTTTATGGAGGATCCTTTCCTCCCGCAGCTTTAGTCTTGATGCTCTTCCTTTGGTACCACCTTTGAACAGAAGCAACAAAAGTTTGTCGCTTCTTTACCTAAAACAACATGGGACAAAGCCCTGAGTATGGAATTACTCTGCAAGTCCTTACCCGACTAAAGAAAAGACTCTCAAAGGGTATGCTGGCTAGAGGGAGTCAAGGTAAGGCTTATCAATAATCAATGACTCTGTTTGCATAAATGCTTACTAAGAGTGGATCCTTAAAAATCTAGTTTTATTTGTCAGGTTAAGTAAAATTACCTACAACTAGGGTTCTCTCTATCCTAGTTCAATCACTTGACCTGTACTAGCCAATTTCTCAACAACCCTTCATCTTTACTGGATTTCTACGTATAGGTCAGTGACCAAGTCTTCATAACCGCGAAGTTACGGCGATCCGAATTGATTATACTCAGCTAAGGATCTCTGATCACACAACATATGTAGCACTTAACCCTTGCATATGTCAACTCGCCACCGGGGTTCTTAAGACCAGATCAGGTTCACGCCAACCGAGAGCACAGATACACCACCGTCCAGCCTCTTGCCACGGAGGGTACACGCTACTCTCGCCATCTCTCCACTCCCATTGCGTGGTATCTTATTCTAGTATTAGTCTGCCCGAGGCAAAGCTTACCCATGACGAGGCATGTGACCAGTTAAAGGGTCCTCGGTCATCAAGCCTACATCGGCACGGTCCTTAATCGACTCAGACGGAGACACTACACCGAGACTCTCTTCTCGTGCAAGTCAATCGGCCCGGTCTAAGCTTTATCATTTCAAACCCAAAGTTTGGTAACCTGACAGAGGTACATCTTTTTCGATGTTGAACCCATCATGGTCATGATGATCCACCATCAAGTTTCATTTTTGAAAACAATCCCACCCACTTTGCAACATCATCTTTTGAGAAAACAAAACATTTTGTTTTTCTAAAGCAAAGCTAAGCATAAGAAAACCTTTTGTAAAACAGGATTAGGAAATAACCCAAGGAAGGAGATGTAGCAATAGTTTAGCACACAACTCCTATTACTTAATGCATCAAGTAAGTGAGAAAGATTTTAAAAGGAACAAGGAGGTGGCAAATGCACCGGGGCTTGCCTTGTGTTACTGGTGAATCAGGCTCGGTTCCGCAGATAACGAAATAAAAATAATTGCCTGCCTCATGTTCCTCAGGTGGTGGTGGTGAAGTCTTCTCTTCTTCGACTTCTACTGCTTCTTCGTTTTCTAAATATAACCCATACATAATAATGAATGCTCATGTAATGCTCATGGGAGTGCAAAGATAATAAAAGTTTATTATCTAAAGTCTTGAATACAATTTTCCTTCACGGATCTCCGAGAACTTAGGGTTTCTGGAGTCAATAGTGAAGTTCATAGGGCAGGTATGAGAATACCCCTTCGGCCATACACTTTTCCTAAAGAGCCCCTGTTGAGTTACGAAATGAACCCGTGGTCCATAAGCAGTATAGGGAGACTTAATCTATGCCCCTGGAACTTACATTTTAGCCCCTGTAAAACCACAGAATTGTGCGCGCCATCCAGAAAAATAGAAAAAGGGGAAATTAATATTAGAAATTGATTTGTAGTATTAAAATAAATCCAGAAACTTGTAAAAATCATAGAAAATTTATATGAAGTCCAAATTAATCTATTCCAATTCCTATAATTTTGTAATATTATTGTTTATCACATAGAATCTCTGTTTTGACATGAAAGTCACATTAGAATTTATATCCTATTTAATCTTGTACAAACACATATAAACTTTATAAAATTCATAACTTCTCCGTTTAATTCCGACTTGACCCATTCCAGTTGCGTTAGTTTCGTGTATATTTACTATGTAGTAGTAACATTGATTATATGATATCCCCTACTTTTATAATTAGGTAACTAACTCGATTAATCTATGTCTATTGGATTAACTTCTTTAATATTAATATTCTAATCTTATGGTTATAATTTGACTAGATGACCTTTAATCAAATAATGACTTAGATTAAAGTTGAATAACCTCTCATATGAATTGTGTTAACAATTTATAATATAGTTTAATATTTAAATCACATTATTCTTCCATAAATCATAACTCCTTAACTGTAACTCCGATCTTAGTAGCCCTCGATCCCACGATCTCGTAGCAACGTATAGATATTTATTACGCAGTTTGTTATGCTTGGTGTGATGTTAATTTTGTCTATACCATGTTTGTTTGTATTGCTACGACTATCGCGAGGTTTCGAGGATTTGAAGAATCACCCTGGTAACTGGAATCTCAAGTGCCAGGCAAGTTGTGCCCTTGATCACTTCTTTACCCATTCATGTTCTTATTATTCATAATGATCTGCATAGGATAATTTTGCTGGGACCCAGTAGGATACCCTAGATTTTGACTATCCTTATACCTTGTTTCACCACTGGTTTTACTACTAAAGTTTTGGGTAGTTCTTGCTATTGCTTTATGTGGATTTGGGTATAGAGATATTCATCACTCATTTTTACAATTGTTATTATCTGTTCATTATTTTTATGTTCATGATAAGATCATTATGTTAATGGGAACATGGAGAACCACCCGGGAAAACAGTGCTACCACAAGGGTTTAATGAGACGCCCTTGGCTGATTAACTAGGAAAGCTAGTGGAGGCCTACCTTACCTGAAAGGGGCAAGGGCAGTAGGGGAGTGGTCAGAGTAGGGGGGTCCTTGGTTGATTTTGCTGCGATGGCGGTCAGGCAAGAACCCTGCATTGGAGCTTCCTATAAACTGTAGTGGGTAGTCTGAAGCTAGTGGAACTATGTAAAGGCCTCGTAGTGGTACCCTGCCTCGCTTCCTTGGTAGAGGTGTATGGGGTCTGATCAACTCCGTGGCAAATGGGTAACATGACTTGTGGGTAAAGATGCGCAACCTCTGCAGAGTGTAAAACTGGTATACTAGCCGTGCTCACGGTCATGAGCGGCTCGGACACTCACATGATTAATTTATGGAACTAAATTCAATATGTCATATGCATTGCATCGCAGGTGATGTTGTTACTTTTGTTCTACTACTTAATTGGGTTGGTACTTACTTATACTTAGTAACTGCTAATAAAATTTTGACCAACTTTAAAAGCAATGCTCAGCTCTAACCATCCTCTTTGGTAAGCCTTACACTTCACGTGAGCTCCCACCTTTGGCGAGTTCATGCACATTATTCCCCACAACTTGTTGAGCTGTGAACGTATGTGAGCTCACTCTTGCTGTCTCACACCCCCCCCACAGGAGAAGAACAGGTGGTTCTGGAGGAGCCACAAGGCGAGGAGTTTGATCTGATCTAGGTGGCGTTTCTCAGTCAACATTGGCGCCGACGATCCTTAGTTCGTTTTACATTTATTCCATTATTTTGTAATAAGACTTCCGCTATGTAATAAGTACTCTGATGTTATTGACATTTATCTCTATACACTCTGTTATTATATGTGTTGTCTTCTTGGCGCATGTATGAGATGCACCTGGATTTGTCCCTTAAAACCGGGTGTGACACCTCCACACACATATAACAAAGGAATGTCAGGGGAAGAGATCTCTCAACGGGATCATGGCCATAATCGTGAAGATTTGGAGCAAATCCACGCTTGAACTTGACCTTTCTCTGTGCTGCCTCGTCTCGACGCCATGCCCAGAAGCCAGAGCGCGCACTAGTGCTCGCCCGCGCACACCCCGAGCGCGTGTCAGAGCCACCCCTCAGCCGTTCTTGCCCGCACCTTTAAGACCACCCCCAGACGTGCCTCACCTCACTCCACACTCACCTTTGCTGGCCAGACACCACCCTTAGCTCCGGCGAGCTCTGCGCCACCCACCCGAGACACCCGAGCGCCGGCCACCGCGACCAGCCATTTCCAGAGACCTTCAGCCTCAACCGAGCCTTTGGACAACTTCCCCAAGGAGCCGTGAAGCTTCTCCAAGCGAGAATCGAAGCCCTGCCTCACCGGAACAGCAAGATCATCGTCGTCGAACTTTGGTCGCCCGCCTCCGCGCGTAGACCGAGCAATCCGGTGAGCCATTCTTCAATTCCTCGCACCCATGCCTTCCCTAGCACCTAGTGAAGCTCACTGACCAGTTTAATTAAACTCTACCACCCTAGATAGGCCAGAGCCCTCACCGCCGATGAGCTCCCCCCTACGCACGTGGACTGACCTACTCCGACCATCCACGGAGACGATCCACACATCGGCCGTGACCGTCACGACCTCCCATACACCCTCGGCCACTTCACCGGAGCAATCTCACCGCCAGTAATCCCCTCCACCCTTTCCTCCACCGCGAGTACTGTATAATTGGGAGAAGGACCTCGGGTTAGGTTTAGCAAAACCCTAGGGGGTTTTCTGAACTGTCAGTGGCACATTTGAATAGTGACCCAGGACTAGTCTGTAAGGAAACTTTGAAACTTTCGCCAGGGACCCCGATACAAAGTTAGTTTCCATTTAACTATTTCTGAATATCCTTTTTAATGAACAGAGAACTTAGAAAATTCATAACTTGAAGAATATTTATTCGAAATTAGTCAAACCAATTTTGCTGGATTCAAAATAATATAAACTATCAGGCAAAAATAGCAAACCCCATGTTTTCTGTATTAATTTTTAGAGTTTTGAATTAAATAAGGAAACTGCCCAAACCTTATTAAAATGAAGAAAATAGAAATACTCCTGTGCTAGGCTTAAGAAAATTTGTAGAAATGCAAACCCATCTTAGGCACTGCTTAAAAATACTAAGCACCCCAGTATATAAGATTAACTCAAGATTGTCTATTAAAAACTATATCTGTCCAAAACTTGGGAAATTAAGAAAGGTAATAGAAATTAATGAACAGAGGATGAACATATTTTTCCTAGTATACCTAAGTAATGAGGAACCTAGGAAAAATATAGAAAACCCTAGTCCAAGGCTAATCCAGGGTTAAATAATTCATTAGTCAACAAGGAACCAAGGAAAACCATGATTAAAAATATCAGACCCATTTGAAAAATGATAAGAAAAATTTAGTAGACTCCTAACTTCTAGGAAAACACTACAAAAATAATAAAACACCCCAACCCATCATAATAAGTGGGTTGAACAATTAAAACTTGATTTTGGCCCATGTTCTAATTAAATCATAAGAAAGTCTAAAATTGTGCAACAGTAGGCAAATGAATTTTTACTAAATTATTCACGAAGTAGACCTCCAGAGAAAAATACAAAACCTATTCAAAATACAAGATAACACCCATTACCCCCTACCCCATGAAAAGGACCATATAATCCAAGAATTTCTACCCCTTCTTCCCTTAAGCAAAAAGTTGCTAAATTCTAGAATGATTGCTCTTGCACAAAGAAGAAGATAGGAAAAATTAGAAATCTGGTGTTTGACATTTTTCAAGTATAGTGGTAGTAGAAAGCACCCCATTGGCCAGAAACTTTAGAAAATCACAGTAACATAACCAATTAGTATTAGTGGCTAAAATTTGGTACACAATCATACTATAGCACCTAAATGCCAGGAAAAATAAGCCTTAGAGAATAACCCACTGTTAAAGGAGAGTTGTAGTTCAAAGCACCCCGCTGCCCTAAAATTTGATAATTTTCTACAGAGAGAAACCTTCACTTTTTAAGCCCCAATTCTTGAGACAGAGAGTTATACACTTGTGAGAACCTACTGTAATTTTTATTGAATTTTGGGAAATTTATAAAACCAACTTGTAGTTCAAACCCACCTTAAAGGCATAAAAGAAAGGAAAAGAAGAGATAAGAAAAATAAAGAATCTCACCCCAATGAATTCAGCTAGGAATCTTATTAAAAATTTCACTAAAAGCATCAAGAGGAAAATCAGTGGAACACTAAAATAATCTGGCCATTCAACCTAACCAAACTTGACCTAAAGGGCTAAGTGTACCACCAACATTCCCAGTAGTAAGATTAAGCCTTACCTCATTAATTTGATCTTTCACCATCAAATTTTAATTGCTAAATTGCATATCATGCCATGCATGTATCTTACTCATTGCATTCATTAGATTGCAACCTCGCTGATGGAGAGTAACTCATTCCCAGGCAAGGAGCTATCCACGAGGAAGATCGGGAGCCAGCTCCCGAGCATGCCACAGAGGATCTCCCCATAGCCCCAGCATTTGAAGGCAAGCCCTGGTTTTATGCATAACCAGTTTATATATGCTACTTTACTACACTTAATCAAGATCTCGGTATGTTAGGTCGAGTAGCTGCTTTGCTAATTAGGATCTCGGTAGAAGTCGAGTGATTTTTCTAACACTCGCGCGAGGTGAGGAATTGATTGTATTCATCTTGATAACGGGATCTATGATGGTCTTTGGTTTTGGATCCAGGGTGGATGCCTTCTCCATGAGACTAGAAAAGGAACTAAGGATTAATGTGTGGATACCTGAGTCAAGCGTTTGAACGTACTAAACACATGTCGAGAAATATGGTAACCGATAAACCTAGTACCTGAGTGAAGCCGGGCATGGACTTTCCTCCTCACTTGTCTTGAGACTAGGTCTCCCATGCTAGCTATGGTGGGTACAAGTGCGGTCATTGCACGGCGGCAGCCGGGGTCAGTGGAGCATTGTATGCCAATGCGGTGAGCCCTGGTCGCGAACGGGGATCGATGGGGACGGTTGATATGTGTGGGGATGGAGTGCCCCTACATGTCGTGTGTTTAGGTTTACCTTGCAAGGTTTAAAAACTCGATTTGAATCGTCTACTTCTCGCAGCTAATGAGACTGCTTGACCCCTTGTACTACATTGAGTAAGAAGTGAAATGAGGTTTTACTTGAGATAACATGTTGATTGTATTAAATGATTGCTACCATGTATGCTTAGAAGGAGCAAACTTAGCTAAAAGTAATGATACTAGAATTGGAAAAGCTAAAATTGATTTTAGACTTAGCTAGTGCTTTTGGCAAACCAAACTCCTCAAACAAACAGCTGCATGGTCTAGAGGTAGAGGAGTAGATTCCTCACACCGGGTAAGTCTAGCTGAGTATTAGTATACTCAGCCTTGCTTGTGGCATAATTTTTGCAGGTACGCTTCATGATATGGTTGATGGTGTGACTTGGCCTACCACCCTACCACCGGGTTGGACAGTCGAGTGGGATGCTGCTCCAGCAGGAGCGGAGCAGGAGTAGTGGGCTAGGCCTTGCCCTATTCCTCATCTTTCGATGATATCGACTATCCGCTGCAATTTAAATTATGAACTTATTTCAGTTTACTTGAAAAACTCTGATTCATGTAATAACTCTGGTACTTTGATTTGAGGTTTCCTGTTTTATTGTATTCCTCTGTGACTCACCATCGAGTGGGATTAGTGGTATTTGATCCTGGATAAGTGGCTTTATCATACTAGATCTGAGGGACTGACGGGTTATTCCGATTTAAGTGTGTTGCGACCTCTAAGGCGTGACTTGGGCACTTAAGTTGGAATAATTCGGGCGGTTCGGCCATAGTTTTGCCCTAAGTCAATACATCAAACTTATAGAGCTATGTTAGGGGTACAAGTTTGATTAAGTGACTAAGCCTTGGTGCTATACAGAAATTTGAGAAAAATGGGTATGAAGTTGGACTATCAGTCAACTTTAAGACTGAACCTTGACAATCAGTGAAATCAGATGAACTTTGAGATCAAATTGCGGGGGATTTAGCGGATGTTTGAGCAAGGTCTTTGTAACAAAGTTATAGCTGGTACATTGGACAACAACTTTGATACAGGCAGGTGAGTAAGTTTCCACACAAAAATTGAAGAACAAAGAACTTCAATCCGCTCTGTAAGAACCACTGATGAAAAGCGCGATGGTACAATGACTGAATCAGATGCCAGATTTAGTGAACCTCGCCGTCGGTGATCTCCATGCCACGATTCATGCTGGTGCCATGATTTGTGCCGGTGTGGAGTGGATAACTGTGGCGGGTAAAAGAACTTGGGTGAGGAGGGCTTGGCTAGAGCCGAGTCCCGCCGTACCCACTTGCCTGCGCGGTCAGTGAAATATCGTCTCCGGTGCTCGCCGTGATCGCAGCAAGGGACACATAGTCGCCTGATTCACCGCATTGCGGTGATCGTGGCATCCCCTAGATAGTGACTGTCACATGATGAATGCATGCGCTACACGGTGGGCCTCGGTAATCGCCTCGCCGGGAAGATAAGCTCCGCTCTCCTCCGAAATTCGAAGCCGCCGCTTCGAGCTTCTATAAATTGATGCCCTGACCTGCTTCGCCAAGTTATTATGAACCTAGAACGCTAATTCTCGTATCTAATTAGCCACCATAGCCGGAGAATTTGGGTTCCCCCCAAATTGGTCGTCTGCGCCGCCGTGAGTCACCCCATTGTGGTCAGCCACCTCCAGGTCCGCCCTCGCCCTCCTTGTCCATTTTTCAGCACTCTCGCATGCTTGTGATGCTCATCGGCCCCTCCGATTAAGCTATACTGCGCTAGATCATAAGGAACGTGTCGGGATTGTCTCAAGCTCCACGGTTGCGCGTGGACTGAGCTCTTGAGCGGCGTTCAGGTTAAATTAGGGATTTCCATTGGATTGCCTAGAGTGGAATTAGGCGTAGACCGAATTAGAGCATGGATTGTTTGGTGTTGCAGCCGGTACAAGTTCGCCGGAGCGTGCACGCCGTCGTCCATCGTTGGGGACCTGGGCTTGCGAAGATGAGAAAGAAGAAGGGGCTCGGTGCACATGTCAGAGACAGAGGAATAGTGACTAAGAATTCTTTAATGATTTTTCGAATAGCGGGGTCCTCTGTGCAATTTGGCCAGCGCGGGCGTGCGCGTGCTCGTTTGCCTGATTGTGGGCCGGATTGGTTAGATTGAGCCTAGTACTATTCATCCTTTTCCTTTTTCCTTTTTTGCAAGGCTTGGAAATTTATAGGAAATTCTAGAAAAATGGTAAAAATATGAGATCAATTTTATTTGACTTCTAAAATCATCTAGTATTTGATAAAAATAGTTCCAAGATTTTTAGTCCAAACCACGAATTATGTAGCATTTAAAGATGTCTAAACCTAGCCTTTTAGAATTTTAGAATTTATTTGGTAGCTCCATAAATAATAAAACTTTTTGGATAAGCTTAGTTTGATGATTAAAGCCCTTGGGTAAAGTTTGACATGCTTTGGACATTGTTTGGTCCCAAACCTAAGATACTAGCTTACTAGGATATAAGTGCCTAACCCTAATAGAGTACTAACCCAGGAAACTCTAGTGACTAGTGGATACCATGAAGGAAAGTTGTATTCAAAATACAACTTAGTGTGTTTCTATTATAACTGCATATTCATAGCATCACATGAGCATTCATGTATATGTATTGTTATGTATAGAAAACGAAGAAGAAGTTGTAGTCAAAGAAGAAGTTGCCCCGCACGCTGAAATTCCACCTGTCGAGAACAACTTCTATTTTGACATCTATGGGATAGGCCCTGAGCCTCCTACAACACAAGGCAAGCCCCGGCGCATTTACCCCTTTCTTTGTTGTTTTAAACTCTTTATCACTTGAGATGATGCATTAGGTGATAGGAGTTGAGTGCTAAACAATTGCTGCATTTCCTTCCTTGAATTGTTTACCGTTCCTTGATACCATTTTTACTTAAAAGTTTTCTGATGCTTAGTCTTGCCTTAGAAAACAAAATGTTTTGTTTTAAACAAAGAAGATGCTTCATATGGGATGGGAAGTTTTCAAAGAAAAGACTTGATGGTGAATCCATCATGGCCGTGATGGGTTCAACATCGGAAAAGATGTACCTCTGTCAGGTACCAAACTTTGGGTTGTAAGTGATAAAGATGAGACCAAACAGGTGACTTGCATGAGAAGGAAGTCTCGGTGTAGTGTCTTCGTTTGAGTCGATTAAGGACCGTGTTGATGTGGGCCTGCTGACGAGGACCTTTTAACTGGCCATATGCCTCGTCATGGGTAAGATTTGCCTCGGTCGAACCAATACCAGAAAGGCCACTGTTGGGGACTTGTTCTCAAATACTATGAATTAAGAACAAGGCAACATAAAAGGGTTAATAGTTAGAACCCTTTGTCCTTCAAAGCATTATATCCTTTAGGATATAATGATCTTCGGACGAAGAGTGTGAAGGACATACCTTCGACATTTCCACACATACTAATGAAGGAAGAAGCATATAAAACATGAGAAATAATATAAATAATTATATGATATCATTGAAATCCTCAAATTATATTATTATGAACAAACATAAACAATATCGAATTACATTTTATACCTTCGGTTTGACAGAAGACAAAGATCCAAGTGTGACGCACCGTGAATGCAAGTCAACGTGAACAGTACGCACCTATTTATAGGCACGGGACGCAGCCCATGAGAAATTACAATTATGCCCTTCACATTTACTATTGGCTTATAGAAAAATCTTTGAGGACTGAACAGCCTTTTCTCCTTTAAGTCGGTTCCCTTTTCTGTGATTTAGCCGAAGCTCCCTTCCACACAGCTTCGGAGCGATGGCAACCTTCGTCACGATCAAGCTCCTCATCGTGTATGCTTTTATCGTAAATCCGAAGATACCTATCCATAAACCATACTTGGAAGACATTGTTAAATTATGTTTTTGAGGACCTTCGGAGGACGAAGGCCCCCAACAGTGGCCCCTCGCAGTATTATTTTGTTTAAGATAACAAATTTAGACTGCGACATGGACGAAGGCCTTAAGCCGAAGGTCCGAAAAAACACCTTCCCTTTGCTAGAATAGCAACAGTCAATGACAGATGGGACCCTCCAATTTGGAGCACGTCGATCGTATAAATAAGAACCCACTCTGACCACATTTAGTACGCTACTTGCTGCTTGCTTTGTTTGCTCAACTTTTTAGCTCTTGCTTACCAACACTTGCTTAGTTTCTTAGATTTCCAAAGCTTCGGTTTTAAGGACGCATTTTCACCATTCTCGAAGAAAAGATGTCTCAGGACAAAAAAGTTGCCGCTGAGACGAAGCCGACCGAGGAGGTGAATCTCCTTGAGGAGAAGACTGCTGGATTTATTGAGTCAATAGCAAAGACAAATACATAGAAGATTACTAAAGAGATCCTAGAAGGCTTGTCTGAAGATACCGACGATAGCGACAGCTATGATATGGAGAGTGGAGGCAAAGACTCTGAAGATCGGCCCTGGCGACCAAGTCATACAGTGTTCGGGAAATCAACTATCAAACAGAGTCATCTTGATAATATGAGAGGAAGGTATTTTCGAGATATGTCTATTGTGAGGGCCAATGTAGATAGAGCCGTTCCTGCTCCCGAAGAAAACGAAGTTGTGATCTTCTGGAGCTTCTTCAAAGCTGGACTTCGGTTCCCGTTGAGCAGATTTGTAGTTGAAGTTTTAAAGACATACCAGATTTTTCTTCACCAGATCACCCCCGAAGCAGTTATTAGAATGGGGATTTTCGTCTGGGCTGTGAGAAGTCAAGGTCTAGAGCCAAGTGCAAGATGTTTTTGCAGTATGCATAAACATTCATATGAGACGAAGCCCTGGGGCAAGGAACAATATCGTAACAATTTTGGTTGCTATAGCTTCGTTGCTCGCTCTGGCTTAAGCTACCCAGTGCCAACGTTTCGGAAGAGATGGCCCGGGGCCTGGATGGAAGAATGGTTCTATGTGAAAAATGATTTGAAGGCGAGAGAAGACATTAAAGAGATCATCATGCGCCCCATCTGGTCCCGCTTCGGCCTCCGAAAGCCGAAGGTAGAAATTGATGAGGCAGCCAAAGCATGCCGAAGGGTATTCAGCACAGTTTGCTCTTTTATTGGGATAAGAGACTTACTTCAAGAACATATAGCCTATAGGATATGGCCACTGATAGATAGCTAGGAAATGCCGAAAGAAAGCATCACTAACCCTAGCGAAGGCGGCCTGGTTCGATTGAAATACACCTTCAGGTTTGGGGACCACTTTATTGAACCAGATGATGACTGGCTGAAGTGTGTTGAAAATACTAGTGATGAGTTACTTGGAACATATTGCAAGTCCGAAGATAATGCACTTTTTGGGGCCTTCGGAAGCCGAAAAAGGAAAAGATTGAATAGGGTTTTTGATGCTATTGGATTTGTGTACCCTGACTATCGCTACCCGCCACGGGGGCAGAAAAGAAAGGGTGCAACCTCTAGAAAGGTTGTTGCTTCGGCTGCTCCAAGCGAGCCTGCGCCGAAGAGTAAAAAATTGAAGGTCCTTACCCACCGACCACGCTACATTGAACCGGCCGTAGTGCCTGAGTTTAGCGGGGAGACGCCTTCAGCTACTGAGCCGAAGGAACCAATTGCTCCTACATAGAAGATTGAAGAACTGGCTATCATGCCGAAGGCATCCTCAACCGAGCAGGCTGAGGCAAAGTCTAGTAAAGATAATGCCGAAAAACCAGAGTCTGAAGGGATAAAAATGTTAGAAGTTCTTAGCCCTTCGGCAGAAGTACCAATGCCGAAGATACAGAAAGGTCTTGCAGCCACTCCCAAAAGAAGAAGAATGACAAGTGTACTAGATGTGCTAGAAACGGTAAAGGCTTCAAGCTCTACTCTAGGGAAAATTGCCAAGGCTACGAAAATTCAAATCGAAGCTAAAACAAAACTGACTGAAACCGAAGTTGTAATGAGTCATGCTAGCGTCAAAGCCGGGCCTAAAGTGCCTTTTGAGACAAAGCTTGCCACACCCGAGCAGGAGGCCGAAGAAATACCTTCAGATATTAATATAGCTTTTGAAAAAAGTGTGGCCAAAGAAACCAAATCCCTTACCCCTGAAGCATCCTCCGAAGATCTTGATTATATCATTCGACATGCTGCAGGAAAGAAATTATCCAAAGAAGAAAATTTTGAAGCCAAACACTATGCCCGAGAACTGAAGTATCCGAAGGGGGCCTTAGTGTTTAACAGGACGGATGAAGATGATTTCTTGTATTGTCTTCCGGACAACAAAGAATTATCCGTCTGCCGGGAGATGGCCAGAAGCATGGGTTTCCCAAAGCTCGAGGCTGGGCTTTGCGCCATGACGAAGGAAGATCTTGCAGATAGCCTTGCAAACAACAGTCTGAAGGTACAAAAAGTTGTAAATTTTGAAGCTTATGAATTCTGTAATGTAGTCTTTTATTCTTATGTTAATCCATTTATTCTTTCTTGTAGGGCTTAATACTTAGCAACGCCTTAAGAGCGCAAAAGAATGATGAAGACGAGAGCTGCACTATTGCTCTCAACAACCATCGAAGAGAGGTCATCAAGCTGAGAAACGAAGCCACGGAAAAAGACAAAATTCTACTTACATTGGTGGACAAAGTGAAGGGAGATGAAGCTAACTTCAAAGCTCAATCTGAAATTCAAAAGAATGAGATTGAAGACCTTCAAAAACAACTGGCTGAGGCCAAATTAAAATGCGCTGTTGCCGAAGCTGACCGTGATGCCAGTGAGTACTGGAAAAATTATTTTGAAAAAACAGTTGTAGAGCTTCGCGCATCAAAAGAAAGATGTTTTGAAAAATCTATGGAATGTGTAAAAAAGATAGAGACTAGCTTCGCCAACGTGGGCGCGTATTCAAGCGAAGACAACTTCATACGAGGCAACCCCGATGGTGTCATCGAGTGGATTAGTAACGAAGCCGAAGCTTTTGAGGAGATTTTGAGTGACCGTGGGGACTTCTGTGCATTCTCTGGTGCGAGGGGGGTTGCAGCCATTTTGGAGAAGGCAGGTTGTGAACATGTTAAAACCTTGGCCCAAACCGAAGCTGCCTTCTCCATCGACGATACGAAGGACCCATCGGCCGAAGCGAGTTTAATAGGTGGAAATTTTTTTACTGATATCTGGGAAAATGGCGGCTGAGGGATGGCTCATGAAATAATGAAAAAGAGCGAAAAAGATATTCATGACGCTCGAGAAGCAGCAAAAGAAGCTGAAAAAGCAGCGAAACTCGAAAGACGAATAGGTATTACTTAATGGCTTTTTGCTTTGTCATTTTTGACTTCGAGCTAACTGATATTTTCTGCTGCAGCTGAACTACCTCCTCCACCAGATCCATTTGACCCACTAGTCGACCCAGAAACGAAGAAGGCAATAGAAATCATTAATGTGGCCGAAGCTATTGTAGATGAAGTTGTTACCAAACTTCTAACCGAAGCTGCAGAAAAAGTTCTGAAGGAAGAAGAGTCGCTATTGTAAAAACATTTTCTAGAATATTAATGTAGCATTTGCTGAACTATGTTTGTAATATTTGGTGCTTGCAAGATTTAAATGTAATATATGAATTGCTTGTAATTCAGTTCTTTGCGATGCATGAAACTTTATGTCCATACCGTTTTTGAGCCCTCGGCGAAAAAACACCTTCCCTTCTTTTCATGCTTCGTAAAGAAGAGTTTTTACGCCTCGTAAGAATCATCATCAATGCTCCGTAAAGAAGAAATCCCTCCTTCCATATCAGAACTGATGAAGCTGCAATTCTCAGCTTATTTTGTGCCTTGGCATCTTTTCAAATTTATAAAGCATTCTCCGAAGATCGGCCTCGCTTCCAATTGATGTTGTTGATGTGATATGATGTATGATGTGATGCTATGCGATATGATGCGATGATATGATGCAAAGAATGGTGCTAATGCCGAAGACACGTACCCACACTGAAACACAATATCTGCGTTCCCTTAGGAACCATCAAAAATCTCTTTGCCGTTTATTTTTCGGCTTCACCGATTATTTTTTGGTGTAAGTTCGGCATCCCCTTAGGAACGTCTTTTGAACTTCTTCGCCTTCTATTTCGGCGGTATTCGCGTTGACTTTTCACGCTTCACCTTATATTTTGGTGGTATTCTCGTTGACTTTTCGCGCTTCGCCTTATATTTCGGCGGTATTTGGCTGTGCATTCCCTTTGGAACGACTTTTGAGCAGAAAACTTACACTGCGCTCCCTTGGGAACGACTTTGTGAAGCTTCGCCAAACTTACGCTGTGCTCCCTAAGAACGACTTTTTGTAGCTTCGACAAATTTACGCTGTGTTCCTTAGGAACAACTTTTGTAGCTTCGACAAATTTACGTTGTGTTCCTTAGGAACAACTTTTGTAGCTTCGGCAGTTTTTGAGCTTCGTAAGTCTGTAGGAAAGATATATTTCATTGTGATAAGAACGAAGCTATTACAAGAAATTAAAAGTGACAAGAAGACTAGATTTACACCAATTGTTCCTTATTAAAAAGAAAATGACAATGAATGTAAAATGCTTCGGAGGTAGGATATCTCTATATAGATGTGTTTTGACTCTGGCACAGTACTGTTGACTGTGAGAGCTCCGGATTCTTCCCTGAGCTCTCGCTGCTGATGAGTCTGATGGCTCCCTTCTGGCTGCTGACCTCGTGAATAGGCAGGTTGTAGTGGCGGCGGAGGTGGAAGCTATGGGCAAGAAGCCTGTGGCTAACTGACCGAAGCAACAGAAGCTGCAGGATGATTACCCACATGCTCTGGTATGTAGGGTGAGTGACACGAAGTAGTATGTAGGACCTGCTTCGGTTGATTTTGCCGGGCTTCGGCTTCTGCGATCTCCTTCTGCTTTTGGATGGTGATTTGGCACATTCTTATGGTATGGCCCTTGTCTTCACCACAAAATAGACAGTAAATCTTCCTGGGTTGGTCCCCATATCTTCCTCCGAAGCCCATGGCGCCTTTGCCTCTTGGAGCTGGCGACCGAAAAGAACTTTGTTGCTGCCCTGAAGTCTGTGAAGTATACTGCGGCCTCTGCAGCTGACTTCCTCTGTCATCACTCTGAGTGGAGTTGTGAATTGACCTAACATGCCTTGGATGGATTCTTCCTCTGAAGCCCCTGGTCATCTCGGAGAACCTGTAAGCTTCCTTCCTTCTTTGGCGGAAGTCATTGTTAGCCCTGATATATTCATCCAACTTTTGAAGCAACTTCTCCAGTGTCTGTGGAGGTTTTCTGGTGAAGTACTGGGCAGTAGGTCCTGGATGAAGCCCCTTTATCATGGCCTTAATGACAATCTCATTGGGCACTGTAGGCGCCTATGCTCTGAGACGCAAGAACCTTCGGACATATGCTTGAAGATACTCCTCATGGTCTTGTGTACATTGAAACAGAGCCTGAGCTGACTGGCTTCGTCTGAAAGCCTTGAAAGCTTGTTAGTAGCATATCCTTGAGCTTCTGCCATGAAGTAATAGTGCTTGGCCGAAGAGAAGAATACCATGTTTGGGCCACATTCCGAACTGCCATGACGAAGGATTTGGCCATGACAGCTGCATTGCCTCCATATGAAGATATGGTTGCCTCATAACTCATCAAAAACTGCTTCGGATCCGAATGCCCATCATACATAGAGAGCTGAGGTGGCTTGTATGATGGGGGCCATGGGATAGCTTGCAGTTCTGGTGCCAAGGGAGAAGCAGCATCAAAGGTAAAGGTATCATGATTAAAATCATCATACCATCCGTCCTCGTTGAATAAACCTTCTTGATGAAGCTCCCTGTGCTGGGGCCTTCGATCTTGTTCGTCTTGAACAAGATGGCGTACTTCTTTAGTGGCTTCGTCGATCTGCCTTTGAAGATCAGCCAGTCTAGCCATCTTCTCCTTCTTCCATTGTACTTGCTGATGAATTATCTCCATGTTTCTGATTTCTTGATCCAACTCTTCCTCCTGGAGTGTTGGACTAGTGGCTTTCCTCTTCTGGCTTCGGGCCTCTCGGAGAGAAAGGTTCTCCTGATTTGGGTCCAGTGGCTGTAATGCAGCAGCCCCTGTCGCTGAAACTTTCTTCGGCGGCATGACGAGGGTCAGTGCTTGCCGAAGGTGGTCGAAAGAGGGTTCACCGGAGGTGGGCACCAATGTTGGGGACTTGTTCTCAAATACTATGAATTAAGAACAAGGCAACATAAAAGGGTTAATAGTTAGAACCCTTTGTCCTTCGAAGCAATGATCTTCGGACGAAGAGTGTGAAGGACATACCTTCGACATTTCCACACATACTAATGAAGGAAGAAGCATATAAAACATGAGAAATAATATAAATAATTATATGACATCATTGAAATCCTCAAATTATATTATTATGAACAAACATAAATGTTTGGGGCCTTCGTCCTTCGAAGGTCCTCAAAAACATAATTTGACAAATGTTTTCCAAGTGAATTATATGAACAGGTATCTTCGGACTCAGATTATGAACATGGTGTACGGTCAGGACGAAGCCTAAGCCAGACTAAGGGGGATTGAGATGAAGGATGGGCTGATTACCAAGCTGTACGAAGGATGGTGCGTGGCCGAAGCTATGCGCAGAAAGCTTCGTCACGATAGCAGAAAAGGGAACCGACTTAAAGATGAAAAGACTACTTAGGCCTTAATAGATTCCCATAAGTCATTAGCAAATGTAATGGACATGAATGTAATTTTACATGGGCTGCGTCCCGCGCCTATAAATAGATGAACAGTACTCCCGTACTGTTCACGCTGACTTGGCATTTGTTTTGCGTCATCCTTATACTCTTGTCTTCTTACAATCCGAAGGTACACTTGTAATCTGAAATCATTTCTATTTTTCTATGATAATAAAATAGAAATGGCGTTGCGATAATATTTAAATGTTTATATTACTTCTTATGTTGCATATAAATTCTTCATCATCGTTTATTGTGCTTACGAAGATATGTTGTTAGTGACCTTCGTCCGGAATACATTATATCCAGAAGGGAAATAATGTGCCAAAGGACGAAGGACTTTATCATTTAACATTTTTTATGTTGCCTTGTTCTTAATCCGAAGCATTTGAGAACAAGTCCCCAACATTGGCGCCCACCTCCGATGAACTCACTTCCACTCTTTGAGTTTTTGAACACCTTCGGAAGCCATAAACCTTCGCTATGGCGCCGAAGAAAGCTTCAGCAACTGGGGCTACAGCTCTGCAACCGCTAGACCCCAATCAGGAGACTCTCTCTCTTCGGGAGGCCCGAAACCAGAAGAGGAAGGTTGTCAGCCCAACGCCTCAAGAGGATGAGCTAGACCGAGAGATCAGAGATATGGAGATGCTTCATCAACAGGTGCAGAGGAAGAAGGAAAAGATGGCCAGGCTAGCTGAACTGCAAAGGCAGATAGACGAAGCTTCTGAAGAAGTTTGCCATCTTACTCACGATGAGCAGAACCGAAGGCCTCAACAAAAAGACCTTCATCAGGAAGGTTTCTTCAACGAAGATGACTGGTATGACAATTTCCATCATGGAAATTTTGTTTTTGATGATGCTTCTCCTCTGTCCGCTGAGCTGCAGGCTACACCTTGGCCTCCGTCCTACAAGCCGCCCCAGCTTCCCATATTCGATGGCCATTCAGACCCGAAGCAGTTTTTGATGAGCTACGAAGCAACAGTATCTTCGTATGGTGGCAATGCTGCAGTCATGGCAAAGTCTTTTGTTATGGCTGTCAGGAGTGTTGCTCAAACCTGGTATTCCTCCCTTCGACCAGGAACGATCACTTCATGGCAAAAACTGAAGGACATGTTGTTAACCAGCTTCCAAGGGTTTCAGACGAAGCCGGTCACTGCTCAGGCCGTGTTCCAGTGCACCCAGGATCACGAAGAATACCTTCAGGCGTATGTCAGGAGGTTCTTGCGTTTGAGGGCGCAGGCGCCAACGGTGCCCAACGAAATTGTCATTGAGGCCATGATCAAGGGACTTCGGCCTGGACCTTCAGCTCAGTACTTTGCTAGGAAGCCTCCTCAAACTTTGGAGAAGCTGCTCCAGAAGATGGACGAGTATATTCGTGCCGACAATGATTTTCGCCAAAGAAGGGAGGAGGCTTTCAGGTTTTCTGAAATGACCAGGGGCTTCGGAGGAAGATTCTATCCGAGGCATGTCAGGTCAATCCACAACTCTACTCAAAATGATGATAAGGGGAGTCAGCAGCACAGGCCGCAGTGCTCCTCACAGGCTTCGAGGCAACAGCAAAGCTTCTTCCGGCCACCAGCTCCAAGAGGCAGAGGCGCCAGGGGCTTCGGCGGAAGATTTGGAGATCAACCAAGGAGAATATTTTGCTTGTTCTGTGGTGAAAACAAGGGCCATACCACCAGGATGTGCCATGTTACCATCCAGAAGCAAAAGGAGATCGCCGAAGCTGCAGCACAACAAGCTCAGCCGAAGCAGGTCATGCATACTGCTTCGTACCATCCGCCTTACGTCCCAGAATACATAGGCAACCACCCTGCAGTTTCTGTTGCTTCGGCGAGTCAACCTCAAGCTTCGTGGCAACAGCCTCCGCCTCCACCACCGCTGCAACAAGGCCAACAGCCAGAAGGGAGCCAATATGCTCCACTCCAAAGGGATCTCAGAGAACAATCCGAAGCTCGCACAGTCAATAGCACTGTGCCAGAGTCGAAGCACATCTATTGACAAATATCCTACCTTGATAGCAGTCTTTTCCATTCAGTTCTATTCTCTGTGTAATAAAGGACATTTTTTCAGTTTTCATGTAATAATTTCGTTGTTTGCCACAAGGAAAATGTATTTTTCTCATGCTTAAGTTGCTGAAGCTTAAAGATTTGCGATAACAAGGAGGACCTTCGAATTATCAAAAATCCTTCGAAGCAACAAAAAGTCATTCTAAGGAGCGCAGAGTAAGTTTGCTGAAGTCACAAAAAGCCGTTCCAAAGGGAACACAGCGTAAGTTTTCTGCTCCAAAGTCGTTCCAAAGGGAATGCAGAGCATACAGCGAAAAGTCAACGCTGATACCGCCTAAGTAAAAGGAGAAGAAGCTCCAAAGTCGTTCCTAAGGGAATGCAGAGCTTACAGCAAAAAGTCAACGCTGATACCGCCTAAGTAAAAGGCGAAGAAGCTCCAAAGTCGTTCC
Source organism: Zea luxurians (assembly GCA_029449295.1). NCBI lineage: Eukaryota > Viridiplantae > Streptophyta > Magnoliopsida > Poales > Poaceae > Zea > Zea luxurians. The sequence goes on along the minus strand of JAOPSE010000014.1, from coordinate 927,370 downwards.
TAAGGGAATGCAGAGCTTACAGCGAAAAGTCAACGCTGATACAAAAATATTGTGCGTTTTACGGGGATATGTGTGTATCTTCGAACAAATGTCATCTACATAACATAACATCATCACATCATTTTGCATAGCATAAGCATCATACATCATGTTGCATATGGCAAAAGAAGGGGACACAGTATCAACCTTCGGAAAGATGCTTTGAGAAAGTGAAAATCGTGCTAAGTCACAACGGGATACAATATTGATCTTCGGAATATAGCTTCGGAGAATGTCTTCACGAAGCTTGGATATTCTTCATCAGAGCACTATGGGCATTGTTGTGATGCACAAAAGTTTTTCTATCTTCACGAAGCATGAAAAGAAGGGAAGGTGTTTTTTCGCCGAAGGCTCAAAAACGGTACGTATGTAAAGTTTCATGCATCGTAAAGAATCGAAACATTAAAAGCAAATATCACAGGGTTACAAAATGTTACACATATTTCATTTCAGAAGTTTTTACAATAGTGCTTAATCTTCTCTCAAAACAACTTCTGCAGCTTCGTTCAGGAGTCGGTTAACAACTTCATCCATGATAGCTTCAGCCATCCTTTTAATTTCTTCGTCTCCTTTCGGGTGAGGGCCCGGAGACGCTTTGGTAGGATCTGAAGGAGGACAGGATACGGCCGCATTGCTATTACAAATTGCGAGCGAAGCTTAAAATCAAAAATTAGAACACAATAAAAACCATTAGCTAATACCTAGTTGCCCTTCGGGCTCTGAGTTTTTGTCAGCGGCCTTAGCTACTTCTCTAGCGTCGTGAATGCCCTTCTCACTTTTCTGAATAATTTCTCGGGCCATTTCTCGGCCACCATTGTCCCAGACGTCGGTGAAAAAATTTCCACCAGCCTGGCTAGCTTCGGCCGAGGGGTCTTTAACATCTTCAGGGGATAAGCTGGCTTCGGATTGTGCAAGAACTTTAACATGATCGCAGCCTTTTTTCTCCAGTATAGCAGCAATCCCCCTGGCACCCGAGAAGGCGCAAATGTCCCCACGACTGTTTAGAATTTCTTCGAAGGCTTCAGCTTCGTGGCTAATCCATTCGATCGGCCCTTCTGGGTTACCTCTCACAGAATCTTCTTCACTCGAAAATGCGCCAACGCTGGCGAAGCTAGTTTTTATCTTCTTTACACATTCCATGGATTTTTCGTAGCTCCTTTTCTTAGAAGACCGAAGCTCTTCAACGGTTCCTTCCAAATGATTGGCCCATTGGTCGCTACATTCCCGCCTTGTTTCTTCAAGTATGCGTTCTTCTCTCGCCCGGGCCAATTGCTTCCGAAGATCGTCAATCTCGTGCTTTTGAGCTGCAACTTGTGCTTTAGACGCAGCTTCGTTCTCCTTTATTTTATCTACCAATGTAACTAGAATTTTGTCCTTTTCTAGGGCTTCGTTCCTTAGTTTGATAACCTCTGTTCGAAGGTTGTTGAAGGCAATTTCATAGCTCTCGTCTTCGGCATTCTTTTGCGCTCTCAGCGCGTTGCTTAGTATTAAGCCCTATATGTAAAAAGTTACTATAAGAATAAAACAATAGATTTCAAATCATAAAGTTTCCAAATGCGCAGATCTCGTACCTTCAGGCTATTATACGCAAGACTGTCCGCAAGATCGTCCTTTGTCATCGCACAGAGGCCAGCCTCCAGCTTCGGAAACCCCATGCTTCGGGCCATTTCCCGGCAGACAAGTAGTTCTTTGTTATCCGGGAGGCAGTATAGGAAATCTTCTTCATTTGTACCATTGAACACTAGTGCCCCCTTCGGATATTTCAATTCTTTTGCATAGTGATTAGCTTCAAAAATTTCTTCTTCTGTTAACTTCTTCCCCGAAGCATGTCGAACAATATAATCAAGGACTTTGGGGGATGCTTCGGGGGCAGCAGTACTGATCTCTTCAATTAAAATTGGTTCCATCACTCTTTCTTCCTCGGTTTCCAACGGTTTTACCTTCGTGGGCTCTGAAGGTCCAGCTTCAGTTTTAGATTGTTGCCTTGGAGTTTCAGCAGCAGAGATTTCAGTTTCCGTTTTCGAAGTTTCAACAGTCTTCTTCGGAGTTATGCTTGAAGACTTAATTGTCTCCAAAACATCTAGCACGTTCACCATTCTTTTTCTTTTCGGGGTCACCGATGAGCCCTTTTGATTTTTTATTGTCTCAACACTTGCTGAAGGACTTAAAATTTCCAATATTTTTGGTCCTTCAATTCTCGATTTTTCTACCTTCTCTGCTGAAGGTGCTTCAGTTTTTTCTTCGATCTTCGGCACTGGAGCTGGCTCTGTACTTTCAGTGGCCAAAGAGACTTCACCGATAAACTCAGGCACTGTGGCTGGTTCAATAAAACGCGCCCGGTGGGTGAGCACCTTCATCTTTTTTCTTTGCGGCGCTGGCTCACTAGAAGCACCTGCGGCAACTTCTTTTGCAGGAGAAGTATTTTTTCTTTTGCGACCTGGCACCGGATAATGGTAGTCGGGGTAGACAAACCCGATTGCATCAAATACCCGGTTGAGCCTCTTCTTCTTTCGGCCTCCGAAGGCTGCTGATAATGCAGTATTCTCGGCCTTCGAGTATACCCCAAGCAGTTCGTCACTTAAAGTTTCAATGCTTTTTAACCAGTCGTCGTCCGGTTCAACAAACTTATCTCCGTATTTGAATGTGTATTTTAGTCTGACCAGTCCACCTTCGTCAGACTCTTTGATGGTCTCCTTCGGCATTTCCCACTTTCCTGCAAGTGGCCAAACTCTGAAGGCAATATGCTCTTGGACCAAATCCCTTGTCCCAATAAAAGAGCAGATTACACCGAAGGCTCTTTGGCATTCTTCGGCCGCTTCATCCATTTCAACCTTCGGCCTTTGGAGTCCGAAGCGTTGCCAGATAGGGCGCATAATGATACTCTTAACATCTTCCTGCACTGTCAAGTCATTCTTTACATAGAACCATTCTGTCATCCAGGCACCGGGCCACCTCTTCCGAAAGGTTGGCACGGGGCAGCTTGACCCGAAGCGGGCACCGAAGCTGTAACAACCAAAGTTATTGTGATATTGTTCTTTCCCCCAGGGCTTCGTCTCATATACCAACTCATGAATTTTGCAAAAGCTTTTAGCATTTGGTTCTAAACCTTGGCTTTTCATAGCCCAGACAAAGATTCCCATTCTTATGATAGCTTCGGGAGTAATTTGGTGGAGGTAGATTTGAAATGTCTTCAGGACTTCGACAACAAAGCTGCTTAGGGGAACCGAAGCCCAGCCTTGAGAAAGCTTCGGAAGATCACAACCTCATTTTCTTCGGGGGTAGGAGAGGTTTTTTCTCCAGCATCAGCCCTCACAATAGATACATCTCGAAAATATCTCCCCCTCATATTGTCAATGTGACTCTGCTTAATAGTGGTTTTCCCGAAAACCGAGTGACTTGGCCGCCATGGTCGATCTTCGGACTCTCCCCCGCCGCTTTCTACATCATAACTGTCGCTGTCATCAGTATCTTCAGACAAACCTTCTAAAATCTCTTTGGTGATCTTTTCTGTATTGGTCTTCGACATTGCTTCAAGAAAGCCCAGGTTCTTCTCTTCAGAGAGACTTAGCTTCATTTCGACAACAGCCTTCTTCTCCTCAGACATCCCTTCGGAAACCTTACTTCTCGCTTCCGAAGCTTAAAACTAGGAAAGAAAACAAATATTTTTTGGGCAGAAAGCTTTATGAGCAAGCAAAACAGATGGCAAAGAGAGCGTGCCAAATCAAATGTGGCGGGCTCCTATTTATACACTCGATATGACAGAAACTGTGTGGTCCCGCGTGTCAGTGGCTTTTGCTATTCTAGCAAAGGGAAGGTGTTTTTTCGGACCTTTGGCTTAAGGCCTTCATCCATATCGCAATCTGAATTTATCACTAACAAATTAATATTGCGAGGGGCTACTGTTGGGGGCCTTCGTCCTTCGAAGGTCCTCAAAAACATAATTTGACAAATGTTTTCCAAGTGAATTATATGAACAGGTATCTTCGGACTCAGATTATGAACATGGTGTACGGTCAGGACGAAGCCTAAGCCAGACGAAGGGGGATTGAGATGAAGGATGGGCTGATTACCAAGCTGTACGAAGGATGGTGCGTGGCCGAAGCTATGCGCAGAAAGCTTCGTCACGATAGCAGAAAAGGGAACCGACTTAAAGATGAAAAGACTACTTAGGCCTTAATAGATTCCCATAAGTCATTAGCAAATGTAATGGACATGAATGTAATTTTACATGGGCTGCGTCCCGCGCCTATAAATAGATGAACAGTACTCCCGTACTGTTCACGCTGACTTGGCATTTGTTTTTGCGTCATCCTTATACTCTTGTCTTCTTACAATCCGAAGGTACACTTGTAATCTGAAATCATTTCTATTTTTCTATGATAATAAAATAGAAATGGCGTTGCGATAATATTTAAATGTTTATATTACTTCTTATGTTGCATATAAATTCTTCATCATCGTTTATTGTGCTTACGAAGATATGTTGTTAGTGACCTTCGTCCGGAATACATTATATCCAGAAGGGAAATAATGTGCCAAAGGACGAAGGACTTTATCATTTAACATTTTTTATGTTGCCTTGTTCTTAATCCGAAGCATTTGAGAACAAGTCCCCAACAATAAACAATATCGAATTACATTTTATACCTTCGGCTTGACAGAAGACAAAGATCCAAGTGTGACGCACCAATGAATGCAAGTCAATGTGAACAGTATGGGAGTACTGTTCACCTATTTATAGGCACGGGACGCAGCCCAAGAGAAATTACAATTATGCCCTTTACATTTACTATTGGCTTATAGAAAAATCTATGAGGACTGAACAACCTTTTCCCCTTTAAGTCGGTTCCCTTTTCTGCGATTTAGCCGAAGCTCCCTTCCACACAGCTTCGGAGCGATGGCAACCTTCGTCACGATCAACCTCCTCATCGTGTATGCTTTTATCATAAATCCGAAGATACCTGTCCAAAACCGTACTTGGAAGACATTGTTAAATTATGTTTTTGAGGACCTTTAGAGGACGAAGGCCCCCAACAGCCACCATGCGAAGGGAGTGGAGAGATGGCAAGAGTAGCGTGTACCCTCTCTGGCAAGAGGATGAACGGTGGTGTATCTATGCTCTTGGTTGGAGTGAACCAATTCTGGTCTTGTGAAACCCAGTGGCGAGTTGACATATGCAAGGGTTGAGTGCTACATATGTCGTGTGGCTAGAGATCCTCAGCTGAGTATTAATCAATTCAGATCGCCGTTACTTCTCGGACATGAAGACTTGGTCACTGATTTACACGTAGCAATCCAGTGAACTCAAGGGGTAATAAAAGATGGCTAGTGTAGGCTAAGTGCTTGAACTAGGATATAAAGAACTCTAGATATAGGTAAGGACTTAACCTGATAATAAAACTGTTGGGGGTATGCTTTGTCGCCGAAGATCCTGTAAGAAGAAACACCTTCGTCAGATCCTCTCACAAAGCAGTGCCGAAGCTATCATTTATAAAGCTTCGGCATAGTCACATGTCCCAAGACGAAGGAGTGAACGGACTTAAAGATGAAATGACTAATCGACCCGTAATAGCTTGTATTATGATTGTAGGCATTTGTAAAGGGCATGAATATAATTTCTCACAGGCTGCGCCCTGTGCCTATAAATTAATGAACAGTACCCCCATACTATTCACGCTAACTAGTATTTGCTTGCGCGTCACGCTTGGACTTTTTGCCTTCTGTCAAGCCGAAGGTATAAATGTAATTCAATATTGTTCATGTTCGTTAATAATGATATAATGAAAAAGTATTAATAATGTCATATGATCATTTATCTTATCCCTCATGTTTCATATGCTTCTCCTTTCGCTAGTATATACTGTGATGATGAAGGTACGTCCTTCATGACCTTCGTCTGAAGATCATTATATCCTGAGGGAAATAATGCTTCGAAGGACGAAGGGCATTAACCATTAACCTTTTCTATGTTGCCTTGTTCTTAATTCATAGCATTTGAGAACAAGTCCCCAACAACTGGATTTTTAAGGATCCAGTGTTAGTAAGCATTTCTACAAATAGAGTCTTTGATTCTTGATCAGCTTTACCTTGAATCCCACAAGCCAGCATATCCTTGAGAAGTCTTTTTCCTTTGTCGGGTAAGACTTGCGAAAGTACACTCCATACTCAGGGTTTTCGAACCCATGTTGTTGTAGGTGATGAAACAGTCGAGTTTTATTGTTTCTGCTCGAAGGTGGTGCCAAAGGAGAAGGCAAATCAGTAAACTGATTGGTGGGAGGATCTTTTACCTCCCTGATATGTAATAATAAGCTATGCACTCAGACACCTAGTGTTGTAATAAATACTCTCTCTATAATTTATATATGAATGTAAATTATGTTATTGTAATCCTTCCGCTTATTCTTACTCCGATTATGTGTGTAATGTTTGCGTGATGGGTGAAGCGCTCTTGGGCGATATGATGATGATACAGATGATCGAACTTGTCGAGTGATTATGTGCATCTACATGGTTGTCCGAGGTCCTTAGGACAAGAACATATGTAGGTGGGCCCAATAACTTGAGAGGTTCCGTGACAGCTGGTATCGGAGCGAAGCCCGTCTCTTCAGACATTACGTAGTACTTCAAAAGAAATTTTAAATACTTACCTTGAAAAGTTCTTTCATTCTTATCTTACCACTTTCTGGTTGTCACTTTTTAAAACCGAGTAACGCAGTGCAGTATATGTAAGGAAGTAGGGGATCGACGAAAGATTGATCCCATAATTATTAGGTTATACATGCATCATGTTTAAACTATACTAAATAAAATTTTCCCCTCTTATGGAGATATGGCGCGCACTAAAACTACCCAGCGCAAATCAACTGGACCTCATGGTGTGCCTCGACATCAGCTGGCCTCTAGGCATGAAGGAAGCAGTAGTGCAAGCAATGACCCCATAGGGGATTTGGAGGCTAGAGTGGATCGACTCAGGTCTGAACTATGCCACGGGTGTAGGGAGCGTGCGCGCGATAGTCGCCGCATTGCTGAACTATCAGCCGAAGTTAATCGCCTGCAGTATGAAATTACGGAATGCGATACGACCATTGACTAGGCCATAAACTCACACTCTTTAGCTAGGGATTGAGAAGCCAAAGCTCTAGCTCGAGTAGCAGAACTTAGCGCATCCCTAGAAAACCTGCAAGCATACTGCAACATCTTGCATGAAGAGGTGCACGTGTTGTATGACCGGCTGCACCCGAATGTGCCACCCGAAGTGGCAGCAATGGGAGCTGGACCATCTGGAATAGCAATTGGAGGATCTGATGGGGGGATTGACCTTTTAGGAGCCCCTCCTTCCATGAATCTTGCAGATGAACGGTCTCCTGAAGCAGGCAGTGGAGCAGCTAAGGCTGATGAAAATTAGAATAGTATAGTTTAAGTAATGTACTTATGTAAATTAAGTAAGGAAGTTGAGTTGTATAATGGAGTATGTATAATTATTACAGTTCAGAAATGTAATAAAGATGGTGTATGTTTGGCATGTTATATTTCCAAATATTTCTTTGCCTCAGATGCCACCCCGGACTCGTGCTCATGATGGAGCAGGTACATCCCATGGTGGGGAGGACACTCCCAATCCACCACCTGTACCTCCTACCCTAGCCGAGGCTATCACTGCCTTGGTCAACGCTACCACCGACAACACTTGCTTTCTACGCGAAATGGCGGGAAACCAATTTGAACAACACGGAGGAAGAGGTCAACCACAAGGACCACGAGACACTACCTATCTGGAGTTCTCCGAAACCCGTCCACCGCTCTTTGTCAAGGCGGAGGAACCTCTGGAGGCGGATGAATGGGTGCGGGTGATGGAACAAAAATTCAGGCTAATTCGATGCACTGAGATACAGAAGCCCATATTTGCCGCTCAGTAGTTAAGAGGCCCCGCCAGCACTTGGTGGGCAAACTTTTCTGCCATCCAACCTGTGCGACATCAAGTCACTTGGGAAGAGTTTAAACTGGCATTTAGGGAACATTATGTTCCAGAAGGGGTGCTACAAATGAAACTGGAAGAGTTCATCTGATTGAAGCAAGGGGGAGATTCTGTGATGTATTATCTCAATAAATTCAATCACCTCTCCCAATATGCCATTGATCAAGTGGACATAGACTTGCAAAAGAAGAATTGCTTTATGAGGGGAATAAATGACAGACTCCAGCGTAAGATGGCAACGTGTCTGGATCTCACATACAACAGGGTTGTTAGTACAGCACTGTCAGTTGAAGCCAAAAATGCAGGACAAGGAAAGTCAAAAGGATATGCGGTGAAAGATCAACTCAGGGACCTAAAAAAAGAACAAGGTTGGTAGTCTGACCTTTCAATCCAAATCGTTCTTCTTCTCGCCCACCCACATATCCCTTAAGACAACCTGTTGGGGGCCTTCGGCTTCCGAAGGTCCTCAAAAACATGATTTAACAATGTTTCTGGAAGTATAATGCATGAACAGGTACCTTCAGACTTGAGTTGAAACCACAGCGTGAAGAAGCACAAGAAGGAGTACGAAGGATAGAGCGAAGCCAAAGCTGTGCGCAGGAGAGCTTCAGCGTGATAGCAGAAAAGGAAAACCGACTTAAAGATGAAAAGGCTATTTAGACCTTGATGGATTACTATAGAGTTATTAGCAAATGTAAAGGGCATGAGTGTAATTTTCCATGGGCTGCGTCCCGTGCCTATAAATAGATGAACAGTAACCCTGTACTATTCAGGCTGACTAGGCAGTGGTCCTTGCGCCACGCTGGTACTTTTACCTTCTTTCAAGTCGAAGGTACACTTGTAATTTGATATCATTTCTATTTTTCCATAGTAATAAAATAGAAATGGGATAATAATAATATATGACTGTTTATATTATCTTTTATGTTTTATGTGATTCTTTCTTCATCTCTATATGTTATGTTGATGAAGGTATGTCCTTCATTACCTTCGTCCGAAAGTCATTATATCCTAAAGGAAATAATGCTTCGAAGGACGAAGGGCTTTAATGTTTAACGTTTTCTGTGTTGCCTTGTTCTTAACTCATAGCATTTGAGAACAAGTCCCCAACATTGGCGCCCACCTCCGGTGAACCCTTTTTCGACCACCTTCAGCAAGCATCGACCTTCGCCATGCCGCCAAAGAAAGCTTCGGCAACAGGGGCTGCCACTCTGCAGCCGCTAGACCCGAACCAGGAAACCCTTTCTCTTCAGGAGGCCCGAAGCCAGAAGAGGAAGGCCACCAGTCCAATACCACAAGAGGATGAGTTGGACCAAGAAATCAGGAATATGGAGATGCTTCATCAGCAGGTACAGAAGAAGAAGGAGAAGATGGCTCGGTTAGCTGACTTGCAAAGGCTGATTGACGAAGCTACCGAAGAAGTGCGTCATCTTGCTCAAGATGAGCGGAACCGAAGGCCCTAGCACAGAGAGTTGCACCAAGAAGCTTCTTCAACGAGGATGACTGGTATGAGGATTTCCATCATGGAAATTTTGCTTTTGATGATGCTTCTCCTCTGTCAGCAGAACTGCAGGCTACACCCTGGCCCCCATCTTACAAGCCACCCCAGCTCCCCATGTATGACGGACACTCAGATCCGAAGCAGTTTCTGATGAGCTACGAAGCAACTATATCTTCGTATGGTGGAAACACTGCAGTCATGGAGAAATCCTTCGTCATGGCAGTCAAAAATGTTGCACAAACTTGGTACTCCTCTCTTTGGCCAGGAACAATCACATCATGGCAGAAGCTGAAGGACATGCTGGTCACCAGTTTTCAAGGGTTTTAGACGAAGTCGGTTACCGCTCAAGCCTTGTTCTAGTGCACGCAAGATCAAGAGGAATATCTCCAGGCGTATGTCCGAAGATTCTTGCGTCTGAGGTCACAAGCGCCAACAGTGCCCAATGAAATTGTCATTGAGGCCTTGATTAAGGGGCTTCGGCCAGGACCTTCAGCCCAATACTTTGCCAGGAAACCCCCTCAAACCCTGGAGAAACTGCTTTAGAAGATGGATGAATACATCCGCGCTCACAATGATTTTTGACAGAGAAGGGAGGAAGCTTACAGGTTCTCCGAAATGGCCAGGGGCTTCGGAGGGAGAATCCACCCTAGGCACGTCAGATCAATTCATTCCACTCAGAATGACGACAGGGGAAGTCAACAACAGAGGCCGCAATATTCTTCCTAGGCTTCGGGGCAGCAACAGAGCTATCCTCGGCCCCCAGCTAAAAGGGGCAGAGGGGCCAGTGGCTTCGGAGGAAGGTTTGGGGATCAGCCCAGGAAAATTTATTGTCTATTCTGCAGTGAGGACAAGGGCCACACTACTAGGATGTGCCACGTCACCATCCAGAAACAGAAAGAGATAGCAGAAGCTGCAACCCAACAGAGCCAGCCGAAGCAAGTCATGCATACTGCTTCGTACCACTCACCGTACATTCCAGAGTATGTGGGTAACCATCCTGCAGCCTCTGTTGCTTCGACAAGCCAACCTCAGGCATCTTGGCAACAACCTCCACCTCCACCACCGTTGCAACGAGGCTAGCAGCTAGAAGGGAGCCAGCACACTCATCAGCAATGAGACTTCAGAGAGGAGTCCGAAGCTCGCACAGTCAATAGTACTGTGCCAGAATCGAAGCACATCTACTAGAAGATATCCTACTTCTGAAATAGTTCTGGCATTCGTTATCATTTTTCTTTTTTAATAGAGAACAATCATTAAAAGCGTAAGTTTTTCCTGTCGTTTTCAATTCCTTGTAATAGCTTCGTTTTGGCCATAGTGGAAATGTATCTCTTTTACAGACTCACGAAGTCCAAAAAGTTGGTGAAGCACGAAAGTTGCTCTCAAGAGAGCGCGGGGTTCACAATCACATTACAAGTTTTGCCGAAGCAATAGAAAGTCGTTCTAAGGAACGTAGTGTAAGTTTCCCGAAGCAACAAAAAGTCGTTCCTAAGGGAGCGCAATGTAAGTTTTCTGCTCAAAAGTCGTTCCAAAGGGAATGCAGAGCTTACAGCGAAAAATAAACGCTGATTCCGCCAAAGTAAAAGGCGAAGCGCGAAAAGTCAACGTGAATACCGCTGAAGTAAAAGGCAAAGAAGCTCCTAAGGGGGGCTTACAGCGAAAAGTCAGTGCTGATACACCGAAAAATAAGCGGTGAAGCCGAAAAATAAACGGCAAAAAGATTGTGTGCTTTACTTAGGGCATGTGTGTGTATCTTCGGCACAAATACCATTTTGCATAGCATAACATCATTACATCATTTTGCATAGCATAACATCATACATCATATTGCATCAATGGCACAAGAAGGGGATTCAATGTTGATCTTCGGAGATTGTTTCGAAGAAGTAGTGCCAAGGCACAAAATAAGTATTGAAGAAGTATAGCTTCGTCAAACTCTAAAATGAAAAGGAGATCTATTGCTTTTGAAGCATAATGATTTTACGAAGATTGGATGTTTTTACGAAATATGGATATTCTTCACAACGCATGAAAAGAAGGGAAGGTGTTTTTTCGCCGAAGGCTCAAAAACGGTATGGACGTAAAGTTTCATTCATCGTAAAGAATTCAGTTACAAGCAGCTTAAATATTACATTCAAAATTATAAAAATATTACGCACTTTGTTCAGCAAATGTTACATTCCAAATGTTTTTACAATAAAAGCTATTCTTCTTTTAAAACTGCTTCCACAGCTTCGTTCAACAATCGATTAACAGCTTCGTCCAAAATAACTTCGGCCACTTTAGTGACTTCATCTTCTTTCTCTACTTCTGGGTTGGCCATCGACTCGAAGGGCTCTGGAGGAGGAGATAGTTCAGCTGCGATATAAAACGTAAATAAGTTCGAAGTCGCAAAATTAGTAAATAAAGTTTAAAAGTTATTAAGCAATACCTATCCGCCTCTCAAGTTCCGCCGCTTTCTCAGCTGCCTTCGTCGCTTCTTTTGAATCATGAGAATCTTTTTCGCTCTTTTTTATCATCTCGTGCGCCATCCCTCGGCCGCCATTCTCCTAGATGTCAGTAAAGAATTTTCCGCCAATTAAGCTTGCTTCGGTCGAGGGATCTTTTGTATCTTCAATAGATAAAGTAGCTTCAGCTTGAGCCAAAGCTTTCACATGGTCGCAGCTTGACTTCTCTAAAATAGCTGTGATTCCCCTGGCACCCGAGAAAGCGCAGATATCCCCGCGACCACTCAAAACTTCCTCAAAAGCTTCAGCTTCGTTGCTGATCCAATCAATTGGGCCTTCAGGATCACCCTTTACGAAGTCGTCTTCGTTAGAGAATACGCCAACATTGGCGAAGCTAGTTTTTATTTTCTTAACACACTCTATAGACTTTTCATAGCACCTCTCCTTGGATGCACGAAGTTCATCAACTGTTTTTTGTAAGCGGTTCCTCCAATATACACTAATATCTCGATCAGCCTCTGCAAGACCACATTTTTCTTTAGCTTCGAATAGCTGTTTCCGAAGACCTTCGATTTCGTATCTCTAAGCTTCAGCTTGGGCTTTGGAAGCAACTTCGTCTTCTTTTATTTTGTTCAACAATGAGTTTAATATTTTATCTTTTTCAAGACCTTCGTTCCTTAGTTCAATTACTTCGGAACAAAGGTTGTTTAAGGCCATGGTATACCCTTCATCTTCGGCACTTTTTTGCGCCCTGAGGGCGTTGCTAAAGACAAGGCCTTGCAAAAAATGCGGTATTGAGTGTAAGCAAATGGAAAATTTTGTTTTTAAAAACAAAAATCTCATTTTCTCACCTTTAAACTATTGTATGCTAAGTTGTCGGCCAACTCATCTTTTGATAACACTGAGAGCCCATCTTCTAGTGTCAGGAACCCGAAGCTCTTGCCCATCTCTCGGCAGACAGAAATCTCTTAGCTGTCTGGGAGACAATACAAGAAGTCTTCTTCCCCGCTGCCGTTGAATACCAGTGCCCCCTTTGGATATTTCAATCTTTGAGCATAGAATTGACCCTCTCGCTTTTCTTTCTCAGATAATCTTTTTCCCGAAGCATGTCGTATAATATAATCAGGAGCTTCAGATGATGCTTCGAGAATAGGAATGGCGGTTTTTCCAGTTAAAATTACTTCTGCAGCTTCTTTCTCCGTCTTTTCTCCGATTTCCAAGGATTTCTCATTGGCGGGCTCTAAAGGCCCAGCTTCGGTCTCGACTTGGACCTTGGCAGCTTTAGCCTCAATTTGTGTTTTCGAAGCTTCGGCAGCTTTCTTTGGAGTAGAGCTTGAAGTTTTTATTGTTTCTAGCACATCTAATACGTTGACCATTCTCTTCCTCTTGGAGTCGTCGAAAGATCCTTTTGTGCCTTCGTCATTGTCACCTCTGCCGAAGGACTTATTACTTCTAATATCCTCGTTTTCTCAACCTTCATCTCTTCAAAGTTAATGGCCTTCGGCTCATCTGATTTGGCTGATGATGCCTTCAGCGATACAGATGATTCTTCAATTTTCTACGTAATCGCAGGTTTCTTGCCTTCGGTCACCAAAGAGGTCTCACCGCCAAATTCGGGCACTGTGGCCGGTTCAATATAGCGTGGTCGATGAGTAAGGACCTTCACCCTTTTCCTCTTCGGCACAGGCTCGCTCGGAGCGGCTGAAACATCATCTCTCCCGGAACCTCCACTTTTTCTTTTTTGCCCCTGGGGCGGGTAACAGTAGTCAGGTTACATGAATCCAAGAGCATCAAAAACTCTGTTTAGTCTCTTCTTTTTCCGGTTCCCGAAGGTCGCAGATAATGTGTTATCTTCTACTCTGGAGTACAGCCCAAGCAGCTCATCGCTTGTAGCTTCAACGCTCTTCAGCCAGTCATCGTGTGGCTCGATAAACTGGTCTCTAATCCTAAAGGTATATTTTAGTCGAACCAAACCACCTTCGTGGGGATTGCTGATGGATTCTTTTGGCATCTCCCATTTGGCTACCAATGGCCATATCCTGTAGGCCACATGCTCTTGAACTAAGTCCCTTGTCCCGATGAAAGAGTAGACTAAGCCGAAGGCCTTGCGACATTCTTCGGTCGCTTCGTCAATTTCTACCTTCGGTTTTCGGAGCCTGAAGCGTTGCCAGATAGGGCGCATGATTATCTCCTTAATGTCTTCTCGGGCCTTTAAATCATTTTTTTACATAGAACCATTCTTTCGTCCAGTCTCTGGGCCATCTCTTCCGAAAAGTCGGTACTGGGGAGCTTGAGCCAGAATGGGCAACGAAGCTATAGCAGCCAAAATTGTTATGATACTATTCTTTACCCCAGGGCTTTGTCTCATATAACAGTTCATGCATACTACAAAAACTTTTTGCAATTGGCTCCAAGCCCATACTCCTTACAGCCCATACGAAGATTCCCATTCTTATAATGGCTTCGGGGTAATCTGGTGAAGGTAAATCTGGAATATCTTCAAAACCTTGACTACCAAGCTGCTCAAAGGGAGCCGAAGCCCAGCCTTGAAAAAGCTTCGGAAGATCACGACTTCATTTTCCTCTGGAGTAGGACAAGTCTTCTCTCCGTCGTCAGCACTCACAATAGGCATATCCCGAAAGTATCTCCCCCTCATGTTGTCAAGATGGCTTTGTTTAATAGTTGATTTTCCAAAAACTACATGGCTTGGTCGCCAGGGTCGATCTTCGGAGTCTTCCCCGTCGCTTTCCACATCATAGCTATCACTATCACCAGTGTCTTCAGATAAACCCTCCAAAATCTCCCTAGTAATCTTCTCTGCATTTGTCTTTGCTATTGATTCAATAAAGCCAAGATTCATCTCCTCAGAAAGGCTCAGCTTCGATTCAACGACAGCTTTTTTATCTTCAGACATCTTCGAAAATGCTGAGAAAGTGCTCTCAAAGCCAAAGCTTAAAAATTTAAAAAAGCCAAGCAAGTGTTGGTGCGCAAGAGCTAAAAATGGAGTAAGCAAGAGCAGATGGCAAGAAAGCGTGCCAAATGAGCTCGTGGTGTGCTCTTATTTATACGCCTGGTATGTTGCATGCTGGAGGGCCCGCTTGTTAGTGGTTGTTGCTATTCTAGCAAAGGGAAGGTGTTTTTTCGGACCTTCGGCTCAGGGCCTTCGTCCTTGTCGCAATCTGAATTTATCGTTCTAACAAATTAATATTGCGAGGGGCTACTGTTGGGGGCCTTCGGCTTCCGAAGGTCCTCAAAAACATGATTTAACAATGTTTCTGGAAGTATAATGCATGAACAGGTACCTTCAGACTTGAGTTGAAACCACAGCGTGAAGAAGCACAAGAAGGAGTACGAAGGATAGCGCGAAGCCGAAGCTGTGCGCAGGAGAGCTTCGGCGTGATAGCAGAAAAGGAAAACCGACTTAAAGATGAAAAGGCTATTTAGACCTTGATGGATTACTATAGAGTTATTAGCAAATGTAAAGGGCATGAGTGTAATTTTACATGGGCTGCGTCCTTGCCTATAAATAGATGAATAGTAACCCCGTACTGTTCAGGCTCACTAGGCATTGGTCCTTGCGCCATGCTAGTACTTTTACCTTCTTTCAAGTTGAAGGTACACTTGTAATTTGATATCATTTCTATTTTTCCATAGTAATAAAATAGAAATGGGATAATAATAATATATGACTGTTTATATTATCTTTTATGTTTTATGTGATTCTTTCTTCATCTCTATATGTTATGTTGATGAAGGTATGTCCTTCATTACCTTCGTCCGAAAGTCATTATATCCTAAAGGAAATAATGCTTCGAAGGACGAAGGGCTTTAACGTTTAACGTTTAATTTTCTGTGTTGCCTTGTTCTTAACTCATAGCATTTGAGAACAAGTCCCCAACACAACCCGTGTTCATTCGTCCCACTCCTGCCCTCGCCCCGACCAATCAGCCGAGTGCCCCTGGTGCTTGTTTCCCTGCTCTTCCCTATTCCTCAAGTGGCTTCTTCAATTGTGGCAAGTCCAGACATTTCATCAAAGAGTGCCCTTACCCGAAGCAGAACAAATCCAACTTTCAACAGATTTCTGGGAACTCAAATCAAGGAAAGGGAAACACGACCAACTCTCCAGGGGGCAAAAATCTGAAGAAAACTGGGCGGGTCTATTATACCTAGGTGGCTACTACACCAGAAGGCGAACCAGTGATGATGGGCACATTCCTCATTGCCAACCACCCAACAGTTATCCTTTTTTGATTCTGGTGCATCACATACCTTCATAAGCAAGACTTTTGTGGAGAAGCATTGCATACATTGCACTGAATCAAGGGAGGGGTTTGTTATCAACTCACCTAGAGGCCGAATATTTACTAAGGAAGTAGCCTTCCACATACCCGTAACCTTGCCCGGCGTGAGTTCCCTACAAACATGATTGTTATAAAGGGACAAGATATAGATGTGATTCTATAAATGAACTGGCTAGCCTAGAATAAAGCCATCATCAATGCAGACCAAAGGACCATTAAGCTAAGTTATGGTCATGAAGAAGTCCAATTGTCCATCCCTATAGCTATCTCAGTCAAAGCATCTGGACAAGTTTTTGAGACCATAGTACAAGAAAATCGGGATATTTCGGTTGTATGTGAATTTCTGGATGTATTTCCTGAAGACTTGTCGGGATTGCCTCCAAAAAGGGATGTGGAATTTGTGATTGAATTGAAGCCCGGTACGGCTCCTATTTCCAGAAGATCGTATCGTATACCACCTAATGAACTGGCGGAACTCAAGACTCAACTACAAGACTTGCTGAATTAAGGTTTCATTAGGCCAAGTTCATCACCGTGGGGATGTCCCACAATTTTCATCAAGAAGAAGGATCAGACACTTCGAATGTGCATGGACTATAGACCCCTCAATGAGGTTACCATCAAGAACAAGTATCCTCTTCCTCGGATCGATATTTTATTCGATCAACTTACTGGAGCCCGGGTATTCTCTAAGATTGATCTCAGATTGGGCTATCATCATATCTGTATTCAAACAGAGGATATACCCAAGACTGCATTCACCACGCGTTATGGATTATTTGAATATCTGGTCATGTCTTTCGGATTAACAAATGCTCCGGCCCACTTCACATAATAAATGAATTCGGTATCCATGCTTGAGTTAGACATGTTTGTGGTGGTCTTCATTGATGACATTCTGATCTATTCCAAAAATGAAGAGGAGCATGCAAAGCACTTGCGGATCATGCTAACACGCTTAAGGGAACATCAGTTGTATGCCAAATTCAGTAAATGCGCGTTCTGGTTGGAGGAAATCCAGTTTCTTGGACATGTCTTGTCTGCTAAAGGGATTGTCGTTGATCCCAGCAAAGTCAAGGATATTCTAGAATGGAACTCACCTACTACAGTACATCAAGTTTGGAGTTTCCTTGGACTCGCTAGTTATTACCAAAGGTTCAATGCGGATTTCTCCAATATTGTTAAACCCATTACGGGGTTATTGAAAAATGATACTAAGTTTGATTGGCCCTTAAAATGCAACGAAGCCTTTG
Source organism: Zea luxurians (assembly GCA_029449295.1). Classification (NCBI taxonomy): domain Eukaryota; kingdom Viridiplantae; phylum Streptophyta; class Magnoliopsida; order Poales; family Poaceae; genus Zea; species Zea luxurians. The sequence goes on along the minus strand of JAOPSE010000014.1, from coordinate 909,857 downwards.
AGCAGCTGAAAGTGTTGTTAACCACTGGACCGGTTTTGGCCCAACCAGATATTGAAAACCTTTTGATGTATATTGTGACACGTCAGACAGTGGACTTGGATGTGTCCTAATGCAAGAAGGGCGAGTCATAGTGTATGCTTCAAGGCAGTTGTGCCGGCATGAAGAACACTATCCAACTCATGATCTGGAACTAGCTACAGTCGTTCATGCCCTTAAGATTTGGCGTCATTATCTGCTGGGGAATACCTGCCATTTGTATACGGATCACAAAAGTTTGAAGTATATCTTTACCCAGTCAGAACTAAACATGAGACAAAGAAGGTGGGCTAATCAAAGATTACAACTTTGAAATTCATTATCACCCAGGCAAAGCTAATGTGGTGGCAGATGCTTTAAGTCACAAGACTTTTTGTCATTGTCTTACAGTAAGAGCACCTGACACCACTTTATGTCAAGAAATGGAAAGATTGAATCTCGGGATAATCCAACAAGGAACCTTGACGAATTTGAAGCTTGAGTCAATTCTTCCAAAGAATTATTGATGCCCAAAGAACCGATAAGGGTATGAAGTATATTCGTGAGAAAATGGAGGCCGGCAAGGCAAATTGCTTCAGGAAAGATAATCAAGGACTAATATGGTTTAAAGATTACATAGTAGTGCCAAAAGATGATGAAGTCCACCAACAAATCCTAGATGAAGCTCATCTTAGTCGGTATTCCATTCATCGTAGAAGCACTAAGATGTATCAAGACTTAAAGCAACATTATTGGTGGACTAAAATGAAGATTGAAATTGCACGCTATGTGGCAAAGTGTGACCCTTGCAGACGGGTCAAGGCCATATATATGAAGGCTTCTGGGCCATTGCAATCTCTACCAATCCCAACCTAGAAATGGGAAGATATTAGTATAAATTTCATTATGGGGTTACCCAGGATAGCTAAAGGATTTGACTCTATCTGGGTCATAATTGACCGATTCACAAAGATACCACATTTTCTTCCTATTAAAACAGATCACCTAGTTGTTGTCTATGCTCAGTTATACATTGCTCGTATTCTTAGTTTGCACGGAGTTCCAAAGATGATAGTGTTGGACCGGGGACCACAATTTGTATCCAAGTTCTGGAGTGAGCTGCACAAATCCTTGGGTACTAAATTACTCCATAGTTCAGCTTATCATACTCAGACAAGTGGGCAAATTGAGAGGGTAAATCAGATACTTGAAGATATGCTACGAGCATGTGTCCTGGAATTTCTATAGAAATGGGATGATTGTCTGCCATTGGTAGAATTTTCTTATAATAATAGTTACCAAGAAAGTATTAAGATGGCACCTGTTGGGGACTTGTTCTCAAATGCTATGAGTTAAGAACAAGGCAACACAACACGTTAATAGTTAAAGACCTTCGTCCTTCGAAGCATTATCCCTTAGGATATAATGATCTTCAGACGAAGGTTATGAAGGACATACCTTCATCATCATAGTGTACAATAATGGAAGTAGAAGCATATGAAACATGAGAAGTATTGTGAATAATCATATGACATTATTTATATCTCTACTATCTATTAAGACGATAGCGTAGACCACCCACACTACCATGCCCCCGCCCCCAACCTGCCTTGGTCCGAGATCGTGCCCCCACCCAGCCCCTGCCCCAACGCCTCCCCACCACCGCGCCCCATCCTCTTGGCATCGACCCTAGCGGCGTGATTCTCGCCCCAAGCCCCGCTCGCGATGCCCCTAGCCCCACGACCGTCATCCACGCGCCATCGAAGCCCGCGCTCGCGATTCCTGGATCCGCCATCCTCCCATCGGCGCCGGTGATGTGGCAGTCATCATACGCTCCCCCTACGGCGCACGCGTGGCACAACAAGCCACCACCCAGGAATCCACGATCCACCCCTTCCCCTCGCCGCCAGTGATGTGGCAGCCGCCGTCCGCTCCTCCAGTGACTGCTGGAGATCTCGGTCCACTGGACATCTTAGCCGTGGAGAGCTACATGAACCACGCCCTCTTCGTGAACCTGCTAGCGTATGAGCGGAGTCGGGGCCAATGGAAGCTGCAGCGCCTGGTGAGCTATGTGCTGTTGATGGTGTCTGTGGTGGATGCGCGGCGTGATGTGGAGGTCCTGCAGTGGGTCGGCGTGTTCGTGCGTGGGGACGGCGGCGTTCTACGAGCACCTGGGCGAGGATACAACAATGTTCTGTAGCGGGGCACTGACCACCATGTGCCCCATAGTCCTGCCCTTCTACTGCTAGAAGATGCAATAGCTGATTGCCCAGAACGAATTGCGCTCCATCTCATGGATGTCACATACCCTTCTCTCCCAGCATCATTTTGTTACTGTTATTTTTCTCTTTGTTAACGGAGGGTGTACCGGATAACTTTATGTTATAAGAACACATTGATCGAACCACTTCTTCTCTGTAAACTAATGTATTAACTATTAACAAGAAGCCACCATATTTCCTCATGCATTAGGGCAGTGTATAAACTATAACATATAAGATTTCATCTACCTGTGTAGCATGAGCACCAAGCACACCATAAGCACATGCCAGAAATTGGTTTGGTTCTGAATTTTTGTGGCATTTTGGATAGTTGAAGTGCTCTGTCAAGAAATCAAGGGATTTTCTCCTCCTAGTCTAGATCATCCGTGCAAAGTGGTGGAGGCACTTGGTCTGGATCCTTTTGGTGGCTGCAATGCACATATCAGCATAAGGCTCTCACCAACAAAGTTCTGTAAAGGATCATCTCCGGTATATTTAAAGACCGAGCTCGCCCCTACGCCTCTAGCAAGATCCTCTATCGTGTCCTTTAAAATTTGGCAGCCTCTTCTCATCCTCTAAACGTAGCGGCTCCCTAAGCGTGTGCTATACACTGGCAGGTCTCCTCCCGCGTCGTTGTTGAAGACTCTGGTCCCTCTCTTTCCCACATGTCAGGCCCACGTACACCACATGACAGAGGCAATCTTGAGATCCGGTTGTGTGTGGCTGATGGGGTGTTCCAAAGGTTTTAAGCTGAATATAGAGTTAGCAAAGCTCTTAGGCATGATTTCTCTTAATGCGGTTCAAATTTACTCTATCCTTTGGTTTTTTGTTGGAGGCTATCTAAGACATATAATTCAAGGTGTTGCAGTCTTTGGAATTATTTTAGGTCTGACAGCCCCAGTTTCATTCTTTATTGACATTATCCAGCTTGCTAGGTTGCATGTTACCATCCTTCACTCAGTAAATCTCAACGTTATATTCAAGAATTTAGGCAGTAGCATTATTGTGGCATCTTTTCAGGTGACATACTCTTGGTGCCACTCATGTGGTACTTGTCGAATAAGAGGGTGCCACTCTGTTCAGACTCATGCAGTACTGTCGAGAGAGGTGAGGCTACGCCGGAGGTTGCTGCTGCCGAGTGTTTATTTGCTACTATTATATCTAGGCGATCTAGGCGAGTCTGAACACGAGGTTGCTTATAACGTGAACTTATATAATTGTCTTGGCTCCATGTTTTCTTCTGCCCCTAAGATTTTGTCTCTAAACAAGTTTAAGGTTATTCGTAACAAGTGTTTAATATTAGTCATGGTGCAAATTTTGCATATCATAATAATGTTTGTCATTCTGTGTCTATCATAATAATATTTGTTATTCTGTATCGATGTTTTATACAAATTTCTAACTTCCGTAGCAACGCACGGGTACATACCTAGTATCTTTATTATAACATCATGAATGAATATGAACAATATTGAATTACATTTATACCTTCGGCTTAACAGAAGGCGAAAACCCAAGTGTGACGTGCGAGTGAATATCAGTCAGCGTGAACAGTACGGTGTCACTGTTCATCTATTTATAGGCACAGGACGCAGCCTGTGTAGAATTACATTCATGCCCTTGACATCTACTATTGACTTAGGGAAAATCTATCAAGGACTAGACAACCTTTCCCCTTTAAGTCAGTTTCAATTTCCACCACTGAGCTGAAGCTTCTTCACGGGAAACTTCGGCACTGGTTCGTCCTTCACTCGAACTACGCTCTTTATATCATGTATAACTTCGTCCCATGTCTGAAGGTTCCTGTACATATATTATACTTGGAAAACATGTTAGTCGTGTTTTTGAGGACCTTCGGAAGACGAAGGCCCCCAAAAGTAGCCCCTCGCAGTATTAATCTGTTATAACAACGAATTTAGACTATGATGTGAACGAAGGCCTTAAGCCAAAGGTCTGAAAAAACACCTTCCCTTCGCTAGAATAGCGACAGTCAATGACACATGGGGCCCGCCAAGTTGCAAAGCACTAGGCGTATAAATATGAACCCATAGCGGCGGCATTTGGTACGCTATTTCTGCTATTTGCATTATTTTCTCAAATTTTTGGGTCTTGCTCAATAGCTCTCGCCTGATTTTCGAGCTTTTTGAGCTTCGGTTTAAAGGCGTGCTTGTTCCAAATTTGAAGAGAAGAAGATGAGTGGGGAGAAGAAGATGACTGAAGAGAAGAAAATAACCGAGGAGACGAAGCTGTATGAAGAGAAGAAAGTTGTGGATCCTTTCATCGCTGGGTTTTATGAGTCCATGGCAAAAACGAATACAGAGAAAATTACTAAGGAGATCATGGAGGGTTCATCCGAAGATTCTGATGACAGTGATAGTTATGACGTGGACAGTGGGGATCAAGATTCTGAGGATCGGCCCTGGCGGCCAAGTCATACTATCTTCGAAAAAGTCTACTATCAAACAGAGTCATATTGACGCCATGAGGGGGAGATATTTTCGCGACATGTCTATTGTTAGAGTTGGAGGAGACAGCACTGCCCTTGCTCCTGAGGAAAACAAAGTTATTATTTATCGAAGCTTCCTGAAAGCAGGTCTCTGGTTCCCACTGAGCAAATTTGTGGTTGAGGTATTAAAGATTTTTTTAGATTTTTCTTCATAAGATTACCCCCCAAGCTACAATTAGGATGGGGGTGTTTGTCTGGGCTATAAGAAGCCAGGGGCTAGAACCAAGCGCGAAGTGCTTCTGCAGTATGCACGAGCTTTTATACGAGACGAAGGCTATTGGCAAAGAACAATACCACAACAACTTCGGCTACTATGGGTTCATTGACCGCTCTAATGGAAGTTACCCGGTGCCAACATATCGGAAAAGATGGCCTGGGGCCTGGATGGAGGAGTGGTTTTATGTTAAAAATGATCTAATTAAAAGAGAAGATATCAAGGAAATTATCCAGCGCCCCATCTGGTCACACTTCGGCCTCCGAAGGCTGAAGGTGGAAATTGATGGCGATGTTGAAGCATGCCAGAAGGCTTTTAGTACTGTTTTCCGCCTTCATTGGCACGAGGGATTTAATTCAAGAGCACATATCCTTCAGGGTGTGGCCACTTGTTGAGAGCTGGGATATGCCGAAGGAAACTACTGCCGACTCCATTGAGGGTGGCCTGGTTCAATTGAAATATACCTTTAGGTTTAGAGAGAAGTTTGACGAACCAAATGATGACTGGTTGAAATGTATTGAAGCTACCAGTGACGAGCTACATGGAACATATTCTAAGACCGAAGATGATGCCTTGTCCGCAGCCTTCGGGGGTCGGGGTAAGAAAAGATTGAACAGGGTATTTGATGCAATCGGCTTCATATACCCTGATTATCACTACCCACTGCGAAGGCAAGGGAAAAAGAGAAAAATTGTCGCTTCGGCCATCACTGCTGTGCCGAAGGGCAAGAAAATGAAAGTTCTAACCCACCGGTCGTGATATACTGAACCTGGCCACAGTGCCTGAATTTGGTGAAGGAACCTCTTCAGTTGCCGAAGCAAAACAAGCTGCTTCGATTGTGCAGAGCGCTGAAGAACCGATTGTAGTGCCGAAGGTGCCTACAGTTGGGCCAGCCGAAGCTAAGCGTGATAAGGCCGAAGAGGCATAGGTGGAAAAAACAGTAAAGATGCCAGAAATTCTGAGCCCATCAGCAGAGGCAAATTTGCCGAAGATGCAAAAAGTTCCTGCCGCAACTCCCAAGAGGAGGAGGATGGCCAGCGTGCTAGACGCTGTTATGGAGATTAGAAGGGCCTTGACCCCTACTCCTATTAAGAAAGTTGTCGAAGTTGCCAAGGGCCAGGCCGATGTGGCAGAACCGCCCGAATTATTCCAACTTAAGTGCCTAAGTCCCACCTTAGAGGCTAGACCACACTTAAATAGGAATAAACCGTCAGTCCCTCAGATCTAGTCCGACTAGGCCACTAATAGGATCAAGTACCACATACTCACTCGAAGGTGAGGCACAGAGCAAATACAATAAAGCATAAAACCATACATTAAAGAAGTACTTAAGGTTATTACAACATCATTGTTGTTTTGCCAAAATAGTAATCGTTGTTCGGGATGCAGCGGAATTCAACTAACGGTAAACAAAAGAAGGGATGGGGAAGCCTGGCCCATCACTCCTCATGCTCCTCTCCTGCTAAGGTAGGGTCCCACTCAACTATCCAACCCGGTGGCAAGGTAGACTGCCAAGTTACTCCAGCAACCATATCCTCCAGAGAACCTATAAAATTATGCCACAAGCAAGGCTGAGTATACTAATACTCAGCTAGACTTACCCGGTTTGAGGAGTCTACTCCTCTACCTCTAGACATGCAGTTGTTTGGCTGAGTGGTTTGGTTTGCCAAAAGCACTAGCTGAGTATACAAAATCAAGTTTTAGCTTTTCAAGTTTTAGTGTGATTCTCTTAAGACTAAATTTGTACCTAGCTAATCATACATGGTATCAAGCATTTTAGCAATCAACATCTTTTGCTAATCAACTCATTTCCATTTGTTACTCAATGCAGTACAATGGATCAAGCAGTCTCATTAGCTGCGAGAAGCAGATGATTCGAATCGAGTTTTAACCTTACAAGGTAAACCTAAACACACGACATGGCGAGGCACTCCGTCCCCACACACATCAACCGTCCCCGTCGATTCCCTGGCAAGAGAAAGGGGCTCACCGCCTTGGCGTACAATGCCTCACTAACCCTCGATTGCCGTCGTGCAGTGACCGCACTTATACCCACCATAACCGGAATGGGAGACCACGACTCAGGTCACGTGAGGAGGGCAATCTGCGGGCAGGTTCACTCAGGTACTAGGCTTACCGATATACCATATTTCTTGGCATGTGCTTAGTACGTTCAAACGCTTGACACATGTATCCGCATGTTAATCCTTATTCCAATTTCTCATCTCGTAGACAACGCATCCCCATGGATTCGTGTCCACAGACCATCATTGTTCTATTATCAAAATGGATATAACCAAGTCCTGACCTCGTGTGAGTGCTAGAAAAATCACTCGACTTCTACGAGATCCCTAATTAGCAAAGCAGCTACTCGACCTAGCATACTAGTATCCATCTCAAAAAGAAATCCTGAGTTCATGCAGCTAGGGTTTCAGACAACTCCTACACTTAAGTGCACAATACAAGCCTACAAACATTAAGTGCAGTAAAATATCATATATAACAGTTATGCATAAAACTGGGGTTTGCCTTCAAAAGCTGGGGTAGGCAGGTCCTCAGTAGCAAGTTCTGGTGCTGGCTCCTAGACTACCTCCTGAGCAACTCCTTGCTACCGAACAAGGATGTACTCTCCGTCAGTAAGATTACAATCTATCGAATGCAATGAAGAAGGTACATGTATATTAATGACATGTCAATTTATAAATACTACGTATGGTGAAACAATATTAAGCCAGTGGTTAAACTAGGGATTGTTTATCGGATGGTGCCCTTAGTATTTTATACACAATTATTTTAGGGTCTTAGTTAATTCTAAGGATTTTAATTACCTCCTTTTGTTTTATGGGACTCTTAGGAGGATTTAGTTGTACATTATTAATTTCTTCCACAATTCTCCCTTTACCTTTTATTATGCTTATTATTGAGTACCTTGAACTACCATGGCAATGTAGAACTTTTCAAAAATGTTACAAAAATCACAGTGGGTTAACCTGGATTTCTGGAATCTATCCTAAAAATCTGAGGTCAGAATTAATTCAGAAAATCCTTGTGTAAAAATAACAAAAGTGAGGGGTAGATAGTCACTTTGCACTACAGCTCTAATTTAGATGAGGTTTCTGGACTAAAATTTATTTTTGCCAAGATTCATGGGTGATAATAGGTCTCTGTGCCAAAAATTACAGAAAAAGTCCTATTGATTATTTAATTGTGATTTTCTAAAGTTTAATGTCAAAATTGTACTTATAACTAACTTATCATTTGAAAAATATCAAACAATAGAACTCATATTTTTCCTAAACTCATCTTAGCATATTATCAGTTATCCCAAGGAGTGGGGTGGTTTCTCCTTAGGGTTATTTTCTAGGATTTTTCTAAGTTCTTACTGTTTTTAAGAAATAAAATGTGGTGCATTTCTTTTGTACTAACAGAGGGTTCAACAAAATTTTCTTAGGAACTATGTTACTTAAGTAAGCTAGGAAAAATGTGGTTGCTCTCTGGTTCTCATTTTTCATTTCCCTTTTCATTTTCTTAAGGTTTGGATCAAAGCAAGTTTTAATGGTTAATCCCCCCTGATCTGGTGTACTGAGGAGTTTATCATTTTTAAACAAGGTAGTTAGTAGTTGGGCATGCCTCTGATTTTTCTTACCCTCAGTCCAAAAGTATTTCTATCTTTCCTCTATTCATTTAGTTTTAGGCAGTATACTTATTTAAATTAAAACTCTAAAAAGCCTTGCAGTACTCAGGGTGTTTGTTATTTTTCCTAAGTAGTTCATAATATTTAGGACCTAGCAAAATTGACCAATTTTGGCTGGATAAAATTTGACTTATGAATTTTACATGTTCTGTATGCATTTAAAAGATTAAAACTTAAAGGTTTAAGGAAAACCGGTTTACACCGAGGCCCCTGGGGTTTCCCTTAACTATTCCTTTAAACCGTACCCCTGTGGAACTATTCCTCTGAGTCACTTACTTCGCAAAAATCCCCCTGGCTTTTCTTTCTTTCAACCCGGGCTCCTTGCCCCTTGTAACAGTAACCGCGGAGAGGAAAAAGGGTGGCGCGGCTTACCGGCGGTGAGGGAGGTCCGGTGAAGGGCTGGGTGAGGTCCGAGAGGTCCTGGCGGTCACGTCGAGGTGCGGGTCGTCGACGGTGATGGCCGGAATAGGGCTAACCACGTGCGCAGGCAGTCGGGCTCATCGGCGGCGTGTGCTCCGGCCTGCTCACGGCGGTAGGGCTCAATCAAATGGCATAGGGAACTTCACAGGATGCTAAGGATGCTACAGGTGCAAGGAACCAACGAATGGCTTACCGTGGAGCTCGGTCCACGTGTGACGGCGGCTGATTGAAGTCCGGCGACATCGATCCAGCGTCTCCGGTGAGGTAGAGTTCAATCCCTGGCTTTGGGAGCTTCACTGAGGTCCGTAGAAGCTGACTCGAGGGTCAGGATGGGATAGGGAGTGGCTGGTGTGCCGGTCTACGGTGGCCGTGGCTTGCGCGGCCGCTGGCACTTTGCTCTCTAGGCAATCGCCAGCGTAACTCGAGCTCGAGTTGAGTCAGGGATGCGTGGGGGTGTACGGTCGAGGCCAGGGTCGCTTTTATAGCCGTGGCCGCAAGCATGGACGCGGGGTTGGCATGGCACGGGGCTGCGCGCGCGGGCTGAGCGCCGAGGGCGTGCTCTGGCATCGCCTTGGGCGCGTCGAACACGTGGTCGTGTTCATCTGCCCGAGTTCTTGCACCTGCAGAGCTCCAAAGCGTGCGAATCTCGCCAAATGTCTTGTGCAAGATCTCTTCCTAGCACCTAGAGCTAGCTAGTTCATGTGAGTTCCAAGAGGAGATATGCCCTAGCTCGGAAGATATGTAGGCACCAAGTCTTGTCTGTCTGCACTGTTCACCAGCGACAAAACTGATGCCAAACCATGTCAAACGACCTTGGTTTGATTTCAAAATTTTCAGGGGTGTGCCTTGGGTAATTTGGCCACTTTTTGTTATTTGGTCCAAGTGGTTTTGGCGCCAGCACAAAGGTGAACACATATGATCTTTAGGCTAGGGTTGGTTTTGGGACTTACATAAATTTTGATGGCTCTAGTGTGCTTCCACTTAGTGAGCTGATTTGGGGTTTTTGTTGGGCCTTTTTGGAATACTGTTGGGGACTTGTTCTCAAATGCTATGAATCAAGAACAAGGCAACACAGAAAATGTTAAGTGTCAAAGTCCTTCATCCTTCGAAACATTATTTCCCTTGGGATATATAATGATCTTTGGACGAAGGTTATGAAGGACATACCTTCAGCAGCATAACATATAAAGATGAAAGAATTATACAAAATAACATAAATAATCAAGTATTATTATCAACTCATTTCTATTTTATTACTGTGGAAAATAGAAATGATATCAAATTACAAATGTACCTTCGGCTTGAAAGAAGGTGAAAGTACAAGCGTGACGCAAAAGCAAATGCCAAGTCAGCGTGAACAGTACGGGAGCACTGTTCATCTATTTATAGGCACGGGACGCAGCCCATGTAAAATTATATTTATGTTCTTTACAATCGATTACAATGACGACACAAAACATCATGGGTCTTTAAGTCATTTCATTTTTAAGTCGGTTCACCCCTTCGTCTTGAGATCTTCCATTGTGCCGAAGCTTTATAGGTGATAGCTTCGGCGCTGCTTCTGAAAGGATCAGCCAAAGGTGTTCTCTTTCTTTAGGATCTTCATCTACGAAGCATACCCCCAACAGTAGCCCCTTCGCGGTGCTAGATCGTTTTTCGTAACGAGCTTGATCCGTGAAGAAGTCTTCTAGGCTTCGGGATGCCGAAGCTCCGAAAAACACCATCCCTGAGCTCGTTGGTGAGAAACGATTAAAATAATCCTCGCGCGAAGTGTCCTGATCTTGCAGCAGTTACGCGCGCCCTAGCGATTCACCTTCTCGGACCGTATGGCCCACCGTTCAGTGAGTGCGGGTGGCTGTTTGTCCGGTGCGGAAGACCTTGACGATTTACCTTCCCACCTGCGGCACTATATAAACAGACGGGTAGGTGTGAAGTTACCACAACATTCATTGTTATTGCACTATTTTGCTGCCAAAATATTGACTAAAATCGAAGCTATTTACTTTGCTCAAGCTTAGTAGCAAGAAAAAGCTTCGGCAAGATAAAGAAAAATTTTCAACATCAAAAAACAAGAAATTCAATCATCAGATGGCAAGAGTGTGTTCCACAGCTAGGGTTACGCACGACGGAGAGGAAGCCGAAGGTGCTGAAACTGCTCCAATCTCCAAAGTGATGAAGCGCTCGGGGCTGGTAGCATCGGAGGATGCACCTGCCGCTGAAACAGAACAGGCTGATGTTGAGGAGACTGAGTCTGAAGATGATTACAGCGCTGGTGCCAAGTAAACCCAGCCACCTGGATTTCGGGAAATCCACCATCTCCAAAGATGACTTGCCTAAGCTGTTGAAATTGGTCTATTTTAGTGAAGCGAAGAAAGAACTAGTTCATTTTGGTGGGGAAGAGATTACTCCAAAGCCAGGAAAGGATGAAGTGGTAGTCTTCAAAAGTTTCTTTAAAGCTGGCTTAAGATTTCCTTTGAACAAGATGATTGCAATTGTATTGAAGAAGTTTGGGATCTACCTTCATCAGCTAACTCCCAACGCTATTGTCCGGCTTAGCGTTTATATCTGGGCTCCCCGAAGCCAAGGGGTGGAGCCATTTGGTGAAGGCTTCTGCCGAGTGCACGAGCTTCATTATCAGACGAAAGCTAGAGGAGATGGGCTACATGAAAATTTTGGCTGCTACAATTTTGCCTATTGCAAGACCACAAAATTTTGGCTGCTACAATCTTTGAAGGAGTGGGATATGCCGAAGCTGAAGGGGGAAAAGAAGAAGAGGGAATTTGTTCGGTTGCCTTACCACTATAAATTCAAGAAACATTTCAATGTGCCCTGCCAAGAGTGGCTGGACACGATCGAAGTAATGTGCAATGAAATTCTCGTCAACTACTCCAAAAAAGAAGATCAACTAATGACTGCAGCCTTCAGCACACGCCCGAAGCGAAGGTTGAACCGAGTAATGGATGCTCTGGACTTTGAGTATCCCGACTACGAGCGGCTAGACAAAGATGCCGAAGGGCAAAAAAGAAAGAGAGTAGCTAGCGTTCTAAATAAAGACGATGAAAAACAATTGAAAGAGAAAAAGCTGAAGCCTGAGCCGAAAACAGATGCTTCGAAGAAGAGAAAAGCTACAGCTCCGAAGTAGAAGGCAATTGACGAAGAAGAAGAAACTGCTGCAACACCCTCTACCACCGATGTGGAAGAAATTTTAAAGGTATTGACTGAATCTTTGCCTGTCAAGCTAAGTCCACTAGGGCCACATCTGACGAAGCTTTTTCAGAAGGAAAAGAAGCCCGCAAAAACGAAGAAGGCAGCTAGGCCAAAGAAGCAAAGAATCATTACAATGACAGAAGTCATCGAAGGGACACCACCAGGAGCTTCAGCTCTGAAGGCGCCAGCTGTTGAGAGCACGACAACCACCGAAGCTGCACCTGCGGAAGCCACAACTATCGAAGCTGCCGCTGCCGAAGATATTCATTTAGAGTGCACGATTGCCGATATTGATAAGATACTTGCAAAACATGGCCGCAGAAGAAGCTGCTGCAGCCACCGAAGAAACTATGACCCCAGAACCCGGGAAGGAGAAAGAAATAGCCGAAGACACTTCAGAAGACGAAATTTTTAACTTTCAAAACTTAGTTGGTCAAGAGCTGACAAAGGCCGAAAAAGAAGAGCTAAAAGAATATGCTATGTCTTGCGGATATCAGCCGGGAGCACTTCTCTTCGGTGGCATTGATGACGAAAAATTGAGCTGCATCCGGGATCAGACCGGAGCGAAGGTTATCGGTACTCTATCAAAGAGTATTGGTTTCCCGAAGCTCGAAGCAGATATCAGCCGGTATCGATGACAACACATCGTCGGTAGTTTATTCTATTCCAATTTCAAGGTAAACTTCTCTTTAGCTTTTGTTATTTCAATAACGAAGATGTTTTCTAATCGAAGGTTGTTTGTATGCAGAGTATGCTGCTGAGTAAAGCTTTGAAAATGCAGCAAGATTTGGAAGATAAAAAACACGAAGTTATAATTGAAAACTTAGAAAGCAAGATAAAAGACCAATCAGCTGCTCTTGAAAGGAAAGACTTCGAGCTTCAGACAACCGAAGGCTTATTGGCAGAAGCTGAAGCTAAAATAGCAGAATTAAATACGAAGCTACTCTCCCAGTCAGAAAGCTTCAAACAAGAAAAGCAGAAGCTTAATGCAAAACTTGAGGCCGAGGTCCAGAAAGGTTCAGATTTGAAAAAATCATTGACAAGCCTTCAAAACAAATGTCTGGAGTTCAATAATCGATGTGTTCAACTGACTGAAGCAAGTCTTCTATTCGGTTGGAGCCAGCAGCGAAAAATTTAATCCTTCGTCTGAAGACCTGCCAGGGGCCTTTGAACATATCGAAGGTGAGATTGATGACCTTGAAGAAGTTATAGCTGGACATGGTGACTTTTGTGCCCTGGTAGCTTCTCGGGGTACAGCTGTCGCCTTCCTGAAATCTGGCTGCGAACATGGAAAGGTTATCAACAGACCCAATTTCAGCTTATCACCAGTAGACCTGAATGATATTCCCAACCTTACCCGAAGCATAGCAAATAGGTTTATAAAACTAGTATGGACAAAGGGTGGACGAAGCAAAGCCGGTGATGAAGCTCGGAGTCATCTTAAGCTGGTAACAAAAATCATTACCTTGTGCTTACCTCTTCCTTCAAACTTGAATTTTGCTTACAAAACTTAAATACGTACAGGATGATGAAACTGAGGCTGAAGCTAAAGAGTAAGAAGACGAAGCCGAAGCCGAAGCTCAACAGATGCTAATGAAGCTTGAATAGATAGTTGTAGAAAAAACTCTAAAAACCTTTTGTAAAGAACAATGTAATTAATTTTTACTTTGTAAACTTTGTCCATACCTTGTAATATATTCCTACCTTTCCATCAATGTATAAAGTGCTTTGGTGTGAACGAAATTAGCATTTTTGAGCCGAAGGCGAAAAACACCTTCCCTTCTATCGTACACAGCGAAGCATAAAGACTGCTTCTTTTTATTTTTGCCGAAGCCTTATCTTCAGAGCCGAAGCAACTGCCTGTGTTATGATGATGATGATCCTATGTATGCCTAATTGAATGTTTATGAATGCAAATGTATGATGTAATGTATGGTGCAAAATGAATGTTCAAACACACACATACAAAGCCACAACCATATCCTTCATTCCCTTAGGAATAACTAGTCTCTTTGCCGTTTATTTTTTGGCTTCACCACTTATTTTTCGGTGTATCAGAGCTGACTTTTCGCTGTAAGTTCTGCATCCCCTTAGGAATGTCTTTTGAACTTCTTCGCCTTCTATTTCGGCGGTATCGCGTTGACTTTTCGCGCTTCGCCTTATATTTCGGCGGAATTGGCGTTGACTTTTTGCTGTAAGCTCTGCATTCCCTTAGGAACGACTTTTGAGCAAAAAACTTACACTACGCTCCCTTAAGAACGTCTTTTTGTAGCTTCGTCGTGCTCTGCATCCCCATAGGGACGTCTTTCGAGCTTCTCCTTGCTTTTTCTTTTCTCTTTGCACTCGATGGTGCGTGCTCAGCTTTTACATTTACAACTTTTGGGGGATATTGCTCTTGTAGAGCTGAAATAAGGAAAAGAGAAATTACATGCTACGGCCCCATTAAAAACCTTTCTCCCCCTTTGGAAAGGAAAAGGGTGCCATAGGAAAAAATAAAAAATAAAAAGATTACATTAAACTACACATAATATCGCCGAAGCTCATCCGCATTCCAAGATCTAGGAATGTCATTGCCGTCCATATCCTTCAATCTGTAGGAACCTAGTCTTGACGAAGATACTACCAGAAAACGTCCTTCCCACTTCAACTGTAACTTGCCTACTGTATCTGGGTTGGCAACTCTCCGAAGTACCAAGTGCCCTGGCCTGATATTTTTTAACCGAACTTTTCTGTCACGCCATTTTATTGTTTCGGCTTGGTATTTATTGATGTTCTCCACAGCCTGAAGCCTGATCTCTTCTATAACATCTTTTGCCATAGAATAATCAGCTTCGTCTTCTGCCGAAGCCACTGTTCTTATTGATCCTGCTTTAGCTTCTTCCTGGGTTATTGCTTCGTCACCAAACAATAATTTGAACGGTGTAAAGCCTGTTGACCTTGACACTGTTGTGTTGTGGCTCCACACCAGTTTGATCAATTCATCTGGCCACTTTCCTCTAGGCTGATTGAAGATTAACTTCATTATTCCTGTCATTATAATGCCATTAGCTCTTTCGACAAGTCCATTTGACTCCGGATGTCTAACCGATGCAAAATGGATCTTTGTGCCAATTTGTTCACAGAACTCTTTGAAAGCTTCGGTATCAAACTGTGTTCCGTTGTCCACAGTAATAGCCTTCGGCACTCTGAAGCGACAAACAATATTTTGCCAGAAAAATTTCTGAACAGTAACCGAAGTTATTGTGGCTAAAGGCTTTGCCTCAATCCATTTGGAAAAATATTCTACTACCACCACAACATATTTTAAATTTCCTTGTGCTGGTGGAAGTGGGCCTAACAAGTCAAGGCCTCACCTTTGCAATGGCCAAGTGGGGTGTATTAGCTGAGTCAGAGATGAAGGCTGTTTTTGATCTCTTGCATATTTTTGACAACCTTCGCACTTTTGGACTAATTCTGCTGCATCCGAAGCTGCCTTTGGCCAATAAAATCCTTGACAAAAGACTTTTCCCAGCAAGGGCCTAGATCCAATGTGAGATCCACACAGACCTGCGTGTATTTCCTTCATCAATTCTATACCTTCAGCTCTGGATAAACATTTGAGCAATGGAGAGCAGACTCCATGTTTGTATAACTCCCCTTCTTTTATTACATAAGGTCGGGCTCTTGCCTCTATTCTCTTATTATAAGCTTCGTCATCTGAAAGGCAATTGCCCTGGAGAAAGGATATAATCTCAGTTCTCCAATCTTCACTATGAACAGGAGATATATTGAGGACTGCTCTTTCAAGAAGTTCCACTGAAGGTGCTCTTATTGTCTCAAAGAATACTTCCGAAGGTAAATACATCCCCTGTGCCACTGACTTGGCTAGCAAATCAGCGTGCTCATTTTCTCCTCGTGGAATATTCTTGACAGAGAACCCTTCGAAAGAAGCTTCAAGCCTTCAAACTGTATCCAAGTATTTCTCAAGTTTTGGGTCTCTTGCTTTACAACTCTTGTCAATATGACCAGAAATAACTTGGGAATCGATTTTAAAAACCGCCCTTCTTATCCCCATTGCCTTTAAATTTCGAAGCCCCAAAAGCAAAGCTTCGTATTCAGCAATATTATTTGTGCAGTTGAAATCAAGTTTCACTGCATAACATGTTTTGACTTTGGAAGGTGCAACTAAAACAGCAGCTGCACTGTTGGAACTTGCTCTCCTAAGCGAGTTGATCCAACGGGGAAGTAAAAGTGGTGTAAACGGGGCTACAACTTGAGATGGCAATAGCTCTGTTAACCTGGCCTCTCAAGGGCACTGTGCGGGGGTATTTATAGGTATCTGAGTGCCCAGCATCCAGTGTTAAGGATGCATGTGCCCCCAGGCGCCTAGGTTATCCCCGGAATATTCCCATAAAGCAGGGTTACAGACTGTAATTACAGGGAGACCATTACAAATTAGGCCCGTAATGCGCAGCGACCACGCAGGGCCTATTATAATGGGCCGGATCACCCGTGGGCCTCCGTGCTGGACAAGGTCGCGGGAAAAGGCGACTCCGCCGTAGGCCTTCGTCTTTCGGTGTGTGGAGCGAAGGGTAGAGCTCGCCAGTCGTCTTGTCTCCGTTGTTGCAGCGGGTGTGGCGAAGGCCTTCGAGCGAAGGGTGGCGTCTTCGCCTTCGCCCCAACATTTGCCCTCTGAGGGACCAGTTCGACTAAGTCATCTGGTGCCGAAGGCGTTGCTAGATGGTGGAGACGCTGCCCTCGCTCGAAGTGGTTCCGCGGGGTTTTTTGACATGACCGTTGATTGACGCCGCACTGTTGGATTGCGGGTTCCCCGAAGCGTCGCGTCCTGTGTATAAAAAGGGGTGGGGGGCGGCGCCGATTGAAATTTACCTTTTTGCGCGCCGCGAAAACCCTAACTTTCCTTGTTCAAGCTGCTCGCTTGCTCGTCTAGCTCTCCTTGCTCCTGTTCGCTGGAGAACTGGCCCGCGTGAAGCAGACCGCACGCCACCAGTCGACGGTACGTAGCCATGTCGTCCTCTTCTTCATCTGCTGCGACCACGCCGACGGCCGAGACGCCTTCCGAGGATCTCTCGGGCGGTGCGGCGGCGGAATTGCACCCGGGTGATACGGTGGAATTTGGTGTTTCGCGGATGTCGTCGGGCCGCGAGGATATGCAACAGTTGGGGTATTTTGGCGGCGGGGTCGGGCGTGTGCCGGGGGCAGAGGAGATTCCTGAGCCCGAGGGTGAACTGGTTGTGTTTGAGGCATTTTTTGTTGCCGGACTTTGTCTGCCTGCGCATCATTTCGTGTCGGAGGTGCTGCAGAAGTTTGGGGTCCAAGTTCATCAGCTGACACCGATCGCCGTGGTGGCGTTGGCGAAGTATGTCTGGGCAACAACGTCGTATGGCGGTCAGCCTTCGGTGGAGGTCTTCGCCAAGCACTATTGTTTGCTGGCAGAAAAGACGGATTGGTGACGCAATTGCGCAATTCGGATCGTGCACTTTCACGCCGAAGTCCGGGAAGACTTCGATGGAGGTTGTGGAGCTGGTCCCTTGTGCCCGAAATAAGTGGGGCAACTGGTGGGACTACTAGTTCTATGTTTCTGAGGCTGAAGTCGAAAATCACCCTGGGCTCCCTGCTGCCATCATGTGTTCGCATTATTATGTGGCGTACCCGCCGTTTGAAGTGGCGGAGGACGACGAGAATGAACAGGCCCTTCGGATCGCCGCCCGTAGGAGTAGCGGGCGTGATCTGGTTGAGGAGTTCATAGGGTATGGGGTGTGGCCTTTGGCACATGGATGGACGCTGGGCGAAGTATGCCCTCGCATGATGCCCTCCCTTGGCGGGCGGAAAGTGCGAAGTCCACTCTTTGCCTTGGATGTGCGAGGACGGGATCCTGCTGCGGTTGTACGTGAGGCGGAGGATGGGGCGGTGAGAATTGTTGGTCGCTACGTGTCGAGGACTGAGGCCCAGTGGAGCTAGGACATACGTGGATCCAACGACCGCCTGAATCGAGTCTTTGAGTTGAATGATTTGCCGTATGGCGGTTATCCCGGAGTAGACGTCGCCAACCGCCGGGGAAAAAAACCAGTGGCAGTCCTTGAAGACGACCCCGCGCCGGAGGCCGCCCCATCTACTAAGAAGAGGAAGCTAGGTACTACGATGGGAAAACTAGGGGTCTCCGATAGTTTTTCTATGGAGTTGATGGGGACACTGCGTGGCCCCTGGGGAAGGATGTCTTTGCCCGAGCTCCGAGAGTCTTCGGCGCGGATGCTGGAGGTTACCGGGGGTCGATGGCCCAAGAACGTTCCTATCTCCCGCGCGACTGGCGAAGACTTTTTTACCTCTCGCATGGCCCGTGATTTGAGAGTGTTTCCTTACGGGCGGAATATTGCTACTGTTGTGTTGGCAGTGACGAACAAGGATTGACAGGATGCTGCTCAGAAGCGCCGGGCGGTCGTCAGGCTCCCGGAGGCTAGGCCGAAGAGGGCGCACGGGAGTGCGAAGGCTGCCGTCCCTGGCGGTAGCCAGCCCTCGCTGGCTGTGAAGGCGGCCGCGCCTAGATCTGGCAAGTTGCTGGAAAGTACGAAGGCGGCCGGCGCTGGCGGGACCAAGTCCGTCCCGGAGGGAGCTGCGAAGGTCCGGGAGCGGCCTTCACCGGGGAAGCGTATTGCCGACTTCGGCACAGATATTTGCGTGGACGATTATCTCGTCGGTAAGTTTTTTTTACCGGTGATACGTTGCAGGGTCGGGCGAAGGGCAACTTGTTGCCGTCTCGCCCGTGGTGGCGGCCACGGCGCCTGCCGTGGTTTTTGGGGTGAAGGGTGGCGCTTCCAGCGCTGGCGGCGAGGTGTCAGCGGCCACTGCCGTCAAAGACGAGGCGAGAACTGCGTCCCGCCGGCTGCGGGAAGCGTCGCTGCAGCTGAATCAAGTAAGTTGAAGTAGGCTTCGTTGTGTGCCGCTTTCATTTTGATTGTGTGACTCATGCGTGTCTGTTAGGCGGCCAACTTCGCCGATCGCGTGGCGTCGGGCGCCCTTACGGCGGGCGTGGATGCCGAAGTCGAGTGACTTCAGGCGCAACGCGCGGACGCCGTTCGGGAAAAATCAGCTGCGTAGAGCAAAAACCACAGGCTGGCGGAGAAGGTGGCTGCCCTGGAGAGCGAGAGGACTGACCTCCGGCGCCAGCTGGTGGAGGAAAGGAAGGAGGCCAATGAGGCCATCGCCAAGGCGTAGACGGCGCAGGCGGAGGCCAAATTGGCGAGGGCGGAAGAAAACCTTGCCAGCCAGTGCGCCAAGGAGTGGGAGGCGCGGTTCAACGCTCTACAGGCCCGCGTGGAGAGGGCTGAGGCCTCTACTCGCGTGGAAGTTGAGCGAACGCGCAAACAGCTCGTGGATTCGTACCGCGAGCTGGGTGCGTGGACTGCTGACTTCGAGGTGCCCGACCGAGAGGCGGGCCTTTGGTGCCTCGAGTGGCTGCAAGAGGAGTTGCAAGCACTCCCGACCATCGTGGCGGGCTTCATGTCGTATGCCTCCCTCGTCACCTGCGAGGGGGCTATGAATGCGCTTGCCCGTGAGGGGTGCCATCACTATGAGGTCTTCGACCGATCCGATGATGATTTTGGTCGTGAGATTTTTAAGGTCGAAGACCCTGTGGTGAAGGACGCCGGGGGGCCCTCTTCGACCGGATGTGGGGCCCTCACGGTCGGGAGGCGGTTAGGGAACAGGCTGACTGGGCGAGGGATCAGGTAAAGTTTGTGTTTCGTTTTGTGTTATTGAATGCGGGTGTGTGCAGCTGTGCTGAATCGGTACGCTGTGTTGCAGATGGCGCGTGCCGAGGAGATGGAGGACTTCGGACGTCTGAACAGCGCACTGGCCGAAGCTGAGGCCGACCCGGTGGTGGCCGAAGCCGAGGTCGACCCAGCGCCGCTCCCGGAAACCGGTGAAGGTTCCCATGCTGCCCCTGTGTCTGCTGTGTCTGGTGGAGACTCGTCGGCGGCCACTGTGCTGATGGCGGAGGATCCCCCGAAGGCAGCGACGGAGCAAGCAGCGGAAGATCCAGCGGCGGCTGCTGGGTCTTCGCAGGTGGCTTAGTGTGTATGGGGTAGTTAGGGAATTTTGTCTAGTGTTACTGAACCTTGGTTGCTGCACAGGTTCAGGATTTTGGGCCTGTGCATGCAACCGCTACTGCTAATTTTATGGCGGCTTCGACCGTGGTTGCTGGTAATGAATCGGATGAATCTACGTCTAAGTTTTCTGAGTTTGACGACTCTGGGAGTTCGGTTTTGTGGATGGAAGAGTCTTTGGACGAGGGCTTAGATTATTTTGCGTCCTTGGATGTGGCGGAGGCGGAGTCTTCTATGCGTGTTGCAGATGCTGAAGTTTTGCCTGGTCCGAGTGTTGGGCGTAGGCGGCGAAGGGCGGTGGCGAAGCGTAGAGTGAACGGGTTTGAAGGTGGTCGGCTCCGTGTGGGCGGGGCTAGTAGGCAGGATTTGTTGTTCCTTGCCGGCTGGGGCGAGTATGGGTGAGGGGGAGTTGCGAAGGCTTTTTGAGGGTGAGGAGCTGAGGATAATGCTATTTAACTATAGGGAAATGGGGATTATTCCTAAGGTTGAGCCTATGTAAGGTGTGATGCCCTCGCGGTACGCGTGTAACTGTGGTTTGTATGATAAGGTTGACTGCCTTCGCGCAGCTGGATGTGTTCGTAAGGCGTTGCGCACCCGGTCTGGTACATTGTTGTGTCGGTCCGGCTGCGCCTGTAGGCTTTCGGACTGATGTAATGCGCCTTTGATTTTTACATTCGTTATGCTAATCCGGCTGCACCCTTAGGCGACTTTTGCACGGATAGTCTTTTTGAGAAGACTTCGAATTTATGCACTTGTTGTGCTAGTCCGGCTGCACCCTTAGGTGACTTTTGCACCGATAGTCTTTTGAGAAGACTTCGAATTTATGCACTTGTTGTGCTAGTCCGGCTGCACCCTTAGGCGACTTTTGCACGGAGTCTTTTTGAGAAGACTTCGAAATTATGCACTTGTTGTGCTAGTCTGGCTGCACCCTTAGGCGACTTTTGCACGGACTGTCGCATGCGAGGATAGCCATCGCTGCCCCTCGCGGTGACTTTTGTGTCGGTCGAATGTCGAAGACCGTTGATGCGGTCTTTTTCGACGTTTTTGCGGGGGATTTTTCGTGTGTATATTACATGGCTCCGCCTCATTAAAAACCTCACCCCCCGGGAGGAAAAGAGTGCAGGCCGGCTTAAAACTGTTCTGCGGATTACAAGGGCAAAGTGGCCCTGAGGAGTTAAACAAAAAATTTGCGAAGGTTATCAATGTTCCAAGAATGTTCTAAGTCTTCAGCCGGATGGCGTTGTGAGCCTGTACGCGCTGGGGGACGCCTTCGTCTTGACGATGAAAGGGCCCTCCCATTTCGGCTCCAACTTGCCTCGGGACTCTGTCCGAGCTGTCCGGACGAGTACGAGGTCTCCTTCGTTGAATTCCCTCGGGATGACTGTGTGGTCGCGCCATGCTTTTGTCTGAGCTTGGTATTTGTTTAGAGCCTGTAGGGCGAAGACACGGTCTCCGTCGATGAGGTCCTTCAAAGTAGACTCGTCTACAGTCGGGGGCGGCCGACGCAACCGTCCGTGGTGACCCGTGTTTTATTTCTTGCGGAGTCATAGCCTCTGATCCGTATAGAAGGCGGAAAGGGGTGAACCCAGTCGCCCTGCACTCAGTCGTGTTCAGCGCCCAGACCACTTCGTGTAACAGGTCGGGCCACTTGCCTTTTCTGTCATCGAGGAGCATTTTCTTGACGGCTGTGAAAATTTTTCCGTTGGCGCGTTCCACGACTCCGTTGGATTGGGGGTGGTACACTGAGGCGAAGGCGAGCTTGGTGCCGATGGAGAAGCAGAAATCCTTGAAGTCTTGGCTATTGAATTGCTTGTCGTTGTCGACTGTGAGTTCGGACGGGACTCCGAAGCGGCAAACAATGTTTTGCTAGAAGAATTTCTGGGCTGTCTTCGATGTTATGGTGGATACTGCCCTCGCCTCAATCCATTTGGTGAAATATTCAACGGCGACGAAGGTGAACTTGAGGTTCCCCTGGGCCGTGGGCTAGGGCCCAATAATGTCCAGGCCCCGGCGCTGAAGAGGCCACGTGTGGGCGATTAGCTTCGTGAATTGCGAAGGGCGTCCCGAGCGTGGAGAAAATTTCTGACAGGCTTCGCAGGACCTCACGACCCGATTTGCGGCGCAAATCATGGCGGGCCAGTAGAAACCTTGGCGAATCACCTTTGCCGCTAGGGCCCTTGGCCCTGTGTGGGAGCCGCAAGTCCCGTTGTGGACTTCGCGCAGAATTTGGACGCCTTCGGTCTCGGTGACGCACTTAAGCATCGGCTGACTGACCCCCTTCTTGTAAAGTTGGCCTTCGACCAGTGCGAAGTCCCGGCTTCGATGTTTGAGGCGCTTGGCCTCGTTGTTGTCAGTTGGATGATAGTACCCCTGCAGGAACAGGGTTATTGGTGCCCGCCAGTCCTCGGTCATGATGAGGTTGACTATGCGATGACCCTCACTGTCATTGGTTATTTGGAGCCCCTCTGGGCTGCGGACGGCTGGCGTGCCGATGACGTGGTAGAACACGTCCGAGGGCAGGGCCTCGCCCCTAGCGGCTGCCTTGGCCAATGCATCGGCCTCCTCATTCTTGGCTCGGTCTACGTGTTGCAACGTAAAACCCTTGAATTGTCTTTCGAGGCTGCGGATGGCCGCGAGGTACTGCATGAGTGCGGGGTCTTTCGCTGCATAGTCTTTCTCGACCTGGCCGGCGACTACCTTGGAGTCTGTTCTGACGATGCAGGTGGTGACACCAGAGCGCCCATAGCTTGCGAAGGCCGAGGATGACGGCCTCGTATTCTGCTATGTTGTTGGTGCACCTATCAGACTCCAAAGCGAAGCTGAGGCGGGCTGCGTATCTGTGCTTGACCCTGGTGGGTGAAGTAATGACCGCGGCGGCACCTGCCCCCGCATGGCACCATGCGCCGTCACAATGGATTGTCCATACTTTCTCTGCGGACGGCTCCAGCTGCGTTATTGGTCCAGTCCAGTCTACGACGGAGTCTGCCAGGACTTGCGACTTGATGGCTGTCCTGGGTTCAAATGTGATGTGGTAGCCGAAGAGTTTGGCTGCCCACTTGGCAATCCGCACTGATGCCTCCGGGTTTCTAAACAGCTCACCGAGTCCTCTATCAGAGGTGACCCGGACTTTGAATGCCTCGAAATAATGGCGCAATTTGCGCGAGGCCATCACGACTGCATAAGCGATCTTTTCCAGTTCCGTCATGTTACATTTTGATGTTGTGAGCACTTCAGAGATGTAGTAAACTGGAAATTGCTTGGTCGTGCCCTCTCTGGTCTGCTCTTGAACCAGTGCTGCGCTGACCGCATGTGGCGAAGCCGCGACATAGAGCAATAGGGGTAGCGAAGGGTCGGGGCTTGTAAGAATCGCAAATTCCGACAAGTACTGTTTTAGTGAAGCGAAGGCCGCCGCCTGCTCTGGCCCCCATGCGAAGTCTTTTGCGCCGCGGAGTGTTTTGAGGAAGGGAATACTCCACTCCGCGGACTTGGAGATGAATCTGTTGAGGGCGGCCAACCTGCTTGTCAGTCGTTGCACTTCTCTGGCTGACTGCGGGGGCGTCATATTGATGATAGCCTGGATTTTGGTTGGATTGGCCTCAATTCCGCAGTGTGATACCTGGTAGCCCAAGATTTTCCCCTAGCAGACTCCGAAGACGCACTTTTTGGGTTGAGGCGAAGTCGTGCGGTCCGCATATTCGCGAATGTTTCGGTGAGGTCAGCTAGGTGGTCTTCCTTGCTTCTGCTGGCAACGACGATGTCGTCCACATATGTGAATATATTTCTGCCGACCTGGCTCTCGAGCACCGTTTTGGTGAGTCGAGAGAAGGTGGACCCGGCATTCTTGAGTCCCTCCGGCATTCTGATGAAACAATACGTGCCGAAGGGTGTTATAAAGCTGGTGCTTGCCTTGTCCTCCTCCTTCATATATATTTGGTGGTAGCCGGAGAAGCAGTCAAGGAGTGACATGACTTCGCACCCGGCCGCGCTATCGACGATTTTGTCGATTCGAGGCAGCCGGAAATTGTCCTTGGGGCAGGCCTTGTTAAGACTGGTGAAGTCTATGCACATCCGCCATTTGCCGCTCTTCTTCTGCACCATCACCACATTGGCGAGCCATGTGGGGTAGGCGATTGGCTCGATGAACTTGGCTTCGAGCAGGCGATGCACCTCGGCCTTGGCGGCTTCTGTCTTCTCGTCAGACATCTTGCGCAGCCGTTGTTTCTTCGGCCTCACCGAAGGGTCGATTCCTAAGCCGTGCTCGATAATGGAGCGACTGACTCCGACCAGGTCGAGGGCGGACCAGGCGAAGACGTCTTTATTCTTGGATAGACAACAGAGGAGCCGATCTTCGTCGTGCGAAGTGAGGTCTTTGCTGATGGTAACCATCTGCTGGGGCGTAGCCTGGTCGAGGGGAACGGTCTTGGTCCCGTCGTTGCTTTGCAGCTGTGCTTTTTCATGCTTTTGGCGGTTGAATTGGCACACCCGGGGACTTCACGCTGGGCCGTGAGGCAGTGTATGTTTCTTTGCCCGGGGACGAAGTCTCTTTCTATGTTACGTGCAACCTGCTGGTTGCCAGTAAACTGTGATGGCGCCTTGCGGACCTGGGATCTTCATGCACATGTAAAGTCCATGGATAGCTGCCTCAAACTTATTGATGGAGCCCCGGCCCATTATGGCGTTGTACGGGTACACCATGTCGATGATGTCGAACGTGACTTGCTCACTTCGGGCATTGGGTGCTATGCCGAAGGAGAGGGGCAACTCTATTTTGCCGACGGGAAAGGTGCCCTTGCCGCCGAAGCCGTACAGGGGGTTGTCCGAGGGCTTGAGCAGGCTGTGGCTTATGCCCATGCGATCGAAGGCATGGAGGAAAATGATGTCCGCCTGGCTGCCATTGTCGACCAAGACTTTGTGCAAGTCCCAGCCTGCCACGCTGCAGTTGATGACCATGGCATCGATGTGGGGGGCGCTGCGCAGATCGACGTCTCGGGCGTCAAAGGTCAATGGCACGTGGGACCACTTTGTCTGCACGACCGGGCCGGTGACGGCGACGTGGTTGATGCTACGGTAATGGTCCCTCTTTTGCCGCTTTGTGTCGAAGTCGGCGCTGGACCCCCCGGTAATCATATGGATGACTCCGCGATACGGTTGATCGGCGAAGTCCTCTTGCTTTGGGGCTTGGGGGTGGTTGGGGTGGTGGATTTTTTGCTGTTGATGGTGTGGGGGTGGGGGTGGGGGAGGTACGATTTGTACCTCCTGGTGGTGTTGGTATGTGTGGTGCGGTGGAGGCGGAGCGGGGCCGTGGTTGTATGGTTGAGGGGGTTGCTGGTATGCGTGCGCGACAATTCTAGGGTTGTTGGCTAGTTGTGCCCGTGCCATTCTGTCTCTGGTGGCCTTCGTCTCTGGGCAGTCCCTTGTGGGGTGCGCGTAGTCTTCGCCGTGGAACAGGCTGTAAAATCTGCGTGGCTGCTGCGCACGCCCCCGTCCTCGACCGCGAGTTCCATTTCCTCGGCCCTGGGGGGGATAGTCCTGGCGGCAAGGGGCCTCACCAGCGGGGGCTAGTTGGCGATGTTGTGCACCTGCTGCTGATTGCGGCTGTCCCAGCCGGAATCTGTCTGCGAGTGCCTCGTCCAAGTGCGGCTGGACTGCGGAGGGTCTTTGGGCTTCCTCTGAGATTCGACTTTGCGCTGGTGGAGCTCTTTGGATCTAGCATATTTCTCAAACAGCTGATACAACTCCTGGAGGTTCCTGGGCGGGTCCCTGATGCAGTGGCTGTAGAGGACGCCGGCCCGAAGGCCACTGGTGGCGTAGTGGATGGCGATCTGGTCATTGACCGAAGGCAGTTGTGACTTGAGGGTCAGGAACTTGCAGTAATACTCCCGCAGAGTCTCTCGTTCTAGCTGCTTGCAGAGTGAGAGTTCAGCCAAGGCGTCGGTGTCTGGGCGGTACCCTTGGAAGTTGAGCAAGAATTTGTCCCGGAGACTTCTCCAGGAGTTGATGGACAATGGGGGCAACCTGGTGTACCAGGTGAGGGCTGGGCCTTCGAGGGCAATGATGAATGACTTGGCCATCGTGGCGTCGTCCCCTCCGGATGATGCAACGGCGACTTGATAGCTCATGATGTACTATGCTGCATCAGTGCTGCTGTTGTACTTGGGATAGGTCCCTACCCTGAAGTTGGCGGGCCATGGTGTCACTTGCAGGTGAGGTGCCAGGGGACTTCGCTCGTCAAGGTAGTTGACGCCTTGGAAAGCCGTGGCGTGAAGGGTGGTGTGTCCGCGCTGAGGGACGAATAGGTCTTTGATTTGTGCGCGCTGCTGGAGGGGTGGGCCGTGTTGCAGGCCGAGTTGGCCTTCGCTCTGCATGAACGCGATCTCTTGTTCAAGCTCCTGTGCCTTCTGCTCTTCGTCGTGTATCATCTGTCGCACCTTGGCTTGTGCAGACACACGTTGGCGCTTGGCCTCGAGGATTTCTTTTTGCTTTTGGAGGTTGCGGTTCTTGATGCGCAGGGAGCACAGCTGTAGCTGCTCTTCGGCTGAAACGCCGATGACTTCGCCGTCCTCCGTGGCGTCCGCGCCCTCTGGTGGAGCGAAGCCTAGGGGAGGCTGCTATGGTCCCCCGGAGCTGCAGGTGCGGAGGCTGCCTTCGGTAGTGGGTTGTTCATTGCGCTGCTTCTTGCTGTTTGCGTCGTCTTCGTAGGGCTCTTGGAGAGTGTTGTCAACGAGGGCCTTGCCCTTTTTCTCGGCCAGCAGTGCCGCCTTCGCGGCTTCATCAGCCTTCGACGAGGTTCTCTTGGGGGCCATCGTGGATGGTGTTTCGTAGCACGAACGGTGGGTGCCAATTGTTGGAACTTGCTCTCCTGAGCGAGTTGATCCAATGGGAGAGTAAAAGTGGTGTAAACGGGGCTACAACTCGAGATGGCAATAGCTCTGTTAACCTGGCCTCTCAAGGGCACTGTGCGGGGGTATTTATAGGTATCTAAGTGCCCAGCGTCCAGTGTTAAGGACGCATGTGCCCCCAGGTGCCTAGGTTATCCCCGGAATATTCCCATAAAGCAGGGTTACAGACTGTAATTACAGGGAGACCTTTACAAATTAGGCCCGTAATGCACAGCGGCCACGCAGGGCCTATTATAATGGGCCAGATCACCCGTGGGCCTCCGTGCTGGACGAGGTCGTGGGAAAAGGCGACTCCGTCGTAGGCCTTCGTCTTCCGGTGCGTGGAGCGAAGGGTAGAGCTCGCCAGTCGTCTTGTCTCCATTGTTGCAGCGGGTGTGCCGAAGGCCTTCGAGCGAAGGGTGGCGTCTTCGCCTTCGCCCCAACATGCACTTGCCCCGAAGGTTCCCCAGGAACCGTCGCAGAACACTGTCCAAGCTTCGGCATCTTTACCTGCTTCTTCTTCCTGAGCCCCTGGCGTCCAGTCAGCAATGAAGTCTGCTAACGCCTGGGACTGGATCGAGGATCTATGCACATAATCAATGGTGAATTCGTTGAGTTCCGCAGCCCACTTTCCAATCCTTCCAGTAGCTTCTCTGTTCCTCATAATATCCTTCAAAGGCTGTGATGAAGGAACTATTATATGAAATGCTTGAAAGTAATGCCGAAGCTTCCTGGAGGCAATTAAGACAGCATATAGCACTTTTCCAATTCTGTATAGTTTTTCTTTGATGACCTAGGAACTTTGGAGACAAAGTATACTGGAGCTTGCTTTTTGATTTGTCCTTCAAGCTTTTCCTGCACAAGCGCTGCGCTTACTGCAGAATGCGAAGCTGCCACATATAATAATAGAGGAGCCCCTAGCGTGGGTGGAGTTAACGTTGTTAGATCTATCAGGTACTGCTTCAGCTCTTCGAAGGCTTTCGGCTGAGCTGATCCCCATTGAAAGACTTCGGTCGACTTCAGCACTTCAAAGAATGGTAAATTTCTCTCTGCTGATCTAGATATGAATCGATTCAGAGATGCCAGTCTTCCTGTCAGCCGTTGGGCTCCCTTCTTTGTGCTTGGCGGCTCCATCTAAAGAATAGCTTCGATTTTATTTGGATTAGCTTCAATCCCTTTTGTTGAAACTAGACAACCAAGGAATTTTCCCTTCTTTACTCCGAAGACACATTTTTCTGGATTCAACTTCAGGCCAGCTTGCCTAAAGTTAGTGAATGTCTCCTTCAGATCAGCAATGTGATTTTCTTGCTTCGTGCTTTTTACTATGATATCATCTACATAAGTTAGCACATTTCTGCCTATCTGAGAATGAACGACTTTCGCTGTCATTCTGCTGAAGCTTCCTCCAGCATTCTGGAGCCCCTTAGGCATCCAAAGATAACAATATGTAGCAGAGGGGGTTATGAAGCTGGTTTTTGGCTCATCTTCCTTCTTCATCCAGATTTGATGATAGCCTGAATAACAATCTAGTAGACTCATGAGCTCCGACGAAGCTGTTGCATCTACTAGAGAATCTATCCTTGGTAATGGAAACTCATCCTTCGGACATGCCTTATTAAGATCAGTAAAATCGATGCACATTCTCCATTTACCATTGGCCTTCTTCACCATCACAGTGTTAGCTAGCCATTCTGGGTATTTTACTTCTCTGATGACTCCAGCACTAAGAAGTCTTTTCACTTCATTCTGAGCACCTTCGGCTTTGTCATCAGATATTTTCCGAAGCCTCTGCTTTCTGGGTCTGAAGGATGGATCGACATTGAGCGAGTGTTCAATGACATCCCTGTTGACACCACAAAGATCGTTGGCGGACCATGCGAAGACATCTTTGTTGTTGAATAGGAACCTTATTAGGTTTTTCTCCTGTTCCTCAGACAATTGAGATCCCAGCAACACCTTCTGCTCTGCTATATCTTCACATAAGAGCATGGGCTTCGGCTGATCGGCCGAAGCAGCCTTCTCCCTTCTGTACTTGTATTGCTCACAAGCTTCGGCTCCATCTATATTATGGATTGCTTTTGAATCTGTCCAGTTTCCTTCAGCCTTTCTAGCACCTTCCTGGCTTCCATGAATAGCAATAGGCCCTTGGTCCAAAGGTATCTTCATGCAAAGATATGCTAGATGAAGGATTGCTTTAAAAGCATTGAGTGTCCCGACGACCAATGATTGCATTGTAGGGCTTCTCCATGTCGACAATATCAAACACAATTTGCCCAGTTCTTGTATTGTTGAAAAATTCGAAGGTCACTGGCATCGTGATCTTGCTGAGCGCTACAATCTGCCTTCCTCCGAAGCCGCAAAGAGGGTGTGTAGCATCATGTATCTTATCCTCTGACTCTTGCATCTGTCTGAAGGCCTTAGCAAATATAATATCCGCTGCACTACATGTGTCAACCAGAACATTGTGAACCAGAAATCCTTTGATAACACAGGAAATAACCATAGCATCATTGTGAGGATAATACTTGAGCTGAAGGTCCTCTTGGGAGAAGGTAATTGGGATGTGGGACCATCTTGACTTGATGAAGGGTCCCTGCACCCCGACATGTTGTACCCTTCTCTATGCCTCCTTCTTCTGCTTCTTGTTGGCCGGCTCTGAGCATGAACCGCCTGTTATCGGGAGTACCAGCTTCGAAGCCGAAGCAGCTCCAGATTGGTTGTTGAACGAAGCCATCAGCTCAGAAAGGTGGAAGTGAGTTCACCGGAGGTGGGCACCAATGTTGGGGACTTGTTCTCAAATGCTATGAATCAAGAACAAGGCAACATAGAAAATGTTAAGCGTTAAAGTCCTTCGTCCTTCGAAGCATTATTTCCCTTGGGATATAATGATCTTTGGACGAAGGTTATGAAGGACATACCTTCAGCAGCATAACATATAAAGATGAAAGAATTATACAAAATAAAATGATATCAAATTACAAATGTACCTTCGGCTTGAAAGAAGGTGAAAGTACAAGCTGTGATGCAAAAGCAAATGCCAAGTCAGCGTGAACAGTACGGGAGCACTGTTCATCTATTTATAGGCATGGGACGCAGCCCATGTAAAATTACATTTATGTTCTTTACAATCGATTACAATGACGACACAAAACATCATGGGTCTTTAAGTCATTTCATTTTTAAGTCGGTTCACCCCTTCGTCTTGAGATCTGCCATTGTGCCGAAGCTTTATAGGTGATAGCTTCGGCCCTGCTTCTGAGAGGATCTGCCGAAGGTGTTCTCTTTCTTTAGGATCTCAGCTACGAAGCATACCCCCGACAAATACCTTCCTTAATACATTTGGTGGATTTACTAATATACTTCATCTTTAGTAAATGTTTTCTTTCATGATTTGGCCATTTGCCCAATCTATTCCTTCTAATCCCACGCTTAGGGTTTAATGGCTTAAGAGGGGAATTCAGGGTCTTAGAATCTTTTTCATGAGCGAGAATGGATGAAGGCTACGATTTCTTTCTTGGTATAATTAATACTTAGCTTAACCATGATTCTAATGTTTTTAGTGCCTTCACTTTCCAATTTAGCATATAGGGTAAGTAGGGCACAAGTGTGCTCCTTTGGCCAGGGCCCTGGGTAACACCTAGGGTGTTACAGCCCTCCCCCTTAAAGGAATCTCGTCCTGAGAATGGGTAGGGATCCTTTAGTGAGGTGCCAAGAAGGTGTGTGTTGGTGTATTGTGGTTCCTTTTTGGTCAAGATTCTCTTGTAAACTGCTCTTCGAATGTCATCCTCTTTGCAACTTCAGAAGGAAGTCCTTCTAGATTTAGCTTCACACTTTACTCAATCCTCATTTACTATATTTCTTCTATACTTAGTTTCAAAGGCCAGGTGGGGGTGGGTGTTTTGGGTTACGTACCGATTCCTTTAGGCATAGAATCGGGGAAGTGAGAGCGTAGGAAACCCTCGGTTTCCCATGTAGCCTCTTCTTCTAAATGGTTGCTCCACTGAATCTTGTACATTCGAATTGAACTTGCTCGAGTTGACCTTTCCTTTTGGTCCAATACCTTGACAGGGGTGCTCTTGATATGACAGGTCTGGTTCTATCTCCAATTCTGGTTCAAGTATCACTTTCATGGGTAAGCGGACACACTTCCTTAGTTGAGACACGTGGAACACATCATGAATGGCTGACATATGAGATGGCAACTTCAACTGGTATGCTATAGGTCCACAAGCCTCCTTGATTTCATAGGGCCTAATATAGCGAGGAGCTAACTTGCCCTTGACCCAAATCTCTGAACACCTTTGGTGGGTGACACTTTGAGATACACATGATCTCTCACTTTGAATTGTAGAGGTTTCCTTCTTCTATCGTGATAGCGCTTTTGCCTGGCCTGCGCAGCCTCCAAGTTCTTCTTAATGATTTTGACTTTATCATCAGCTCCAAGCACTATGTCAGGTCCAAAAACCTCCCTTTCTCCAGCTTGTGACCAATTTAGCGGTGTCCTGCACCTTCTCCCATACAAAGCTTCGAAAGGTGCCATCTTTAGGCTGGATTGGTAGCTATTATTATAAGAAAATTCAGCCAAGGAAAGGCACTTATCCCAATTCTTGCCATAGTGTAACACACATGCCCTCAACATGTCCTCAAGAATCTGATTTACTCTCTCCATCTGACCATTCGTTTGAGGATGGTATGCTGAGCTTCTAATCACGGTTGTTATAAGTGACTTTTGTAGCTGCTCCAAGAAACATGCCACAAACAGTGCTCCTCTATCATACACAATAGTCCTTAGGATCCCATGCAAACGCACTATTTGGTCAATATAGATCTCTGCATATTTTCCCGCCTTGTGGGTGGTATGTACTGGTAAGAAAGGAGCTGTCTTGGTTAGCCTATCCACAATGACCCAAATAGAATCGTGATGCCGAGAGGTGTTGGGCAAACCCAGAATGAAATCCATGCAGATTTCCTCCCATTTCCAAGAAGGGATGGGAAGAGGCTGTAAGGTACCTGCCACCTTCAAATGACTAGCCTTGATTCTTTGGCAAGTGTCGCACTTAGATACATACTTAGCTATCTCCCTCTTCATCCTGGTCCACCAATATAAGGATCTGAGGTCATGATACATCTTGTTACTCCCGAGGTGCGTGGAAAACTTGGAAAGATGAGCTTCGTCCAATATTTCTTCCTGAGTTCTGGATTTTTAGGAACAACCAATCGATCCTCAAACCATAGAATTCCCTTACTGTCCTGAGGAAAGCATTTGTACTTATCCACCTTTTGTTCGAGCATTTCCTTAATGACTTGAACACCCTTGTCACCAATCTGTGCCAGGACTATATGCTCTTGTAGAGTTGGCTCTACGGAGATATAATCCAAGGTACCTAGGGGAAACAACTTCCATGTTCAGCTTGCACAACTCGTCACACAGAGTGGTGATCTTAGAGTCCATAGTTACGCAGTTACACTGGGCCTTTCGACTTAAGGCATCTGCCACAACATTGGCCTTGATAGGATGGTAATGCACTTCTAAATCATAGTCCTTGATCAGTTCCAAACATCTTCTCTGCCTCATATTAAGATCTGCCTGAGTGAAAATATACTTGAGACTCTTGTGGTCAGTATAGATGTTACAATGAGCTCCCATTAGATAATGTCTCCATATCTTCAGAGCATGAACTACTGCTGCCAAGTCTAGATCATGTGTGGGGTAATTCTGCTCATGGGGCCTGAGTGCTTTGGACGCGTAAGCAATAACTCTGTTGTCTTGCATCAAAACACAACCTAGTCCAGTGCCTGAAGCATCGCAATACAGATCAAAAGATCTGGCGTTATCAGGTTGTGCTAGCATGGGTGCTGTTGTCAGATGCTGCCTTAATGCATGAAAAACATCCTCACATTTCTGACTCCATTCGAATTTTACTCCCTTCTTCAACAATTCTGTCATTGGCTTAGCAATCCTGGAGAAATCCGGAATGAATCGCCGATAATATCCTGCCAATCCCAAAAAAACTCTGAATCTACCGTACGGTGGTAGGAGGCTTCCAATCCATCACCTCTTGCACTTTCTCAGGGTCAACTAATATCCCTTCCTGAGAAATGGTGTGACCCAAAAATTTAATTTACTTCAGCCAGAAATCACATTTGAGCAATTTAGCATATAAGCGATGATCGCGCAGTCTCTGAAGTACTGTATGCAAGTGCTTGGTATGATCGTCTTCATTCTTCAAGTAGACCAAGATATCATCAATGAAGACCACCACAAACTTGTCCAGCTCTGGCATAAACACTGAATTCATCAAATACATGAAATATGTCGGGGCATTTGTCGGCCCGAATGACATCACTAAGTACTCATAAAGCCCATATCTGGTAGAGAAAGCCGTCTTCGGAACATCGCCGGCCCTGATCTTGATTTGATGATAGCCAGAGCAAAGGTCTATCTTGGAAAACACCTTGGCTCCCACCAACTGATCAAATAACACATCAATGCGGGGTAAAGGATACTTATTTTTAATAGTTACCGCATGGAGAGGGCGGTAATCAACACATAATCTCAGGCTCTCATCCTTCTTCTTTACGAATAAGGCCGGACATCCCCATGGTGAGGTACTTGGGCGAATGAACCCCTTGTCCAACAATTCTTGTAACTGCTTCTTCAGTTCTACCAACTCTGCTGGAGGCATCCTATAGGGTCTCTTGGATATAGGTGCAGTCCCGGGTTGCAATTCGATGGCAAACTCTGTCTCTGTCGGGTGGCATCCCTAGCAATTCGTCTGGGAAAACATCAGGGTATTCACAGACCACTGGAATCCTCTCTATGGGTGACTCTATCATGGTGAGTGCACAAGAATGGGTACAGCCTTGGTCAGGTAGGTACAAGGTGATTTCTCCGCAAATCTGTGAGTGTATTTCAATGGCTCTTGCTACGACATCAATCAAAACATGATGTCGGGATAACTAGTCCGTTCCTAGGATGATATCCACACTCTCCAATCCCATAATCAGGAGGGTGGTTCTAAATATAATACTACCCAGTTTTATTGGCACCTGCCGGTTGAGTTGATAGGTGGCAATCCCTACCCCCCGGTGTTGAAATCATAATGCCCCCATTTGTGTGATGAAAAGGTAGCTGACATTTGGCACTAAATTTTGCGCTGATAAAACTGTGCGAGGCACCAGAATCAAAAAGAATGATTGCAGGGTAATTCAAAACAGAAAAGATACCAGTCATGACGGGTGCTCCCTCTAGAATGTCAGCCAATGTGGTGAAGTTCAGCCTGCCTTGAATTCTCCCCACTCAACCATGTGGTTAGCTGGCTGCATAGCGAGGAAATGATCCCACCATGTCCGCGTGGGTCCACGAAGCTACTGGGTGGCGAAACGGACCTTGGCCACATCGGAACGACCTGCATTAAGTAGTGGGAATTTGGATTCCACCACCCTGAGCCAAACATCCGCTGTCGAGTGGGTCTTTTGCCCGAGTGAACAATGGCGGCTGAGTACTGAGAAACTCCTGATATGTAGCCGCTGCTGGAGGACGCTGATGATGATCACCACCACCATAGTGCTGAGGTGGTGGCTGACGCAGAGCTAGCTGCTGCAGAATCTCATTGTGCTGAGCCATCAGCTCTTGCATGGTAGGAGGCGGCGGCGGTGGTGGAGGAATGCGCTCATTCTGTCCACGGCGCGCTCTTCCTGCCATCTGAAATTTAGGATGTTCTTAATATTATACTTTGAAATCCGTGATTGCACATGATAAAAGATCCTAAATAACAAGGTTGGTAAGATTCCAATTAGTTCCTTGCCTCCACAATTGTACCATTAGAATATAATTTCACTCATAACTTAAAAATGGAAACCATCCATCATTCATCAAGCCAAAAGAGTTTTCTATCAGTTACAGCAGTGCTCAAAATACTCGACTCTCTCTAGCCTAGTACCTCCAAGGTGAAAAAGTTAAGCTAGTTTCGAGGAGTTCTACCGTTGCGCGCTTCTATCCTAGCGCTGAAATCTAATGAGCAAATGAGGCAACGCTAGACTCGGGGGAAGGTGGTCTCCCTGAGCCAGAAGTGTCCAAACTGGATGCAGGCTCCGGCTCCTCACCTCCCTCGATGTCGACATCCTCATCGGCCCCTTCTGCCTCCATATCTTGAATCTCTTGATGGTGCAGATCCAAGTGCTGGTTGGCTTCTTCAAGCTGTTGCTGTGTGGTCTGGAGCTGATCTTCCAGAACTTCGATGGCATTCTCCCTGGCCTCCACCTGATCCTTAAGTTCTTGGATTTGGGTGGCCATCTGTTCCACCTGGAGATCCTTTTCCACCAGCTCAGTGGACAAATCGACAACAAGGTCCTCTCTATTATCCAGGGTGATCTTGGTAGACTCCACTAGACCCATCAACTGGGACATTGCCTCACCTCGCATGGCCTGCAGACGATACAGGGCATTCATGCACCGAACTGTTAGGTGAGCAGTCTATCCAGGGTAGAGAGCCCACACATCCTTGGCTTGCTCCACTCGATCCTTCCACATTGGGTCATCCTCCTTTTCAGCGGGAAACAAGCCAATGGGATGGGTTGATAGCTCCAAGGGGTGAATGCCGCAGAAGGTGGTCAACACATGCAGAGCGGTGGACTCAATAGTATCTTCGGCCCTGAAACCGAAAGACTCGGAGTGCAATGAACGCCAGCCTGGTTGTAAGGGATGAGGCTCCAAGGTCATCCTCACCCTACAGCGGGGTACCCGGTGCTCCTCGAACAACTGCACCGCGTACTAGGGAGGCATAGCATAACCAGCTCCCTGCAATACCTCCCACAAAATACGAGGAAAACCCTCTCGTGCAAGCCCATCCATGTGGGAATGTGCATTCCCTCCTTCCGAGGATTCGTGAGAAGTCATCTGTGTAAGGGTAAGTGTAAATGGAAAAAGAAAAAGAATTACCAAAATAAAAGGAAACTAGTGCTTGGCTTTCCCATGGTTAAGTTGAGATTTTTTGAGGTAGACTTAATTCTTATTACGGTGCCTCTTTGATTACGTAGCTTTTAAAATTCTTGACTTTTACTAAGTAGCTAAAAGTGATGCATGCATGCTTGTCCTAAGCGACCTCACATCGAGCACATAGGGATAGAGAAATCCTCCATCCATATCATAGCAGCCTGTAGGGCATATTCAATTAGCCACCTAGCTACCCATCTAGTATCCTAAGGCTTCACGTTCTAGGTCTATCCTTATCGCCCTAACCGCTATCCAACTTTGTTTTCTAAACAAGTTTTACTTTTGAAAAGGATGGTAATTACGATTTATTGATTCCTCTGTGGTGGTACAAGCTCCAATACTAGCTGTGGCGGAACTGCCCGAATTATTCCAAATTAAGTGCCTAAGTCCCACCTTAGAGGCTGGACCACACTTATATAGGAATAAACCGTCAGTCCCTCAGATCTAGTCCGACTAGGCCACTAACAGGATCAAGTACCACATACTCACTCGAAGGTGAGGCACAGAGCAAATACAATAAAGCATAAAACCATACATTAAAGAAGTACTTTAGGTTATTACAACATCATCAGAGTTTTGCCAAAATAGTAATCATTGTTTGGGATGCAGCGGAATTCAACTAACAGTAAATAAAAGAAGGGTAGATGGCCCATCACTCCTCATGCTCCTCTCCTGCTGAGGTAGGGTCCCACTCGATTGTCCAACCCGGTG
This sequence comes from Zea luxurians, assembly GCA_029449295.1. Lineage (NCBI taxonomy): Eukaryota > Viridiplantae > Streptophyta > Magnoliopsida > Poales > Poaceae > Zea > Zea luxurians. The sequence goes on along the minus strand of JAOPSE010000014.1, from coordinate 872,854 downwards.
GCAAGGTAGACGGCCAAGTCACTCCAGCAACCATATCCTCCAGAGAACCTGTAAAATTATGCCACAAGCAAGGCTGAGTATACTAATACTCAGCTAGACTTACCCGGTGTGAGGGAGTATACTCCTCTACCCCTAGACATGCAGCTGTTTGGCTGAGTGGTTTGGTTTGCCAAAAGCACTAGCTGAGTCTACAAAATCAAGTTTTAGCTTTTCAAGTTTTAGTGTGATTCTCTTAAGACTAAATTTGTACCTAGCTAATCATACATGGTATCAAGCATTTTAGCACTCAACATCTTTTGCCAATCAACTCATTTCCATTTGTTACTCAATGCAGTACAATGGATCAAGCAGTCTCATTAGCTACGAGAAGCAGACGATTCAAATTGAGTTTTAACCTTGCAAGGTAAACCTAAACACACGACGTGGCGAGGCACTCCGTCCCCACACACATCAACTATCCCCATCGATTCCCTGGCAACAGAAAGGAGCTCACCGCCTTGGCGTACAATGCCTCACTGACCCTGACTGCCGTTGTGCAGTGACCGCACTTGTACCCACCATAACCAGAATGGGAGACCACATCTTAGGTCGCGTGAGGAGGGCAATCTGCGGGCAGGTTCACTCAGGTACTAGGCTTACCGATTTACCATATTTCTCAGCATGTGCTTAGTACGTTCAAACGCATGACATAGGTATCCGCACGTTAATCCTAATTCCAATTTATCATCTCGTAGACAACGCATCCTCATGGATCCATGTCCACAGACCATCATTGTTCTGCTATCAAAATGGATACAACCAAGTCCTAACCTCACGCAAGTGCTAGAAAAATCACTCGACTTCTACCGAGATCCCTGTTGGAGACTTGTTCTCAAATGCTTGGAGTTAAGAACAAGGCAACATAAAAAGAGTTAAATGTTAAAGTCCTTCGTCATTTGAAACATTATCTCCCTTCGGATATAATGAATTCCGGACGAAGGTTATGGAGAACAAACCTTCTTAAACACAATAGATGATGAAGAAGGATTCATACACAAGATATTAGAAAATAATATAAACACTTTAAATGTTATTATCAATTTATTTTTATTCGTGTGACTGTATTAACAATAACAAGTTATAAATGTACCTTCGGCTCGAAGGAAAGCAGGGGTACAAATGTGACGCGAAAGTAAATGCCAAGTCAGCGTGAACAGTACGGGAGTACTATTCATCTATTTATAGGCACGGGATGCAGCCCATGTAAAATTACACCCATGCCCTTTACATTTGCTAATAACTCTATAGCAATCCATCGGGGTCCGAATAGCCTTTTCCCTTTTAAGTCGGTTTCTTTTTCTGCTATCACGCCGAAGCTCCCCTGCGCATAGCTTCGGCTCTGCGCCATCCTTCATACTCTTTGTGCATCTTCATGCTGTGGTTTTGATTTGTGTCCGAAGGTACCTGTTTACACATTATACACCAGAGACATAGTTAAATCATGTTTTTGAGGACCTTCGGAAGCCAAAGGCCCCCAACAGTAGCCCCTCGCAATATTAATTTGTTAAAGTAATAAATTTAGATTGCGACATGGACGAAGGCTTTAAGCCGAAGGTCTGAAAAAACACCTTCCCTTCTCGGGTGCTAGGGGGATTGCTACTGTTTTGGAGAAAAAAGGCTGCGATCACGTGAAATCCTTGGCACAGACCGAAACCGATTTATCTTCAGAAGACATAAAAGAGCCTTCAGCCGAGGCAAGTTTGGTTGGTGGAAAATTTTTCACCGACATTTGGGAAAATGGTGGCCGGGAGATGGCTCAAGAAATTATACAAAGAAGCGAAAAAGGTATTCATGACGCTAGAAAAGTAGCAGAGGCCGCTGAGAAAAGTGCGGATCTCGAAGGGCAAATAGGTATTAACTACTAGTTTTTGGGTTTTTGTTGTAACTTTTTGATTTCAAACTTGGCTACACTTTGTAACATAGCCGCACCTTCTCCTCCCTCAGAGCCCGCCGAGCCATTAGCGGACCCCAACGTAAAGGGGATGACGAGATTAGAAAAATGGTCGAAGCTATCATGGACAAAGTTGTTGATCAACTACTAAATGAAGCTGCAGAAGTAGTTCTAAGGGAAGATTAGATGTTATTGCGAAAACATTTGAAATGTAATATTTGTTGAACAATATATGTAATATTTTGTAACTTTGAATGTAATATATAAGCTATTTATGGTTCAATTCTTTACGATGCATGAAACTTTACATACATACCGTTTTTGAGCCTTCGGCGAAAAAACACCTTCCCTTCTTTTCATGCTTCGTAAATGATATCCGTATTTTCATAGAAAACATCCAATCTTCGTAATATCAGTAACCAATAGATCTTTTCATTTCAGAGTTTGACGAAGGTATGCTTCTTCAATAATTATTTTTGTGCCTTGGGACTGTTTCTTCGAAACAATCTCCGAATATTAACATTGAACCCCCTTCTTGCGTCATTGATGCAATATGATGTATGATGTTATGCTATGCACATGATGTGATGTTATGCAAAATGATATTTGCCGAAGGTCGACATTTATTTTTCGCTGTAAGCCTCCCTTAGGAGCTTCTTCGCCTTTTACTTCAGCGGAATCAGCGTTTATTTTTCGCTGTAAGCCTCCCTTAGGAGCTTCTTCGCCTTTTACTTCAGCGGAATCAGCGTTTATTTTTCGCTGTAAGCCTCCCTTAGGAGCTTCTTCACCTTTTACTTCAGCGGAATCAGCGTTTATTTTTCGCTGTATGCTCTGCATTCCCTTCGGAACGACATTTGAGCAGAAAACTTACGCTGCGCTCCCTTAGAAACGACTTTTTGTTATTTTGGAGGTTCTCCCTGTAACCATAAGTTCTTATGCTTCGTAAACTTTTTGGACTCCGTTATTCTGTGGAGAAAGTATATTTGTACTATGGCAAAGGCGAAGCTATTACAAAAAATTGAGAACGACAAAAAACACTTAGGCTTTCAATAATTGTTCCTTAAAGAAAATGATACTGAATGCAAAAACTGCTGCCGAGGTAGGATATTTGTTAGTAAATGTGCTTTGATTCTGGCACAGTACTATTGACTGTGCGAGCTTCGAACTCTTCTCTGAAGTGTCGTTGGTGTTGAGTATGCTGACTCCCTTCTGGCTGCTGGCCTTGTTGCATTGGTGGTGGAGGCGGAGGCTGTTGCCAAGATGCCTGAGATTGACTTGCCGAAGCAACAGAAGCTGCAGGGTGGTTGCCCACATACTCGGGGATATAAGGCGAGTGGTATGAAGCAGTATGCATGACTTGCTTCGGCTGGGTCTGTTGGGACTGCAACTTCTGCTATTTCCTTTTGTTTCTGGATAGTGACATGGCACATCCTAGTGGTGTGGCCCTTGTCCTCACCATAGAATAGGCAATAAATTTTCCTAGGCTGATCCCCAAATCTTCCTCCAAAGCCCCTGGCACCTCTGCCCCTTGGAGCTGGAGGCCGAGGATAGGTCTGCTGCTGCCCCGAAGCCTGGGAGGAATATTGCGGCCTCTGCTGCTGGCTTCCCCTGTCATCATTCTGAGCGGAATGAATCGATCTGACATGTCTAGGATGAATTCTCCCTCCGAAGCCCCTGGCTATTTCGGAGAACCTGTAAGCTTCCTCCATTCTTTGCCGAAAGTCATTGTCAGCGCGGATGTATTCATCCATCTTCTGAAGCAGTTTCTCCAAAGTCTGAGGGGGCTTCCTGGCAAAGTATTGAGCTGAAGGTCCCGGCCGAAGCCCCTTAATCATGGCCTCAATGACAATTTCATTGGGCACTGTTGGCGCTTGTGCCCTCAAGCGTAAGAACCTTCGCACATACACCTGGAGATATTCTTCATGGTCTTGGGTGCACTGGAATAAGGCTTGAGCGGTGACCTGACTTCGTTTGAAACCCTTGGAAACTGGTGATCAGCATATCCTTCAGCTTCTGCCATGATGTGTTTGTTCCTGGCCGAAGGGAGGAATACCAGGTTTGTGCAACATTCTTAACGGCCATGACGAAAGACTTCGCCATGACTGTAGTATTGCCACCATAAGAAGATATCGTTGCTTCGTAGCTCATCAGAAACTGCTTCGGATCTGAGTGTCCGTCATACATGGGGAGTTGAGGTGGCTTGTAAGACGGAGGCCAAGGTGTAGCCTGCAATTCTGCTGACAGAGGAGAAGCATCATCAAAAGCAAAATTCCCATGATGGAAATTCTCATACCAGTCATCCTCGTTGAAGAAGCCCTCTTGATGAAGCTCTCTGTGTTGAGGCCTTCGGTTCTGCTCATCTTGAGTAAGATGGCAAACTTCTTCAGAGGCTTCGTCTATCTGCCTTTGCAGATCAGCCAGCCTAGCCATCTTTTCCTTCTTCCTTTGCACCTGCTGATAGAGCATCTCCATATTTCTGATCTCTTGGTCCAAGTCGTCCTCCTGAGGCGTTGGACTGGTGGCCTTTCTCTTCTGGCTTCGGGCCTCCCGAAGAGAGAGAGTCTCTTGGTTGGGGTCCAGCGGCTGCAGAGCGGCAGCCCCTGTTGCTGAAGCTTTCTTTGGCGGCATGATGAAGGTCTATGCTTGCCGAAGGTGTTCGAAACTCAAAAAGTGGAAGTGAGTTCACCGGAGGTGGGCGCCAATGTTGGAGACTTGTTCTCAAATGCTTCGAGTTAAGAACAAGGCAACATAAAAAGTGTTAAATGTTAAAGTCCTTCGTCCTTTGAAACATTATCTCCCTTCGGATATAATGAATTCCGGACGAAGGTTATGAAGAACAAACCTTCTTAAACACAATAGATGATGAAGAAGGATTCATACACAAGATATGAGAAAATAATATAAACACTTTAAATGTTATTATCAATTTATTTTTATTCGCGTGACTGTATTAACAATAACAAGTTATAAATGTACCTTCGGCTCGAAGGAAAGCAGGGGTACAAACGTGACGCGAAAGTAAATGCCAAGTCAACGTGAACAGTACGGGAGTACTGTTCATCTATTTATAGGCATGGGACGCAGCCCATGAAAAATTACACCCATGCCCTTTACATTTGCTAATAACTCTATAGCAATCCATCGGGGTCCGAATAGCCTTTTCCCTTTTAAGTCGGTTTCTTTTTCTGCTATCACGCCGAAGCTCCCCTGCGCATAGCTTCGGCTCTGCGCCATCCTTCATACTCTTTGTGCATCTTCATGCTGTGGTTTTGATTTGTGTCCGAAGGTACCTGTTTACACATTATACTCCAGAGACATAGTTAAATCATGTTTTTGAGGACCTTCGGAAGCCGAAGGCCCCCAACAATCCCTAATTAGCAAAGTAGCTACTCGACCTAGCATACTAGTATCCATCTCAAAAGGAAATTCTGAGTTCATGCAGCTAGGGTTTCAGGCAACTCCTACACTTAAGTGCACATTACAAGCCTACAAACATTAAGTGCAGTAAAATAGCATATATAACAGTTATGCATAAAACCGGGGCTTGCCTTCAAAAGCTGGGGCAGGTAGGTCCTCAGTAGCAGGTTCTGGTGCTAGCTCCTGGACTACCTCCTGAGCAACTCCTTGCTCCGGAACGAGGATGTACTCTCCGTCAGCAAGATTACAATCTATCGAATGCAATGAAGAAGATACATGTATATTAATGACATGTCAATTTATAAATACTACGTATGGTGAAACAATATTAAGCCAGTGGTTAAACTAGGGTTTCTTTATCGGATGGTGCCCTTAGTATTTTGTACACAATTATTTTAGGGTCTTAGTGAATTCTAAGGATCTTAATTACCTCCTTTTGTTTTATGGGACTCTTAGGAGGATTTAGTTGTACATTATTAATTTCTTCCACAATTCTCCCTTTACTTTCTATTATGCTTATTATTGAGTACCTTGAACTACCATGGCAATTTAGAACTTTCCAAAAACGTTACAAAAATCACAGTGGGTTAACCTGGATATGTGGAATCTATCCTAAAAATCTGAGGTCAGAATTAATTCAGAAAATCCTTGTGTAAAAATAACAAAAGTGAGGGGTAGATAGTCACTTTGCACTACAACTCTGTTTTAGATAAGGTTTCTAGACTAAAATTTATTTTTGCCAAGATTCATGGGTGATAATAGGTCTCTGTGCCAAAAATTACAGAAAAAGTTCTATTGATTACTTAATTGTGATTTTCTAAAGTTTAATGTCAAAATTGTACTTATAACTAACTTGTCATTTGAAAATATCAAACAACATAACTCAAATTTTTCCTAAACTGATCTTAGCATATTATTAGTTATCCCAAGGAGTGGGGTGGTTTCTCCTTAGGGTTATTTTTCTAGGATTTTTCTAAGTTCTTACTATTTTTAAGAAATAAAATGTGGTGCATTTCTTTTGTACTAACAGAGGGTTCAACAAAATTTTCTTAGGAACTATGTTACTTAAGTGAGCTAGGAAAAATGGGTTTGCTCTCTGGTTCTCATTTTTCATTTCCCTTTTCATTTTCTTAAGGTTTGGATCAAAGCAAGTTTTAATGGTTAATCCCCCTCTGATCTGGTGTACTAAGGAGTTTAACATTTTTAAACAAGGTAGTAAGTAGTTGGGCATGCCTCTTATTTTTCTTACCCTCAGTCCAAAAGTATTTGTATCTTTCCTCTATTCATTTAGTTTTGGGCAGTATACTTATTTAAATTAAAACTCTAAAAAGTCTTGCAGTACTTAGGGTGTTTGGTATTTTTCCTAAGTAGTTCATAATATTTAGGACCTAGCACCAATTTTGGCTGGATAAAATTTGAGTTATCAATTTTACAAGTTCTGTATGCATTTAAAAGATTAAAACTTAAAGGTTTAAGGAAAACCGGTTTACACCGAGGCCCCTGGGGTTTTCCTTAACTAATCCTTTAAACTGTACCCCTGCGGAACTATTCCTCTAAGTCACTAACTTCGCAAAAATCACCCTGGCTTTTCTTTCTTTCAACCTAGGCTCCTTCCCTCTTGTAACAGTAACTATGGAGAGGAAAAAGGGTGGCGCGGCTTACTAGCAAGCGAGGGAGTCCAGTGAAGGGCTGGGTGAGGTCTGGGAGGTCCTCACGATCACGTCGAGGTGCGGGTCGTCGACGGTGATGGCCGAAATAGGGCTGACCGTGTGCGCAGGCGGTCAGGCTCGTCGGTGGCGTGTGCTACAGCCTGCTCATGGCGGTAGTGCTCAATCAAATGGCACAGGGAGCTTCATGGGATGCTAAGGATGCTACAGGTGCAAGGAATCGACGAATGGCTTACCGTGGAGCTCGGTCCACATGCGACGACAGCTAGTTGATGTCCGGCGACGTCGATCCGGCGTCTCCGGTGAGGTAGAGTTCAATCCCTGGCTCTAGGAGCTTCTCTGAGGTCCGTAGAAGCTAACCTGAGGGTCGGATGGGATGGGGAGTGGCTGGTGTGGCCGCTCTACAGGTGGCCGTGGCTTGCGCGGCTGCTGGCACTTTGCTCTCTAGGTAATCACCGGCGAACTCGAGCTCGGGTTGAGTCAGGGACGCGCGGGGGTGTACGGTTGAGGTCGGGGTGGCTTTTATTGCAGCAGGGCGTGGGCGTGGACGCAGGGTTGGCACGGCGCGAGGCTGCGCGCGCGGGCTGTGCGCCGAGGGCGTGCTCTAGCGTCGCCAGGGCACGTCGAACACGTGGTCGTGTTCATCTGCTTGAGTTCTTGCGCCTGCAGAGCTCCAAAGCGTGTGAGTCTCGCCAAATGTCTTGTGCAAGATCTCTTTTGGGCACCTAGAGCTAGCTAGTTCATGTGAGTTCCAAGGCAAGATATGCCCTAGCTCGGAAGATATGTGGGCTCTAAGTCTTGTCTGTCTGCACTGTTCACCAGCGACAAAACTGATGCCAAACCATGTCAAACGACCTTGGTTTGATTTCAAATTTTTCAGGGGTGTGCCTTGGGTAATTTGGCCACTTTTTGTTATTTGGTCCAAGTGGTTTTGGCGCCAGCACAAAGGTGAACACATATGATCTTTAGGCTACAGTTGGTTTTGGGACTTAGAGAAATTTTGATGGCTCTATTGTGCTTCCACTTAGTGAGCTGATTTGGGGTTTTTTGTTGGGCCTTTTTGGAATACCTTCCTTAATACATTTGGTGGATTTACTAATATACTTCATCTTTGGTAAGGTTTTCTTTCATGATTTGGCCATTTGCCCAACCTTTTCCTTCTAATACCATGCTTAGGGTTTAATGGCTTAAGAGGGGAATTAGGGTCTTAGAATCTTTTTCAGGAGTGAGAATGGATGAAGGCTAGGGTTTCTTTCTTGTTATGATTAATACTTTGCTTAACCATGATTCAAAAGGTTTTAGTGCCTTCACTTTCCAATTTAGCATATAGGGTAAGTAGGGCACAAGTGTGCTCCTTTGTCCAGGGCCCTGGGTAACACCTGGGGTGTTACAGCCGAAGCCGATGCTGAGCCTATAGTATCCATTGAAACGAAGGCTGTCGTGCCTGAGGACAAGATTGATCAGCAAATTTCTGATACCGGCATAACAGCAGGGCAAGGTATGACAGAAAAAGCAAAATTTCCTGCCCCCGAAGCTCCAGTCGAAGATGTTGATTACATTTTTTGACATGCTTCGGGGAAGAAATTATCCAAAGAAGAAGTTCTGGAAGCCAGACACTATGCCCAAAAATTAAAATATCCAAAGGGGGCCTTAGTGTTTAACGGCACTAATGAAGATGATTTCCTGTACTGTCTCCCGGACAACAAAGAAATATCTGTTTGCTGGGAGATAGCTAAAAGTATGGGATTTCCGAAGCTTGAAGAAGGCCTTTAGGCTATGTCGAAGGATGATCTTGCTGATAGCCTTGCATATAATAGTATAAAGGTATAGAAGTTAATTTTTAAAGTTGAAAAGAAAAAAATTCGTTGCTATATTTAATTGTTTCTTTTCTTGCAGGGCTTAATTCTTAGTAATACCTTGAGGGCACAAAAAAGTGCTGAAGACGAAGGTTCCACAATAGCTCTCAGCAATCTTCGCTCAGAGGTAATTGAGCTAAGAAATGAAGGTTTGGAAAAGACAAGATTTTGATTTCATTGTTGAATAAAATAAAAGAAGACGAAACTAAGCGTAATGCTCAGGCCGAAGCCCAAAAAGCCGAGGTTGAAGACCTTCGGAGACAACTGGCCGAAGCTAAGGAAAACTGTGCGCACGCACAGGCTAACCAAGAGATTAGTGAATATTGGAAGAATAAACTAGAGAAAAATGTTGAAGAACTTCACGAATCCAAGGAGAAGTGTTTTGAAAAATCCTTGGATTGCGTGAAAAAATTAAAAACTTGCTTCTCCAAAGTGGGCGCCTATTCTTCTGAGGAAAATTTTATCTAAGGCGACCCCGAAAGCGTTATTGAATGGATAAGTGGAGAAGCCGAAGCCTTCGAGGAAATCTTGAATGATCGCGGAGATATTTGTGCGTTTTCCGGTGCTCGAGTCTCAGCTATTCTAGAGAAGGCCAGATGTGATCACGTCAAAGCTATAGCCCAGGCCGAAGCTGCTTTCTCCTTAGATGATACGAAGGACCCTTCGGCCGAAGCAACTTTAGTGGGTGGGAAAATTTATTCTGATGTCTAGGTGAACTGTGGCCGAGAGTTGGCCATTGAAATTATAAAAAAGAAAGAAAAAGACACCCATGACGCCCCAGAAGAAAGCTAGGCGAGCTGAAGAGGCTGCTGAGCGCGAAAGACGCATAAGTATTATTTTTGAATTTTAGCTTCGACACTTACTTTGTGTCTTTGAACTAATAGTTTATCTATTACATCTGAGCTGTCACTGCCACCAGAGCCGTACAATCCCCTGGCTGATCCAGAGATGAAGGAAGCACTGGATATAATAGGCATTGCTAATTCTATTATGGACGAAGTCGTGGACAAACTTTTGAACGAAGTCGCAGAAAAAGTCCTCAAAGAAGAGTAGACTGTTTTGTAAGAATATTTTGTAATATTTGAAGTATGGAACAATTTGAAGGAAGATTAAGCTTCTATTGTAATAGAACTATGTAACATTTGATGTATGTAACATTGAATCGAATATGTAAGCTATTGTAATTTATTTCTTTGCGATACATGAAACATACACACATACCGCTTTTTGAGCCTTCGGCGAAAAAACACCTTCCCTTCTTTTCATGCTTCGTAAAGAAGGAAGCCCCTTCTAGGGCAGATCTAATAAAATTGTCGCCCGAAGATTGCTTTGTGCCTTAGCACATTTTCATTTAATGAAGTATTTCCGAAGATTTGCGTCGTATTCAATCCTTCTGTTGATGCGAAATGATGTATGATGTGATGCTATGCTAAATGATGCGATGATATGATGCAATATGATGATGCTTTGACGCCCACACAAACGCCCACACTGGTACACGGAAGACTACATCCCCTTAGGAATGTCTTTTGAGTCTAAGCTCTGCATCCCTTTAGGAACGACATTTGAGCTTCTTCACCTACTATTTCGATGGTATAAGTTCTGCATCCCCTTAGGAACGACTTTTGAACTTCTTCACCTTATATTTCGGTGGTATATGTTCTGCATCCCCTTAGGAACGACTTTTGAACTTCTTCGCCTTATATTTTGGTGGTATTTGGCTCTGAATCCGTTTGGAACGACTTTTGAGCAGAAAACTTACGCTGTGCTCCCTTAGGAACGACTTTTTGTAGCTTCATCAATTTTGGCTCTGCATTCCCTTAGGAACGACTTTTGAGCTTCGAAAACTACTTCGTTCCTTTAAGAGTCGTCTTTCAAGCTTCGTAAATCTATGATGAAGATATATTTCATTCTGGTGTAGGCAAAATTATTACAAGAAATTGAAACTGAGTTTTTCATTACTTGTTTCTCGTACAAAAAGTAAAATGGCATAAAAGGTAAAAGTACTTCAGAAGTAGGATATTTCTCAGTATATGTGCTTCAATTCTGGTACAGTGTTGTTGATTGTACGAGCTTCGGACTCCTCCCGGAAGTCGCGTTGCTGTTGGGGGTGCTAGCGCCCTTCTGGCTGCTGGCTTTGGGTATGAGCAGGTGGCAATGGTGGTGGCAGTGGAAGCTGAGGCCAGGAAGCTTGTGAATGGCTTGCCGATGCAACAGAAGCTGTAGGTTGATTACCACATATTCTAGTATGTAAGGAGAGTAGCACGAAGCAGTATGTAAAACCTACTTCGGCTGGTTCTGTCGGGCTTATGCTTCGACAATCTCTTTTTGCTTTTGAATGGTAATCTGGCACGTTCTTGAAGTGTGTCCCTTGTCTTCACCATAGAATAAGAAATAGATTTTCCTAGGCTGATCACCATATCTTCCTCTGAAGCCCCTGCCGCCTCTGCCCCATGGAGCTAGTGGCCTAAAGGAGCTTTGCTGTTTCCCTAAAGACTGTGAGCTGTGCCATGGCCTTTGAAATTGGCTTCCTCTATCCTCACTCTAACTAGAGCTGTGGATTGATCTAACATGCCTAGGGTGGATTCTTCCTCCGAAGCCCCTAGTCATCTCAGAAAACCTATAAGCTTCTTCCCGTCTCTAGCGAAAATCATTATCGGCTCGGATGTACTCATCCATCTTCTGAAGCAACTTCTCTAGGGTCTGAGGGGTTTCCTGGCAAAATACTGAGCCATAGGTCCTTGTCGAAGCCCCTTGATCATGGCTTCAATGACGATTTCATTGGGCACTGTAGGCGCTTGTGCTCTCAGACGCAAGAAACTTCGGACATACGCCTGGAGGTATTCTTCATGGTCTTGTGTGCACTGGAACAAAGCTTGAGTAGTAACTGGTTTTGTCTGAAACCCTTGAAAACTGGTGATCAGCATGTCCTTCTGCTTCTGCCAAGATGTGATTGTTCCTGGCCGAAGGGAGGAGTACCAGATTTATGCAACATTCTTGACTACCATGATAAAGGATTTTGCCATGACTGCAGTATTGCCCCCATATGAAGATATGGTTGCTTCGTAGCTCATTCAAAAACTGCTTCGGATCAGAGTGCCCATCATACATGGGAAGCTGGGGTGGCTTGTATGATGAAGGCCCTGGTTTAGCCTGCAGTTCTGCTGACAGAGGAGAAGCATCATCAAAAGCAAAATTTCCGTGGTGGAAATCATCATACCAGACGTCATCATCATAAGAATTGTCCTAGCAAAGCTCTGTGCGTTGAGGTCGTCGGTCTTGGTCATCTTGGGTAAGATGACGCATTTCCTCAGCGGCTTCGTTGATCTTCTTCTGAAGATCGGCATGACGAAGCATCTTATCCTTCTTCCTTTGGACCTGTTGATTGATTACTTCGAGGTCCCTAATTTCTTGGTCTAGCTCCTCCTCCTGAGGCATTGGACTTGTAGCCTTCCTCTTTTGATTTCTGGCTTCACGTAGCGTTTCATGATTGATGTCAAGTGGCTACAGTGTAGCCCCTAGCCCTGAAGCTTTCTTCGACGGCATGACGAAGGTCACAACTTGCCTAAGGTGGTCAAATGAGTTCACCGGAGGTGGGCGCCAATGTTGGGGACTTGTTCTCAAATGCTATGAGTTAAGAACAAGGCAACACAAGATGTGAATAGTTAAAGACCTTCGTCCTTCGAAGCATTATCTCCCATAGGATATAATGATCTTCAGACGAAGGTTATGAAGGATGTACCTTCATCATCACAGTGTACAATAATGGAAGTAGAAGCATATGAAACATGAGAAGTATTGTGAATAATCATATGACATTATTTATATATCTTTATTATAACATCATGAATGAATATGAACAATATTGAATTACATTTATACCTTCGGCTTAACAGAAGGCGAAAACCCAAGTGTGACGTGCAAGTGAATATCAGTCAGCGTGAACAGTACGGTGTCACTTTTCATCTATTTATAGGCATAGGACGTAGCCTATGTAGAATTACATTCATGCCCTTGACATCTACTATTGACTTAGGGAAAATCTATCGAGGACTAGACAGCATTTTCCCCTTTAAGTCGATTTCATTTTCCACCATTGAGCCGAAGCTTCTTCACGGTAGCTTCGGCACTGGTTTGTCCTTCACTCGAACCACGCTCTTTATATCATGTATAACTTCGTCCCATGTCTGAAGGTTCCTGTACATATATTTTACTTGGGAAACATGTTAGTTGTGTTTTTGAGGACCTTCGGAAGACGAAGGCCCCCAACAGCACCGTTTGAAGCACTGTACGGACGACGATGCCAAACACCCTTAAATTGGTCAGAACCCGGAGAACAGTGGTTTTTAAGGCCTGACTTGGTTAAAGAAACTGAGGAAATAGTTCAACGGATAAGACGCAACTTGAAACAAAGCTCAAGCTCGGTAGAAAAACTATGTGGATAAGCGACGCCGACCTTTGGTCTTTCAAGACATGAATTATGTATACCTGAAAGTATCACCGATGAAGGGTGTTAACTGGTTCGGGGTAAGAGGAATGTTAGCACCCCGATATATTGGCCCATTTCCCATTCTTGAACAATTTGGACCAGTGGCATACAGACTTCAACTGCCTGATTCATTATCTGTGGTACATAATGTGTTCCATGTATCCCAATTGAAGAAATGCCTTCGGATTCCTGATCGAGCCATCGATGTGGTGGATGTTACTTTGGAACCAGACTTGACTTATTCGGAACAACCCATTCGAGTTCTGGATCAAAAGAACAGAATCACTCGAAAAAGGACTCTTAAGTTCTATAAGGTACAATGGAACCAACATACTGAAGACGAAGCTACCTAGGAAACTTAAGATTTCTTAGAGAAAAATTTTCCTAGGTTTTTAGCTTCATGTAACCTGTAAGATTTGTATACCTTATTGTAAAGTTGGAACAAGCCCTGTACCACCCCCTGCTCTATAAGATAAATAAGGAAATAAAGTTGTGACGTGTTTTCTTTTCCATTAATTACCCTAGGACCATAAATCTCGAGATGAGATTCTTTTATGGGGGGAAGGATGTAACACCCCTGGTGTTACTAGAACTAAAACTTGAGCATGGCATCATATGCATTGCCATGTTAATGAGGACATGCCTAGCATTCAGTCATCTTCAAATGAAACTCCACTTGATATAGCTGGTCCAATTACAAGGAGTAGAGCTAAACAATTGCAGAAGGAAATTCATTCTCAGGTGAACCCTAACCTTATGTTTAATAATCAGTCTATGTTGAATGAGCCTATGCTTTTGAGTTCTTGTTTCAATGTCCTCAGGAATGATGGAGTGTATGAACCAGCATGGGATCAAGATGGATTCAAGCCTCTGGACATCTGAACCAAGAAGCCTATGGTGTGCATGAATAAAATGGTGGTTCATCACCTTAGCATGGGAATGCAACAAGAAGCTAGATGACTCACACATGGTACGAATTCCAAGAATCAATGCGGACGTCTTCAAGTCTACTTTTCAGCCCATCAAATAGTTCATTATTTGGACGTCCCAATAAGGTGTTATGCTCATTTTAGTAACTGCTGCCAGAAGGTGAAAAGACACACGAACCAGCCACTGAATCCACTAGAGCATGCGCATGCAGCCATTTAATCAAAGCTGAATGCCCCTATCTCTATATATATCTTTTACTAGGCAATGAAAGGATAGATCTTATGTTTTTGAATTCAGAATACACAAACTCGTGGAGTTTTGTTTATGCGTGAGTCTTGAGAGGCTTGCAACATTTGTTCTTTCGATTCCTGAGGGAGTTGTAGAACGCCAAACTGCGGTTCACCCAGTTCGTGCCTTCACGTCTATAGGGCGTGATTGCGTGGGCTGTTTTGTCGATACGTGGAAGGGTGATTGTCTCGGTAGTTCGTCGCGTGGACAGCCTCGTGGTGCGCTACCTCTTCACCAGGTCACGCAGCGAAAATTTATAAAGTTCGCATATCCTACGAGAAGATCGGGCCACAACAACTTGCTACACGTGCTGCCTAGGCGTGTGCATATCATCTGGTACCAAAGCCTCCGTTTCCTCAATTGGATTGTTCTTGTTTTTGGTAGGATAGATTTTATATACCTGCCGTCCAATAATAGCCAAAAAGAAAACCTACAGCCCAAATGCATACGTGTTACTGATTTTGTAGTTTGGTTTATCGAGTTTTAATCCTTTAAGATTTCTCTAGTTGCTGAATTTTTTTCCACTCATCAGTTCTAGATGTTATCTTTGTTCCATCCCATCCTTGATCTGGTCGTCATTGCTTGTTGCATATATACAAACAAAAAAATAACCACCCGTCCCACCCTTGTTTTCTACCCACCACATATTCCCCTCCCGAGTTTCTTGTTTTTGTGCTGCACCATCCATCTTGGTTGATCCCTGTGCGCCCCCTCAGTTGAAAGTTGCGCTGTGTTGTCACAAATGATAAAATAAAAGATGTATATTGGTTAAAAAAGGACTGAAAACAACGAGTTCTTGTTCACATATGTGTGCCAAGAACTATTTCCACACATATGTTGACGTCACAAGTGTAATATATCAAAAGAACAATGCATAAAAGCGTAAATAACGATTATATTAACATATTACACTTCGAACAGACATAATGTCTTAACCTTTATTCATCAAAGTACAGCGAAACATGGACATCCATCCACAGGAAGATGACCGGGGGTATCACTAGACTAGCATCCATGGAGTTCAGCATCATATCTTCATCTGCAAACTTCTGATCAAAATTTAAGCAAGGGTGAGCTCACTTATGGTCGGGGCTCAGCAAGTGGGGGAAAAACTAATGCAAGTTTAACAAGGTGAGGCTAAGGTTGAGCAGTAAGCATTTTAGTTGGTCAACATTTTATTAACAACACCTGTCTTACTAATAAGTGTCAATCCCAAGTATTCCCATTAAACAAAGGTATAAGAGTATATCAAAAGCACTTAAGTGAAACCACTTAAGCAAACCATTGGCAGATCATCGGATCTCGATTTATTTTCATCTTCAAGTTCAATTATCATGTGAGGAGTCCAGGCTGCTCATAACCGTGAGCACGGCTGATATATTAGTTTTACAATCTGCAGAGGTGGTACAACTTTACCCACAAGCCGTGTATCCCCTCTAGCCTGGGTCGGCCAAAACCCGTAAACACTTCTGAGGTGAGTGTCTAGGGATCCACTATGAGGCTTTCACAGAATACTCTTAATACTAAGCAACCCGCTAAGGTTTCTAAAGTCGATGGTGGAGGCCCCCTGGGTGAGGTACCTTAGCCATGAATACGTCCCCATGTTAACGTGGGCTGCCACCACCACCGCTCCCTCCCTTGCCCATATGTCAGGTAAGGTTGCTAGGCACTAAGCATATAAAGCTAATTACCAAAGCCAGAGCCATGATAGCACTCGTGGTTGCACTGTTTTCTCGGGTGGTCACTCCATGTTCCAATTATCACAATATGATCTTGCTTAATCATCAGATTAACAACAATAATGTAAACTTACCATTTGGAACATTGATATCATCAGTAGGAGTAGCATCATAGAGTTAAAGTTGTAGCAATAGCATAGCTACTAAATTAAATCATAAACCCAGGTTAAACAAGGAATAAGGTTGGAAAGGTTAGGTGTATCTGAATAGATAACCCATCAAATTATACACATTTATCCAAGAATAAACTTTATTAAATGTATTCTTTGGGATCAAATAGAGTATGCAGAGGGAGAAGTCCACTTGCTTTGCTTATTGAAAATTTGAGGTTCTTCCACGGAATAGCAATTGATTCTCAACTATTAGATCAATCACTGAATATCACACAAACAAATAAGAAGAACAAACACCACTCAATAACATACAACATTCACCATACGTAAAGCTAAAAGAAAATCTAACGAAAAGAGCGTTCTCTTTTCAAGAACGTCGCACGTAATGGTTATAATAAGAAGGTATTCTTTTCAAAAATGTGTGATCTAGACTTTATAAAACAAGACATGAGCTTAAAATATCTTATTTAAAATATACAAATATTAGGTTCACCAAATTAATCTTTTATAAAATGTCATATGTGATATGTCTAAGATTAAGGGTTTATAGGATGATAAAACACGTTATAACAATATTAAACCTTTTTAACCTTTTTAGAAAAGGTATATGTTATATATCTAAGGTTAATGCGCTACGAAACACGTTATTAATCTTAGAAGCATTATGGAACGTATTATAATTCATTGTTAAACCTTCACTTATGATAAATAAGATATAAGTCTAAATAGGTTTTATGTGAAAAGATCATTATTATTAAATACCTATTTATGGAAAGTTATGATATATGCCTTAAATTAACTTTTATGAAAAAGACAATGAACAAACAACTATATTTTATTTCTATTATAAAGTACATGTTCTATATTCTTTATTAAGAAAGTTATATACAAAACAATATATAAACTAACATTTTAATAATTATTAAAGAACATGAACACTAATTTCCTTAGTTTATTCTTTAGGAAAAACTAAGTGATTCGTATATAATGTGGACTAAATTCTATGAAATCATTAATCATGCCATAAATCTAGTTAAGAACAAATTGACTATATGTTTAATAAATTATGATAAAGGATAATTAACCTATTAATTATCTTTAATTCTATTGTAGAAACAAATGATCTAATTCATTAGAAGGAAGTTATGTATAAATTGTCATTTTAGTTTATAAAAACAATGACCCTTGTTATCTTTTAATTAAGAAATTATAAATAATCTATTAATATGTTTATTTTCTATTTTTATTAAGAAACACATGTCTACATATTCTTTTAAGTTTCTATTTAATACGGCTATACTTAAACATCTATAATGAACCTTATTAAATCAAAAACATGATATCTACTAAAAAGGTCATTTTAAAATTAGAAACAAATTATCTAATTTTTTAGTAAGAAACCTTTATTTACAAATATAACTATCAATTTTTTATTAGAAAAGTATGAGCGTCTAATTAGGTTATTTTAACATTATTATAAATTCTACTATTTTGGTTTTCTCCTTTCTTTTCTAAATAGAATTTATACATGTGGCTAACATTATTTACTTAATTCTTATAACATTAATATTCTAAGAATTAATTGTAAATTACTAAATGAGACTTTTAATAACATAATCATGGTTATTATGACATAAATAAATATCTTACTAGTTCTAAATACTTAAGTGCTATACTTATGAATTCATTTATCATGACTAGTAACATCTATATTTTTTTCATTCGACCGAAAATACGTGGCTTAATTCCTTTTTCAATTTCTTATATCACTAAAATTATACTTACATCAATACTAACCGATTATCGCTCTACACACTAAAGCGAAATCAAATTTGTAAACGTTTTCTAGTATGAAAATCACCGCGATAGTGAATAGTGACCATACTCATTAAAATTATAAAATCATACACATTTTAAAGCGTTGATGCGGGGTTCAATTTTGGTTACACATATATATCGAATCTCTAAAATCATAGACGTGAATCGCCAAATTGCATCAATATTACAATGACAAATCGCAAGATTCAAAACATGATTTAGAAAATAAATCAGTGGGTTGTCTTCAACCTTGGGTTTTCGTTCATGCGCAGGGATGAACGTCGACGAGCGGGGTTCGACGGGCAGGGAATGGTGCGATCGTTGGTGAGCGTTTGGGCGGAGCTCCGGCGAGGTTCCACGGACAGCGGGGCGGACGCAACGGCGTAGACGAACTCCAGCGATGGCGTGGGCGAGTGGGAGAGAGAGGAAGCTCGGGGAGGAAGAGAGCTCAGTTGTGGGAGGGAGAAGAGAGGAGCTCGGCGTCCAATTTATAGAGGATGGGAGGGAGATAGAGAGACGCCGAGGAAGGGAGAGAGACATGGCCGTCGGTGTCAAGGCTTCAAGGTGCCATTTGATGAGGACATCAACACCAACACGAGCACATCTACACCAGCAGCACCTTCTCCAGTCCAGGCGCCACCCCTTCCACCTGGGCCAGTGACTCGGGCCCGTGCAAGAGAATTGAACTACATCATGCTGTTAAAGAACGAAGGCCCGGAAGAATAGACGACAAGCCCAACTGCGGCCCATAATGGACGACCTAGGGTTGGCCGCCCCTAGGAGCTGCGCCCCCTCTCTATTTATCCAGGAGCTGCGCCTTCTTTATTTCTTGAGTTTTGTTTTAGATCTAGCTTTAGCTACTCTCGAGCACGCGCAAATCTGCGCTGTCTTCGTGTATTCAGAACTCCACCCTCGAGTAATAGATTAGATTGCTCGCATCTTTTTCTTGTTCGTTCTTCGATTGCGCACAGGAAACGATCTTCGTGATCAGGCCGATCTCGCATCAGCAAGGTCGGTAACCACAGGGAGTTGGTTCAGCGATTGCATTGGCGCCTCGGGCTTGCTCGTCGTAGTCGGATCGCAAGGGTCATCTTCCGCCAAATCGGAATTATCTCTACTCGCCGAAAGATCGGGCACCTCAGCTACATCAATTGGTATCAGATTTCCAGGTTGATCGATGAGTTTATCGAGTGTTTTTTTCCTACAGTCCACAAAACCACATAAAAATTCAGGTTAGACCTTATCCCAACAACCTTTTGAGCCTCGCACTTTCTTTCAATAATCTGCATTGTTGAATTTGTGTGCTTTCGCGTCATTTGTTGCTGGTTGCATTGTGTTCTTCCACCATTCAAACCCTAGCGCCGCCACCATCTCCCCTTTGATCACGCCACAAACCGAGTCAACATCGTTTCCTTGTTTTTCTCCTTCGGTTAAGTCAAAAAAAAACAGAAAAAACAAACCGAGTCAACGGCCGTTTCCTTGTTTTTCTCCTTCGGTTACGAAAAAAAAAACAGAAAAAAAAACAAACCGAGTCAACATCGTTTCCTTGTTTTTCTCCTTCGGTTACGTCAAAAAAAACAGAAACAAAAAAAACAACGAAGGAGAAAGGATACGGTTGTTTCATCCCGGTCGTTTGAAAACATAACTTGAGGTACCTTCCTTAAACCGGGCATAACTTTTCGCTCGGGTGTCCAAAAAATCTGAAATTTTTACAGGAGCTAGTTGACACCATTCTGAGGCCGGCCAAACTCACCTTCGGTCTAGTTTGGGTTCGACAAAATTGTCAAAAAAATTCAGGAAAATAAAGAAAAAAATCCGTCAAAGTTCTCGCACGCTTTTCAGAGAACTTCCTGATTTTCTGTAGACCACATCTGATCTCTGTTTTAAGCGAAACTTCGTCTAGCTCCTATTTTGTTGTTTCTTGTGCTGAGAAAAATATCAAAAAAATCATACAAAAAAGAAAAACAAAATCACTTGTGATTCCTACTAGTGGACTCACTAGTACAATATTTACGGTACTGCCATTCTGCTAGTTCCATCCTTCCTTTGCACTTGTGGCCAGCAATATAGTTTCGTGTTCTGCACTATAATTCAACTTTGCATTATTGTTTGATTGTGCTAATCATTGACTTGAGTGCAGCCTACCCAGAACTCCACATATTTCTACGACGAGCAGGCTTCTGTTTCTCCAGGCAATCGCTCATCCAATCTTTCACCGGTTCCACCTGTTGGTTGCAGTTCACCACTGTGGCTTGGTAAGAACGGATAAGAATTTGATAACAGCACTAGTGTGAGCGCCTTGTGAGCAGTACACCCCTGTTTTGGTCAGTTGTTTTTTTTTCCTTCTTTTGGTGTTTTGGTGTTTGCGCTAACTATGGCAGGAGCACACGACACGGTGGATGCCCAGTTGCTGGAAGTAAGGGGACAAGTTGATGGACTTGCTGATGACATTAGGACGATGCATGAACGGCTTGATTCAACGGTCACTTCGACGACCGAGCGTTTCAACCAGCTTGACCTTGCTCAAACAGGCGACTCGCACCACACTCGACACCATCCTGGCACGCCTTGATGCGTTGACCACAAAGATGGAGCAGGACTACGGCGGTGACACTGAGTGGGAAGATGGAGATCGCCGTGGTCGTGCACGCCGTGTGGTTCGTCATCCCCCTAATGACTTATTTTCTAAGATTAAATTTAAAATTCCACCTTTTAATGGCAAATATGATCCTGCTGCATATCTTGATTGGGAGTTAGAGGTTGAACAAAAATTTTCATGCCATGATATTGCTGCACATTCTTAGGTTAAAGCTGCTATTAGTGAATTTACTGATTTTGCTTTAATTTGGTGGCGTGAGTTTAAAATAAAACATCCCACTACTATTCCAACCACTTGGGATCAGTTGAAAGCTGCGATGCGACATCGATTTGTGCCTTCGTATTATGCTCGTGATTTGCTTAATAAAATGCAGCGTTTTCAGCAAGGTTCTCAATCTGTTGAGGACTATTTCCAGGAGTTACAAAATGGTATGATTCGTTATGGAATATTAGAGGACAACGACGCTGCTATGGCACGTTTTCGTGGTGGTTTAAACCGCGAAATCCAAGATATACTTGATTATAAGGAATATTATGATATGACTACTTTATTTGAATATGCTTGCAAAGCTGAACGTGAAGTGCAGGGACGCCGCTCGAAGCCATATTCTAACCCTTTTGCAGGACGAAGCTCGACATCCACCTCAGCACCAGTTCCCCCTGCGCCATCCACATCCACCACTACTCCACGCGAGAAGACGACCAAACCAGCCAGCACTGCCCCACCCACAGGTCGTACACGGGATATTCAGTGTCATCGCTGTAGAGGATTTGGCCATGTGATTCGGGACTGCCCAAACAAGCGCACTTTGCTCATTCGTGACGATGGTGAGTACTCTTCCGCTAGTGATTCTGAAGAAATTGAACATGCACTACTTGTCACTGACCATGCAGCTAAGGCGGAGGTACATGTCAACCCGGACGACACTGATAGGTATGAAAGTCTTGTTGTGCAGCGTGTTCTCAGTACACAGGTCGCTTTGCCCGAGAAGAATCAGCGACACACTCTGTTCCATACAAAGGGTGTTGTGCAGGAGCGGTCAATTCGCATCATTATCGACAGTGGCAGTTGCAACAATTTGGCGAGTACCATGCTGGTCGAAAAGTTATCGTTACCCACTCGTAAGCATCCAAACCCGTATCACATTCAATGGCTTAATGATGGTGGTAAAATAAAAATCACACGTTCCGTGCGCGTTCCTTTCTCCATGGGTGCTTATTCTGATTTTGTTGATTGTGATGTTATTCCCATGGAAGCATGCTCTTTGTTACTTGGTCGACCTTGGCAATATGATACTGATAGCTTGCATCATGGTCGTTCGAATCATTATTCTTTCATTTTTAAGGGTCAGAAAATAATTATACATCCAATGACACCTGAACAAATTGTTAAAGATGATCTTGCCCGAGCTGCTATAACTGCTAAACAACTTGATCCATCGCCCTCTGTTCCTTCTGAAATCAAGTTGAAGGCTCCTGTTTTACTTGCTACACGTGCTGATTTTGATGATCTACACGGTGCTCATTTGCCATGCTATGCACTTATATGCTCTAGTGTCCTCATTTCACTTGATGATGCACCGTCTTTGGCTATTCCCCCTATGGTTGCTAACCTTTTGCAGGAGTACGCTGATGTCTTTCCCAAAGACTTACCACCGGGTCTCCCACCACTTCGTGGCATTGAGCACCAGATCGACCTCATTCCCGGCGCACAGCTTCCGAACCGCGCACCGTACCGTACAAATCCAGATGAGACGAAGGAGATTCAGCGCCAGGTACAGGCGTTGCTTGACAAGGGATACATTCGTGAGTCTCTTAGCCCTTGCTCTGTTAATGTGTTACTTGTTCCCAAGAAAGATGGGTCATGGCGTATGTGTGTAGACTGTCGTGCTATTAATAACATCACTATTCATTATCGATATCCTATACCACGCCTTGATGATATGCTAGATGAGCTTAGTGGTGCCATTATTTTCACTAAGATTGATTTGCGTAGTGGTTACCACCAGATTAGAATGAAACTGGGTGATGAATGGAAAACGGCTTTTAAAACGAAATTTGGTTTATATGAATGGTTGGTTATGCCGTTTGGATTGACTAATGCTCCCAGCACTTTTATGCGAGTGATGAATGAAGTTCTAAGGCCCTTCATAGGATTGTTTGTGGTTGTTTATTTTGATGATATTCTTATTTACAGCAACTCTAAGAAAGAGCATTTGGAACATTTAAGTGCTGTTTTTGATGCATTGCGTGCTGCCCAGTTATTTGCTAACATGGAAAAATGCATCTTTTGTACACGACGTGTCTCGTTTCTTGGTTATGTTGTTACTCCACAGGGCATTGAGGTGGATAGCAGCAAGATTGCTGCCATTCGGGAGTGGCCTACACCGACGACGGTCACACAAATTCGAAGCTTTCTTGGACTTGCCGGTTTCTACCGCAGATTTGTTCGTGATTTTAGCTCCATTGCAGCGCCTCTACATGAGCTTACAAAGAAAGATGTTCCATTTGCTTGGAGTGATTCCCAGGAGGAAGCGTTCAGCACTTTGAAAGATAAGTTAACCCAAGCTCCCCTATTGCAATTGCCTGATTTTAATAAAGTGTTTGAGCTTGAATGCGATGCTAGCGGTATTGGGCTAGGTGCTGTTTTGTTACAAGAAGGAAAACCAGTTGCTTATTTTAGTGAAAAATTAAGCGGTGCTAGTCTGAAATATTCTACTTATGATAAGGAGCTTTACGCTTTAGTGCGCACTTTGCATACATGGCAGCACTATCTTTGGCATCGTGAGTTTATAATCCATTCTGATCATGAGGCTTTAAAACATATTCAGTACCCAAACAAATCTGAACCGTCGTCATGCTAAATGGGTAGAATTCATTGAGTCCTTTCCTTACATTATTAAACACAAGAATGGGAAGGACAATGTTATTGCTGATGCTTTGTCTCGTCGCTATACCATGCTGTCACAGTTAGATTTTAAAATCTTTGGTTTGCACACTGTGAAAGATCAATATGTTGATGATGCTGATTTTAAAGATGCTTTCGGCCATTGTATTAATGGGAAACCATGGGGCAAATTTCACATACAGGATGGGTTCCTGTTTCGCGCTAACAAGCTGTGTGTTCCAGCTAGCTCGGTTCGTCTTTTGTTGTTACAGGAAGCACATGGAGGCGGTCTCATGGGGCACTTTGGCGTCTACAAGACACATGAGGTGTTGGCTGCCCACTTCTTTTGGCCTCGGATGCGCGCTGATGTTGAGCGCCTTGTTGCACGCTGCACTACTTGTCAGAAAGCTAAGTCACGGTTGAACAACCATGGTTTGTATATGCCTTTGCCTGTTCCTACTTCCCCTTGGATTGATATTTCGATGGATTTTGTTTTGGGATTGCCTAGAACTAAGAAGGGGAGGGATAGCATTTTTGTGGTTGTTGATCGATTCTCCAAAATGGCTCATTTCATACCTTGTCATAAGACTGATGATGCTAGCAATGTTGCTGAATTGTTTTTTAGAGAGATTATTCGTTTGCACGGTATTCCCAATACAATAGTCTCGGATCGTGATGCTACGTTTCTGAGTCATTTTTGGAGATCTCTGTGGAATAAATTGGGAACTAAATTGCTGTTTAGCACCACTTGTCACCCT
This sequence comes from Zea luxurians, assembly GCA_029449295.1. NCBI lineage: Eukaryota > Viridiplantae > Streptophyta > Magnoliopsida > Poales > Poaceae > Zea > Zea luxurians. The sequence goes on along the minus strand of JAOPSE010000014.1, from coordinate 848,364 downwards.
CAGACTGATGGTCAAACTGAGGTAGTTAATCGAACTTTGTCTACCATGCTTAGGGTTGTTTTAGACAAAAATTTGAAACATTGGGAGGATTGCTTGCCTCATGTTGAGTTTGCTTATAATCATGCAACCCATTCTTCTACAAAGATGTGCCCTTTTCAAATTGTTTATGGTTACATTCCTAGGGCGCCTATTGCTTTGTTTTCGCTTGATGCTGCGGACGCCCCACACATAGATGCTCTTGCACATGTTGAACAAATGATTAATCTCCATGAACAAACTCAACAAAATATTGCTGCTGCTAATGCTAAATATCAGATTACTGGTAGTAAGGGCCGGAAACTAGTTACTTTTGAACCTGGTGATATGGTTTGGTTGCATTTGAGAAAGGATCGTTTTCCTACTTTACGTCGTTCTAAATTGATGCCTCGTGCTGCTGGTCCTTTTAAGATACTAACCAAGATTAATGATAATGCTTATACCCTTGACCTGCCTGCGGAGTTTGGTGTTTCCACTAGTTTTAATGTTGCAGATTTGAAACCATATGCGGGAGAAGACGAGGAGTTGCCGTCGAGGACGACTTCAGTTCAAGAAGGGGAGGATGATGAGGACATCAACACCAACACGAGCACATCTACACCAGCAGCACCTTCTCCAGTCCAGGCGCCACCCCTTCCACCTGGGCCAGTGACTCGGGCCCGTGCAAGAGAATTGAACTACATCATGCTGTTAAAGAACGAAGGCCCGGAAGAATAGACGACCAACCCAACTGCGGCCCATAATGGACGACCTAGGGTTGGCCGCCCCTAGGGGCTGCGCCCCCTCTCTATTTATCCAGGAGCTGCGCCTCCTTTATTTCTTGAGTTTTGTTTTAGATCTAGCTTTAGCTACTCTCGAGCACGCGCAAATCTGCGCTGTCTTCGTGTATTCAGAACTCCACCCTCGAGTAATAGATTAGATTGCTCGCATCTTTTTCTTGTTCGTTCTTCGATTGCGCACAGGAAACGATCTTCGTGATCAGGCCGATCTCGCATCAGCAAGGTCGGTAACCACAGGGAGTTGGTTCAGCGATTGCATTGGCGCCTCGGGCTTGCTCGTCGTAGTCGGATCGCAAGGGTCATCTTCCGCCAAATCGGAATTATCTCTACTCGCCGAAAGATCGGGCACCTCAGCTACATCACCATTGATGGCGTCGACATCAATGGGGAAGACGTGGGGAGGGAGTAACGGCGACATTCAAGCTCCATTTACGCAGGAGAGAAACGGTCGCGGAATGAAGCTTCGGTTGGCTCGGGGTCGCGCGCTGGCGCAGGGAGGCCTGGGCTCGACGCGCTGGCTGGAGGCCCGGTGCATAGGGTCAGGGACATCGTTTGGGTCGCCTGGCCGGTTGGGTCGGCTGCGCGGGGTACAGGGGTGCGGCCGGGTCCGGTCGCGGCGTTGGGCGGGGTCGCGTGCGTGCTGGTAGGTGGCGGCGTCGGTCCTGGTCGCAGGCGGGTCTTCGCTCGCTCAGCCACGCAGGGGCGCAGCGTGTCGGCTCTGGCGCGATGCGTCGGGGTGTGGGGCCAGGTCAGGTGCCCTGGCACGGCTCGGGGTGGTGCTGCTCGACCGGGCGCGCAAGGGGAGGGCGGTCAGGTTCCTGGCGTCCGTGGTCGGCTTCATGGGCGCGTGGTCGGGCGGGCATCGGATGCCAGGGAGAGAGAAGCGGGAGAGGGAAGGAGGGAGAAAGGGGGAGAGGGAAGGGAGGGTGAGAGAGGAGAGGAGCAGAGGACGGCGGCGGCTGCCTGGGAAGTGGCGGCTTGGTCAAGGGGGCAGGGGTGGCTGCTTGTGTATTGGGCCCTAGTGGGCCGACTTAGTTTAGGGTTTGTTTTTTCCTTTTTTCCAGAATATATATATATATATATATATATATACACACACACACTGCAGAAAAAAACTCCCAAAATACTAGTAACATAACTAAATATTTGTTTTATAGAAGAATATTATTTTTAGAAAGAATTCTCTTTTAAATAAAAGATCTTCACCAAAAGAAATTAAAGTCTAATAAAAATGGAGCTTTTTCCAAGCACTATTATTTAAAAGTTATTAACAAAATAAAATACATATTACAATGGTAATATACTAATAACTCTTTATTATTTTATAAAACGAGATTTTTATCATATGATTAAATCAAAAAATTGTATTTGCAAATCAAGCCAACCAAAATTTATGCTCCAGCATGAATGCTTCAAACACTTGATTAAATTTTATCTATTCAATAAATTCTTCAGATTATATATATATATATATCAAGGTTTTCCTTATTTGAAAATATAAATATTTCGTTTCTACTGAATTTTAATAATTCAAATGGGGTTGTTTGCAGTTGCTAGATTTAGGGCGTTACATCTATCCACTTCCTACGTCTTGTTCCTTTCTTTGTGCATCTTTTCCTTTATATTCAGCAACTTAGACTTATGTTCTTGGATTATTATTCGGTTTTGCATCACTACATTTTTCAGCGCATTCCACTTACATATTACCCACCAAGCTCCACTTAAAATGCACCGTGAGTTGTTGCACCGTCTTTGCTGTTACAATCACTCTTCTACTACGAATTGCAGCCCCGGGTTCTTGCTCCTTTCAGGAAGAGAAAGAACTTGTTTTGTAAGTGGTAAGGGAGTAATTTCACATATATTTTGTCCCATACTATTTCTGCTCAAGAGTTTCAGGAGGTGCATGAACAAATGCGTCAATTGATGCAAGGAATGCAACAACTTCAGCAATCCATTCAGCAACAGCATGAGGAACCTCCACTTCATGATAATGAGGATGATGATCACCATGGTGGTGGCTGTGGTGGCGGCCGTGGCTGAAGATTTGCTTCTAGTTTTGATAACTTTGTAGGTGGTCGTGGTCGAGGATTTTCTACTGTTTTTGGTCGTGCACAACGTGTTCCTGTTGGTGATCCCACTAATTTTAATGCTGAAACACTTTCAAATTATAGTGTTGAACATCTTGCATATGATAATCATGGCCATGACAATTTTGGCTGTTTTGGAGCGCGTGGTCGTTATGGTGATCACCGTCGGCGTCATCCTGAACAACGTCACAATGTTGATGGTTTGAGCAAGGTTAAAGTGTCCAATGATGATGGTTTGAGCAAGGTTAAAGTGTCCATTCCTCCATTCAGCGGCAAGGAGAATGCTGATGATTATTTTGAATGGGAAACCAAACTGGAACAAATATTTGATTTGTATGAATACCCTGTTGGGGGCCTTCGGCTTCCGAAGGTCCTCAAAAACATAATTTAACAATGTTTCTGGAGTATAATACATAAACAGGTATTTTTGGGTTCGGATCAGAACCAGCATGAAGAAGCACAAAGAATACGAAGGATGGCGCAAAGCCAAAGCTGTATGCAGGAAAGCTTCGGCATGATAGCAGAAAAGGAACCCGACTTAAAAAGGAAAAGGCTATTCAGACCTCGATGGGTTATTATAGAACCATTAGCAAATGTAAAGGGCATGGGTGTAATTTTACATGGGCTACGTCCCGTGCCTATAAATAGATGAATAGTACTCCCGTACTGTTCACGCTGACTTGGCATTTGCTTTTGCGTCACGCTTGTACTTTCACCTTCTTTCAAGCCGAAGGTACATTTGTAATTTGATATCATTTCTATTTTCCATAGTAATAAAATAGAAATGAGTTGATAATAATACTTGATTGTTTCCGCAGCTTCGGTCAGTAGCCGCAATTCCCCTTGCACCTGAGAAGGCGCAGACGTCTCCCATGGCCACTTAAAATTCCTCAAAGGCTTCGGCCTCGCTGCTGATCCATTCAATTGGGCCTTCAGGATCGCCTCGTGCGAAGTTGTCTTCACTTGAATATGTGCAAACATTGGCGAAACTAGTTTTTATCTTCTTCACACATTCTGTAGATTTTTCATAACATCTTTCTCTTGAAGAGCGAAGTTCTACAACTGTTTTCTCCCAATAATTTTTCCAATAGTCACTGGCCTTTCGGTCAGCTTCAGCAATAGCGCATTTCAATTTAGCTTCGGCCAGTTGCTTTTGGAGGATTTCAATCTCGTTCCTTTGGATTTCAGATTGGGTCTTGTAGTTAGCTTCATCCCCCTTCACCTTGTCTACCAATGTAAGTAAAATTTTATCTTTTTCCAAAGCTTTGTTCCTCAGCTTAATAACCTCTGTTCGAAGGTTGTTGAGAGCAATGGTGCAGCTCTCATCTTTGGCATTCTTTTACGCCCGTAAGGTGTTGCTCAGTATTAAACCCTATATGAAAAGAATTAGTATAAGAGCAAAAAAATAATTCAAAGTTTTAAAACTTCCAAATGTACAAATTTTTGTACCTTCAAACTGTTATATGCGAGATTATCTGCAAGATCGTCCTTTGTCATGGCACAAAGGCCAGCTTCAAGCTTCAGAAATCCCATACTTCTGGCCATCTCCCGGCAGACAGATAATTCTTTCTTGTCTGGGAGGCAGTATAAGAAATCATATTCGTCTGTTCCATTGAACACTAAGCCACCTTTTGGATACTTCAGTTCTCGGGCATAGTGTTTAGCTTCAAAAATCTCTTCTTCAGTTAATCTTTTTCCCGAAGCGTGTCGTACGATATAATCAAGAACTTCAGAGGATGCCTCGGGAGTAGGAGTGGTAGTTTTTTCAGGCAGAATTTGTTCTGCAGAATCTTTTTCCGTTTTCTCCTCCCCGGTTTCCAAGAATTTCTCCTTTGCGGGCTCTGAAGGCTCAGCTTCGGTCTAGATCTGGCTCTTCGCAGGTTCGGCTTTGGTCACTTTTGTCTCAGACTGCGTCTTTGGAGCTTCGGCAGTTTTCCTTGGAGTAGAGCTTGTCTTTATTGTCTCCAGCGCATGTAGTACATTGACCATTCTTTTTGTCTTAGGGGTCACTGTAGGACCTTTTTGTGCCTTCGGCACTATCATTTCTGCCGAAGGGCTTGAAATTTCTGATATCTTTGTTCCTTCGACCCCTATATCACCGGCCTTCGGCTTAGCTAATTTGGCTGAGGATGTCTTCGGTATTGCAGCCGACTCTTCAATCTTCTGTGCAGGCGCAGGTTCTTTGGCTTCAGTAGCCGAAGAGGTCTCACCGCCAAATTCGAGCACTATGGCCGGTTCAATATATCGTGGCCGGTGAGTAAGAACCTTCACCTTCTTCCTCTTCGGCGCGGGCTCGCTTGGAGCAGCTGAAGCAGCATCTTTCCCGGAAGTTGCACTCTTTCTCTTTTGTCCCTTTGGTGGGTACCGGTAGTCAGGATACATAAACCCAATAGCATCAAAAACTCTATTTAGCCTTTTCTTTTTCCGGCTCCCGAAGGCCGCAGATAACGCATTATCCTCCGCTTTAGAGTACGGCCCAAGCAGATCATCACCAGTAGCTTCGAATGCACTTCAGCCAGTCATCGTCTGGTTTGATAAATTGGTCTCCAAATCTGAAAGTATATTTCAGTCGAACTAAACCTCCTTCGTTAGTGTTGCTGATGGTTTCTTTTGGCATCTCCCAGCTCTCTAGCAGTGGCCATATCCTGTAGGCCACGTGCTCTTGGACTAAGTCCCTTGTCCCGATGAAAGAACAAACTATGCCAAAGGCCCTTCGGCATTCTTCAGCTCCTTCATCAATCTCTACCTTCAGTTTTCGAAGGCCGAAGCGAGACCAGATGGGGCGCATGATGATCTCTTTGATATCTTCTCTCGCCTTCAAATCATTTTTCACATAAAACCATTCTTTCATCCAGTCTCCAGGCCACCTCTTCCGAAAGGTTGGCACTGGGTAGCTTGAGCCTGAACAAGCAACAAAGCTGTAGCAACCAAAATTATTGTGATACTGCTCCTTGCCCCAGGGTTTCGTCTCATATAAAAGTTCGTGTATACTGCAGAAACTTTTTGCACTTGGTTCCAAACCTTGACTCCTCACAGCCCATACGAAGATTCCCATTCTTATGATGGCTTCGGGAGTAATTTGGTGAATAAAAATCTGGTATATCTTTAAAACTTCAACCACAAAATTGCTTAGAGGGAATCGAAGCCCAGCCTTGAAGAAGCTTCGATAGATTACAACTTCATTCTCTTCAGGAGCAGGAGCAGTTCGGTCTCCGTTGTCAGCCCTCACTGATGGATATGTCTCGAAAATATCTTCCTCTCATGTTATCAAGATGACTTTGCCTGATGGTCGATTTTCCAAAGTCTGTGTGACTTGGTCGCCACGGCCGATCTTCGGAGTCTTCGCCCCCACTTTCCACGTCATAACTATCGCTAGTCATCGGGTATCTTTAGATAAGCCTTCTAGAATTTCTTTTGTAATCTTCTCTATGTTGGTCTTTGCAATTGACTCGATGAATCCAGCGGTTTTTTCCTTAAGAAGCTTCTCCTCCTCGCTCAGCTTCGCTTCAGCAACAGCTTTCTTATCTTGAGACATCTTTTCTTCGGAAATGATGAAAATGTGCTCTTAAAGCCGAAGCTCAGAAAATCTAAATACCAAGCAAGCGTTGGTAGGCAAGAGCTAAAAATTGAGCAAGCAGAGCAGATGGCTAAAAGCGTACCAAATGAGCTCGTGGTGTGCTCTTATTTATATGCCTAGTGCATTGCATGGTGGAGGGCCCCGCTTGTCATTGACTGTTGCTATTCTAGCAAAGGGAAGGTGTTTTTCGGACCTTCGGCTTAGGGCCTTCGTCCATATCGCAATCTGAATTTATTATTCTAACAAATTAATATTGCGAGGGGCTACTGTTGGGGGCCTTCGGCTTCCGAAGGTCCTCAAAAACATAATTTAACAATGTTTCTGGAGTATAATACATAAACAGGTATCTTCGGGTTCGGATCAGAACCAGCGTGAAGAAGCACAAATAATACAAAGGATGGCGCAGAGCCGAAGCTGTATGCAGGAAAGCTTCGGCATGATAGCAGAAAAGGAAACCGACTTAAAAATGAAAAGGCTATTCAGACCTCGATGGGTTATTATAGAACCATTAGCAAATGTAAAGGGCATGGGTGTAATTTTATATGGGCTGCGTCCTGTGCCTATGAATAGATGAACAGTAACGCTGACTTGGCATTTGCTTTTGCGTCACGCTTGTACTTTCACCTTCTTTCAAGCCGAAGGTACATTTGTAATTTGATATCATTTCTATTTTCCATAGTAATAAAATAGAAATGAGTTGATAACAATAATACTTGATTGTTTATGTTATTTTTTATAATTCTTTCATCTTTATATGTTATGCTGCTGAAGGTATGTCCTTCATAACCTTTGTCCAAAGATCATTATATCTCGAGGGAAATAATGCTTCAAAGGACGAAGGACTTTAACGCTTAACATTTTCTGTGTTGCCTTGTTCTTGATTCATAGCATCTGAGAACAAGTCCCCAACATACCCTGCTAAAAAGAAGGCAAAGCTTGCAGCCATTGAGTTCAAAGGCTATGCCATAACTTGGTGGAATCAGATCCGTACTGAATATCATAGAGTTGGGCATGACCTTATAACCTGGGAAGACATGAAGAGGGAAATGAGATGTTGTTTTGTTCCTGCTTATTATTCTCGTGATCTACATTTGAAGCTGAAACGTCTTGTGCAAGGTAATCGCAGTGTTGATGCATATTTTTAGGAATTGGAGATGTGCTTACTTCGTACAGGGATAAATGAGGCTGAGGAATCAACAATGGCTCAGTTTCTGGTGGGCCTCAATAAACCCATTGCTGATAAAGTGGATATGACAAATTACACATGTCTCACTGAGTTGGTTCATTTTTCAAAGAGGGTTGAAAGGCAAATTGCTATGTCTTACAAATACAATGTCTCATGGCGTCATTCCCAACAGCAAGGGGATGTCACACCTCAATTCCAACAGCAAGAAGCTACAATGCCCAAATCCTCATACCGTGGAGCAAATAGATCTGTTTCAACTTTATCCAAACAAGTGGATGCGAAAGGTAAAGCTGTGGCAGAACCTCCCAAGTTAATGGGCCCACATGCACATGTCCTTGTCTCAAAGACCTCAGACGGCTATGCATGTGCACCAGATAACTTAACAGGATCCGTCCGATTGCCCCAAGGACATCGGATAAACCACTTACAACTAGGACCGTAGGATTAAGTAACACAAATCACATACCAAAATTTTTGCAGCGGAAATCTTAATACCAAATTTTACAAGTTACAAAATTTTTACATTATATTTATCAGAGTGATTCCAAAAGTATAAGTTTGAAATATATGCTAGCTCAAATGACCATCCTCAATAAGAAGTATAGAAGAGTTACTTAGACTTATAAAAAGGTCGAGCCCGCCGGCACTTAACACCATCATCAGCAGCACAAAACTATAACCTGAAAAACAACAGCGAATAAACCCTGAGTACAGAATTACTCAGCAAGACTTACCTGACTTAAGAAAAGACACTCAAGGGTATGCTGGCTAGAGGGATTCAAGGTATGGCTTATTAAGAATCAAAGACTCTGTTTTGCAGAAAAGCTTACTATGAGTGGATCCTTAAAAATCCGTTTTTACTTGTCAGGTTATGTAAAATTACCTGCATCTAGAGTCCTTTCTACCCTAGTTCAATCACTTGACCTGCACTAGCCGTCTTTTATCAACCCTTTAAGTTCACTGGAATGCTACGTGTAAGTCAGTGACCAAGTCTTCATGTCCGTGAAGTTACGGCGATCCGAATCGATTATACTCAGCTGAGGATCTCCAATCACACGACATATTAGCACTTAACCCTTGCATATGTCAACTCGCCACCGGGGTTCTTAAGACCAGATCAGGTTCACGCCAACCGAGAGCATAGATACACCACCGTCCAGCCTCTTGCCACGGAGGGTACACGCTACTCTTGCTATCTCTCCACTCCCATTGCGTGTTATCTTATTCTGTTATTAGTCTGCCCGAGGCAAAGCTTACCCATGACGAGGCATGTGACCAGTTAAAGGGTCCTCGGTCAGCAAGGCCTACATCGACAAGGTCCTTAATCGACTCAGACGGAGACACTACACCGAGACTCCTTTCTCGTGCAAGTCAACTGCCCGGTCTCAGCTTTATCATTTCTACCCAAAGTTTGGTACCTGGCAGAGGTACATCTTTTCCGATGTTGAACCCATCAAGGCCTTTGACGGATTCACCATCAAGTTTTGTTTTTGAAAACATCCCATCCACTGAAGCATCACTTTTGTTTTAAAACAAAACATTTTATTTTTCTAGAGCAAGGCTAAGCATCATGAAATTCCTTTCAAAAAGGGTATCAAGGAAGGGTAATCAATTTTCCAAGGAAGGAAATGCATCAACGGTTTAGCACACAACTCCTATCACCTAATGCATCAATCAAGGTGATAAAGATTTTAAAACACAAGGAGGTGGCGAATGCACCAGGGCTTGCCTGAATAACACTAGGTTAGTGCTTGTTAGACGATGTCGACTTGACGATCATCCTTGTCCTAGCACTTGATCAGGCAGGTTCGTTCATCAGCATCACCGTGCGGAGGAGCCCGTTCTTGGGGTCGCCTTGGCTCGTCTTCCGCATCGCGCGATTAATTAACGTACCCGAATGAAATGCATTAAGCACATGAATGCATATAGACAAGAATATTACAAACCTAAATAGTGCTATACGATAGTGCATTAAACACCTAGCGGCGAGGCGTAAATCTAGTACGAAAATACTAAATGTCGATATTTTTGATGTTCTAACATAACAATCATGAACCAGAGCGACTAAACTTTAACCTATCCATGAGTAGCATATCCATTTAACAAAGCATCATATTATTTTAAGAACTAACGAATAACATAGCATTTTACATTTTTGCTGGAACAAACTTGTCGATATTATTCGCTTTCACTCATTTTGGGTAATGCTAGATATTTATCTAGGGCACTTAATCGGTTTCTAATGAAGAGTATCATGACTACTCAAGCGTAACGCTAACTGCAGTAAACAAAATCTATCAAAAGCAACATTAATAACATTTACTAGCCCCACGTTTGAGTTTATTAATTTATTTTCCAGGTTACTAATTTCACCTTACTCCACATCGCCAGAACCAATCCGACAACCTTTTACATATACCTATATCCCAACACTAAGATTCACACGACACAACTACTTCACCATCGCGAACACAATCATACCACCCATATATCTACCAATATTCTTTACTAAGAGATGAAAGGCTAATAACTAAATTTGACATGATACCCGTAAACACGACGACGATTATGTTTCAGTCCTTCTATCGAGTACCTATTAAGTGACACTTGAAACTTTTTCTTTGGACTCTCATAATTATGCATACGCCCAATCAAGCAGCCTTACCAGGGACTTCTCGTGCTGGTGGAGGGGAGGATCAAGATGCTATGGAGCAGTTTCAGCGAGTCCTATGGCGACCTGGGAGCAACGTCCGACGACCTGTTGAGACTTGATTCTGTTGTGACTAGAGGGAACAAGGATGGCAGGGTCAATCAGCGAGATCCGAGTACGACGCGACAAATTAGGGACGTTGCGATGAACAACGAGCACAAAGGAGAACGATGGCTCGACAGCGAATAACACGACGATGAGCAGGACGCAGATCAGGGGGTTTGCTTGGGAGTCGAGTAGGGGATGACGAGTTCGACAACTCGATGGTAAACATGAACACGCCGAAACCCGATGGACGAAGAGCGAGCGCGCCGCAATGACAACGAGCAGGCGCGCGAGCGCCAACGCGAGTTAGGGGCAAGCACGAGTGTTGGGGTAGCTGGGACCAGAGGACGGCTGCGGATCAGAGAACAGAGCTTTGGCAAACTCGAGGGATGCGACCATGGACACGTGCTGGCGTTTGGGGTCAGGCCGGGCGAGAAGCCGATGGTGCTGGGCAAAGCTTTTGGACCCTAGAGACAACAGGCGTGTATTATGGTGAGGTAGCGTACGAGGGGCTGCCGAGCTCTGATTACCAGGGATCAGACACGACGTCTGCTGGCCGACCAGCACGCCGATTCGAATAGGAATAACGCCGGCAGAGGGTAGGCCTGTGCGGGGGCCGGCATAGAGGGCAGGTCGGGCACGACAGTAAGCGCGGCTGTGGTAGCAAGGCAAGACCACACCCAGGCGAGCTGGAGCAGCACGCGTGCAGAGGGCAGGGAGGAAGGGAAGTGGAGATCTGGGCGCCATGGGGGTCGCGCGGTCGGAGCTGGGAGAGAGGGGCGCAGGGGACGACGGGTTCGATGGTCGCCATGGAGAAGCACCGCGGCCACAGAGAGAGGAGCGAAGGATGGGCGAGCTTAGGCTCCAAGACGCCATGGGAGGGAGGTGGGGAGGACGACTGAAAGAGCTAGAGCAGGGGGGCACGATGCTGGGGAGGACGCAGGGGATAGGCGCGCCATGGCTGGAGCTTGGAGCTTCGGTCGGGCAAGAACCAGGGATAGGCGCGCCACGGGAACTGAGCGCGTGGCGCTGGGTGAGCCAGGGAAGGCGCCGAGCAGAGAGGAGGAACGGCTGGGGCTAGGGAAAGAAGAAGCTCGGCTGGGGATAACGACAGTTGTACGAAGGCCATCCGCCAGAACCACGGTAAAAGATAGAGAGCCGTAGAAAATATCAGGGGGGCGGCGGTAGAGGATAGAACCCAGGATAATTTCCTTTTTTTATTTTTAGTTTCTTTTCTCTATAGAATTTCGCAGATATTTTTGAATCGGGATTTTTTTCAGAGTTGAGCAGTGAAGATAGGACTGTAGGATATTTCTGAAATGCACATCAACGGTGAATGAGGCTGAAGGAAAATATCTGCGACAACAAAAATCATGTGCTTGGCAAGGAACAGAGGGAGTCCGTGTGTGGCGGAACCGCCCAAATTATTCCAGCTTAAGTGCCCTAGTCGCACCCTTAAGGGCAGCAACGCACTTAAACAGGAATAACCCGTCAGTCCCTCGGATCTAGTCCGATAAAGCCACTTACCAGGATCGAATACCACTAGCTCACACGAAGGTGAGGCACAGAGAAATACAATAAAACATAATACCACAAATTCAATAAGTATCATTAGTGATTACATTATCAGAGTTTCAGAAATAATAACCATAAATTTGAATGCAGCGGAAATAACTAACGGAGAAAACCGAGTAACATGGCAAAGCCTGGCCACGCTACTCCTCCTGGTCCTCTCCTGCGGAAGCAGTAACCCACTCGACCGTCTATCCCGGTGGCAGGGATGGAGGCCAAGTCACACCAGCAACCAATCATCCTAAGGAGTACCTGCAAAATTGTGCCACAAGCAAGGCTGAGTATACTAATACTCAGCTAGACTTACCCGGTGTGAGGAGTCTACTCCTCTACCTCTAGACATTCAGCTGTTTGGCTGAGGGGTTTGGTTTGCCAAAAGCACTAGCTGAGTCTAAAAACAAGTTTTAGCTTTTTAAGTTTTAGTAGAATCCTTTAGACTAGATGTGTACCTAGCTAATCATACATGGTATCAAACATTTTTACCAATCAACATCTTTTGCAAGTCACCTCATTTCCACTTATTACTCAATGTAGCAGCATGGATCAAGCAGTCTCATTAGCTGCGAGAAGCAGACGATTCGAATCGAGTTTTTAATCCTTGCAAGGTAAACCTAAACACACGACATGGCGAGGCACTCCGTCCCCACACACATCAACCGTCCCCATCGATTCCCCGTCAGCAGATCAGGGCTCACCGCCTTGGCGTATAATGCCTCACTGACCCCGACTGCCGTCGTGCAGTGACCGCACTTGTACCCACCATAACCGGAATGGGAGACCATTTCTCAGGTCGCGTGAGGGGATATGTCCACTGCCAGGTTCACTCAGGTACTAGGCTTACCGATTTACCATATTTCTCGGCATGTGCTTAGTACGTTCAAATGCTTGACTCATGGTACCACACCTTAATCCTTATTCCAATTTTTATCGTGTAGACAACCAATCCCCATGGATTGTTGCCCACAAACCAACATCAATATGATAAGAAAGTGGATACAGCAAATTCCTGACCTCGCGCGAGTGCTAGAAAAATCACTCGACTTCTACCGAGATCCTAATTAATAAAGCAGCTACTCGACTTAGCATACTAGTATTCATCTCAATGGGATTCCTGAGATCATGCAACTAGGGTTTCAAACAACTCCTATACTTAAGTGCACAATCAATCCTACAATCATTAAGTATATTAAAATAGCATAATTAACAGGTTATGTATAAAACCGGGGCTTGCCTTTAATTTAACACTTAGGTAGTGTTTGCTGGGGGAGGTACTCGCTTGGCGAGCATCCACTGGGTAAGTCCACCATTTTTCAGGTCGTCCACCAACGGCATTTTGTGGTTGGCACCACACCACTTGCATGAGCGTCATCTCTCGGTCCTAAATGAGATGCAAGATGCGTATGTATGAATATAATGAAAAGTTATCACAAGATATACAATGCACGGTAGTGAACTAAACACCAATTAGTAAGACACCGCAACGACTATCACAAGTGCTAGCTATTCGTACGTTATCAGCGTTCATCGTTAACACCATTAACAAGACGACCACATTTTATTTATTTACGCAACACAAGTACACTATCACAAGTACGCGCATTTTATTTATTTGGACACGACTTTTCATTAGTTCTCTTGTGATCACATAAAAGCATTACCGACCACACAAATCCAACCAAGGCAACGTAAGTTTGAGTACGACATAGACATCACTAACTACAGAACTCCTATATCGCAATCACTAGAGAAAGGAATATATAAAACAAAATACACATGTCATCTCTAGCTTAACAATGGCAAGTCTACATTACTTAAGAGCAAACCAAACATTTTTTTAGCGACATGGGTGAACTAAACAATCAAAAGCGCACTAGCAGAATTTTTGGACAGCAATACAGCAGTCACTTGTTTCAGTCATAACTCACAAGATATTTAACCAAAAATAGTAAACTAGGACTTTCTAGAAAGCTTGAAAAGTGCTTTACATCGTTGGTATTGTCATCACAGCATGATTAAACACTTAGCAAGGTCAAAAGGTGTTAACACAACAGCGCTGTCCAGATTTAGGCAGATTCAGACTTGTGACTTTAAAAATTCATAACTGAAGATTCAGTCATCCAAACAAGGTGAGTCTAGAATTTCTGGAAAGGTAATAACATTGTCTACATATTATTTATAAACATCTCAAGGTGATTCAATATTTAACTAAGGATAAACATCACTAAAATACTTTGCTGTCCAGAACTAGATAGATTCAGTCTTCAGACTTAAACATCCATAACTTAATCTTCAGACCACCAAAAATAGTGATCCAAGACTTTTTGGAAAGCTTGGCAATTGCACTACATAACTTTTATAATCACCAAGAAGTGATTTTGTGCTTAACTGAATCAAACAACGCAGTTTTCAAAATCTGTTCTGACGGTGGACAGAACACAGCAACGAAGTTGTAAAATTCATAACTCTTAAACCGTCAGGCCTTTAGTTATGAAATTTTAACACAAGCAAGATAAGAAAAGCATCTACAACTTTCTTATAATCTACAAGGACTGATTCTAAAATTACATTAGGCAAACAATGCAGTTTCTGAAATCTGTACAGAATTTGGACAGATTCAGTTACTGAATTTGTAAAAATCATAACTCCTAAACGATCAGACTTATGCCTGTCAAATTTTTGTACAAGCAAGATAATCATGTTATCTACAACTTTTCTATAGCACATATCTACAGAAAACACAATTTAGTTCATCAAACATACAGCACACCGAAAACAGTACGTGCAGTCCAAAACAGCAATCAATAAATTTCAGCTCCTATAGAATTCACGAATCGCCGCGTTCAAGCGACTTGAATTAATCTAACGCTTTACTATTTATTTGAGTTAAGACAATCAAATTAGAAACAACAAGTCGACTTGCAAATTTTATTCAAGTCATTTAGTATACTAAAATTACTACCACCAATTAACAACGCATTCTTCACGACAATCACTCAACAATTTGGGTTTTAAATTAGACATCACAGGAGCACTACTACTTTTCATCCGCGACCATAAACATACACATTTCGACTACAATAAGCAAATCATCGTGACTACGAGCTTAACCAAGTCATCTATTAATTTGGCTAACTAGCACAACAACATAGGCCGCTATACATCCTACACGTCGGCTTGCCTCTTATTATTGCAATCCGAGACAACACATATATAACAAACACTTAACACAATCAACTCCTACCTAACATGAGTTGGCTAATGACGTGACTATTTCCCAATTACTATCACACACCACCTTTCGCCATTTTTTGGATAACCGGCACGACACATAGCTATTGTAATACATCTCAAGTTCATTCAACCCATCAGTAGAGCAATAGCGCATTTCAGAAAATTTCCTAAGGCTACGACGACAAGGCATCGACCTTATCATGCACATAAAAGAATCACAAGCGTGTTTACGGAACCTATCGGTTAACTGGGTCGACACACTACCCATGTTCTTTGCCTTTCCAATTTTTATCGCACAACAAGAATCATCCCCAATTGCCAATGACACCAACTATACCGACTGACCTATTATTTATCACACGAACACTGTTGTATGCCTCATACTAGTTTCTAGCATGATTCTCACATAGCTCGTACTTTAACTACTTACTAACAATAATTCACGCGCGACAACTACCACATCAATTGATTCATTTATTTGGAACATCGTCTGCCTAGCGTACCACTAGTACCCCGCATTTTGACTCGACATATAAACATAGAGGAAGCGATGACTACTTCGGCATGTCACCACCTCTCTAATCAAGCAAGACGATTTCCACCTACAACGACCAAACATCCCTATCGAGCACACCTTATTTTTTTTCCTATCTCGCATACAACCATGGGGCGGCGTGCACTCGAGACATTTCCGTTTAATTTAACGCCATCACTACTACCACGCATCTCAGCACACACAATCATCCACAGACTCGCCCTTCGTATAAACTTGACAGACATTTTTAATTCTTGTCGACAGCTCAGACAAACACAACTCAACGACCCTCAAATTTTTCTACGCAACCATGCCACCTAATGCAACACTTGATGTAACCCACTTCGGCACACACACGCATACGTGTCCCCACTGCATTCTCATGATCAATTTTTAGCACAATTATTTATGACAATGTTTATTGACTACACAAGTGAAACACTAACCGATCATTCGCACATCTCATCTTAAAAAAACACTAATCACATGTCACATAAATTATATTTTCGATCCATTCTATCCTATACCACGATGAACACATAAAATATTTTTACATAGACGAACTCATTAGTCGACTGCGGAAACTACCAAGCATGCTTTACGCCTCATTAAATTTTACCACACAAACACATTATTTTACGACGAAACATTTTAACATTCAATTAATATATCGACGAACTACCCTCGCGACACGTAAATGAACTATCGCAGTCACACATATTCAACACCAATATACACCATATCCATATGCATGCCATCAACCGAATCACATCAATAGTAAATTATAAATCCATCAACCTATCATCTCGGATTTGAGTCATGCATGCATCCATGGTTTAGGTGCTTCATCGAACATGCGTTGCGCGAGGCGCAGCGGCAACATCTAGCTGCGATAACACAAAAATGTGTTGGCGACAGTTCATCAATCATCCCAAACGCCAAAAAAAAACAGCGAGGACAACGGGATTCTCACCGAGGATTTACTGTGTCGTGGATGGGGCTGCGTACACCCGATTGGAGCCCGACGACAAGTGCGACGAGGCAAACCTCGCAGCAGTGCTACTTCATCCATGGAAGGCATCGAGTGGGGGAAACAGGGGGAGGTGTAGGGAGGGCGTCACCCATGGTTTCCTGCTGCTGCCGTGGGGAAACAGGAATGGAGGAACAGTGGGTGCCGTCCTTGGAAGACGGCTGGAAACTCCGGGCACCATTTGGGAGCTGAGGGTGGAGCAGAGCTGGGGGGGCGGCTGCTGGTTTTCCATGGAAGGAATGGGGGCGCCGTGGGAAGGAGAGTAGAGGAGTCGAGCTGCTAGGCGCCGGCCATGGAGGAGAGTAGGGCGTCGGCTGGCCATGGGAGGAGCTCCTGCCGGCAACCCCACACACGTAGCGAAGGCAGCGACCAAGGGGAAGGGGCGCCTGCACCAGGGAACTTGGCCATGGAGAAGAGCAGGGCGCCGGTGTGCTCCCAAGGAGCTCGGCCATGGCTGCATCTGCTGGGCGCCATGGAAAAGTAGGGGGCATGGGCGCCATGGCTGCTGGTGGTTCCCTGCTGCTGCCGGCCATGGAGAGAAAGGAGTAGCGCTGGGCAGAGGAGATGAGCTGAGCGCAGGGAGGTGGAGCCGTGGCCCTGCGCGCGTGCTAGAGCCGGCCCAAGGAAGGGGAGGAGACGCCATGGATGGACAGGGAGGGAGCTCCCTGCGTGATGCCGTGTGGGAGAAGGAGTGCGTGGGGAGAAGAGTGGCTGGTGGCTGAGGGTAGGGAGTGGTAATTTTCTCCAACTTGCAAGGGGAGACCTCATATTTATAGACAAGGAATGGCTAGGTTTCAAATGGGCCAAACGGGCTGGGCTGGATTCGGCCCAAAACACTTAATCGGGCTGCGCTAAAATATTTCTCGGAATAAAAATGCTCCTGCGGGTTTCGTCAGTACGCAAAACAGAGCGAACTAGAGTTTCGACGAACGGACGATTGAGCGATTAACTCGGTCGAGAGTCGGATTTGATTTCGCTCGACAATAATTCGCTACGCAAGATTTGAAAATAAATCGTCTTAAGATATGACTGGCTTTTGGATTTATGATTGAAAGAGATAAATCGCGATATTTTAAATTTATCGCCGAGGTTGATTTTTAAATCGGGATCAAACACAGAGGTATGAGTTGAGTCGGATAAGAATTAATTAGAGGGCGACGTACAGAGTATTTCGTTGGAGAATACGGACCCGGATACAATAGTCGGACATCGATCGAAGTTCGAGGAGTTGGATTCGGACATAGATCAAATAACAGCCGTTGAGAGTTTGATTTAAAGAGCTTCAGACGAGATTTATAATTCGAGAATGATCTTCGAGTATGCATTCGTTCCGAGAAATAGAAGTTTTAACACGTTCCAAAGTTGGTTGTTTCTCGCGATCAAATAACTCCGAATTCGGTGAACTTCCATGAGAAAGCCTGATAACAGAGATAGACACGATCGAGAAATAGGAAATTTTTATGGAGCATTCAAGTTAGGGACAAATCTCCCGACATAACACGAAACTGACACCTGGGGTGTCACACCGTGGGGAGGAAACAGAAACGAGTGAACAACGGTGGAAGGATGATTAAGAGATATTTTCTTCTCATGTTCCTTTTTGTGAAACCAACTATCTTTCTTGATTCTGTTATTTATATCTGAAGATTTAGAGCTGGCGAGAAACATACGGACGGAACTACACGGATTTCAGCTTTAGTATTTTAATCTGCATTTGGTTCAGTTGACTTCAGACGATTTCCGTTCGCTACTCGAACACTCGACTAGAGGACAATTTAGTTAAACTTCCGTAGAGGTGATGTTACGGATGACAAAAAGGGGACTACTTTATTTTTCACCGGAAGCTTAGTCGTCGGGTTCTATTTAATTGGCCCAGGATAAAAATCACCCAGTGGGTCGAGCTTCCGAATTCGTGTTCGCGCGAGCGGTGTATTTTAAATAATCACCGGACGCACCGATTTTCGGAACGACGATGTTCCGAACATCACGAAAATTGAGGAAGATCCCGGACAGATAAAAATAAAAACGACGTCGCACTCGCGACAGATGAAACAGATGCGATATAAAGATCGTGCTAGACGAAGATGATTTAAAATTTAGCATCTGTTTTATCCGCTGATATTACATGCTTAAATCCATACTCGTTGTTGAGCGGAATATAAACACCTAGGGTGTTACAATTACAACCCTCTCCCCTTAAAAGAATCTCGTCCCGAGATTCGGAGCGAAAGACTTTTAAGAGTAGAGAAGCATGTAACCCATGTCCATATCAGCGGTAATCATAAGGCAGTTCTAAGCAAAGGCAAGTGTCTCAGGATGTCGTTTCTCTAGTGGACATAACATGTATTGCCTTAGGCTAATTTAGAAATGTCCACCAATAGAGACGATGTCTGCCAGAGGAACATATAAGGTTCCATGTGTGCAGTTTGCTTTTTCTGATGACACTGTACTATCTAAGTCTGTTGAGCTGAGCGGTAAATACACGATGTTACCCAAGCAGAATCAGATGCACCATCTTGGGTAAAACACACAGAAGGAGGCTTACCAACAAGTGGTCACTTGAGGAATTCAAGTTCCAAGAAGATAAAAAAAATTCGAGGAACACATTAGTAAAGATGATCAACAAATGTTGACTTCACAATCAATACGCTTTATCAATCACTAAGCATGACTCGACATGATCACACAAGCTGGAAAAGCACGCATGAGGCGATCGAGGCGTGACTAGAGCGATAACTAGGTGGTTATTGGCCGACTTAATCTTGATTTTTGTAAGTACTTTCTCAGGATGGGTTGAACCAAAGTGAGTTTAGACAACTCGATAAAACGATCTCTAAACTCAACCTTCGTTCACCAGGCAGTTACAAGTTAGTAAAACCAACTTGTTGAACTACTTATGACATTGAGCAGGTCCTCTAAGTACCATCGGTAAGCCAAGGGTTGAGAGTTCACTTTGGTTAACAGGAGATCATGCACTTGGGTAAAAATCCATTTGGTCAGATTGTTCATCCATTTCTCCATGCGAGATGAACTAACTTGGTTCAGGAATACATGGATTAAATAAGAGAGTGAATGAACAAACTCCTGCATCCAAGCAGCAGGGAAAACCAATCTCCATTTTGAGAGCTAATCAGTTGTTTTCCAACACTAAAAAGCTCCAAGGCTTCACCTTTACACAAAGGATGTAAAGGGAACTTGTATGAGTAGTCACTACCAAGATCAAAAGAAAAGAGACCACACATGAAAGTGGTATGCCCTTTAGATCCAACAGAGATGATAGATGTTGCTTAATCATCTTGACGAAACAACACCAAAATCGTTTCAAGGGAAGGTCTATGTAAGATAACATATCAATGTAGTTCCATAATGGATCATGACCAGAGACCTTGATACCAGCATCTGACGAGTAGCACAGTCCTGTGTGCGCATTCACATGAGGCTCTCAATTTCGCTGTGGCACCATAGGTCCTTAATCGTGACACCATTACCGAACTGGCACCAATAAAGAATCTCACGTAGCAAAGACATATTGTGCCAAGATAACACATTGATATAGTCTCATAAGTGGATTATGACTACTAACTTTGATACCAGCGCGTGCCGAGCAGCACAACCATGTGTGCACACACAGAAGGCCCTTGGTTTTGTCATGGCACCACTGGTTTTAGTCATAACACCATTATCAGACATAACCAATAAGAAATCTCACGCGACACAAATGAATTGGGCAAGGGTGATAATGTACAAAGAGATACTACACTTGTAAGGATGGTTACAAGTAAAGAGCAAAACAGATCATGGCCCGATGAAATGAACAAGGTATGGCCATAACCTAAATTTGATGAAAGGAGTACGATGGGCGATTGTTAATTCAGCCCCAAACATATTTCTATGCCCATCATAGAGATGACAAGGTCAAGGATCAGTATCTGATTAGATACGGACGAAAAACAATCATAAGATTGAGTTGATATGCCTTAGATAGATATGAGGAAACCAAAGGCATCAAACTCAAGAAAATGGTCGGACATATCTTTCCTAAATTAGGTTGGTAAAACAACATGGCGATCTTCAAGAACAGGCAAACTGGATAAGGGACATCAGCTTGCACCAACCGAATAAGGGAATGGTTTTGGGAGGAAACATGACTTGAGATTCTTGTTTTAAGCTTAGGTACATTTTATGTCCAATAAGAAAATTGTCGACGCATTTATTTGCATGGGCATTGTCATGGAGTGATAACGGAAAATTCAATTTGGGTCATGGTTCTCTAAATAAGAACATGGCCTGGTTTTGGGTTTAGGCAAACAGTTCACCAATATTCTACCGGCACATCAAACACAAGGGCAAACATATATACAACACCTAAATAGTTTACCTAAAGAACGGAGGACAGCTATTTCATCGAAGTTCATAATACTACATTACACCACATTATCTACAATCACTGGTTACCGGAATAAAGATGAGAGAAGCATCTTGGTGTATAGGTGACAAACATGATGCAACAATCAGGATGCATGCTCGTCTTATGCGTCCTCACTGATTTTTTTGCCAACATCATGTGGCAATAGCATTCTATCTCGGTGGCATATTTACGACTCTCACGGTATTTTACTAGTCGTCAACTACACATACGTTTTCGAGGTTAGTGTATTTGCAGAAAATCCATTGCAGCCCAATTTCCTAATGATGCAGTTAAAACATGACAGTTTATCACAGTTTATACTCCATATATTGCTATATGGAGGCTAGCTCATCATTAAGCGTTGAGCCACGCATAGGCATCGTTGACACACTTTAACCATAGGGCAACTCATTATGGTAACTCACCTTCTTACCTGAGCGTAGGTGCGTCGTTACAAGTACATTACACTTCTCAGTATTCCCATGTCTGTATACCCATACACATCCATGGGGTACCGAATTCCCAGAAAATTAATTACTCCACATCGCAGCCTTCATATATACATATGTGTAATATGTATATAATCAAGCGCTTTTTATACTCTTCCCTAGACCGACGGTTGTTCGGTCATGCTCTCACATCTCACCTTACTTGAGCGTCGATCCATTCAAAACTGAATGGCCTCAAAAATAACATTACACATGTATGCAATACCCCCGGTTGTGGGTTAGTGGTTTTGAACTAAGCCACCTGATAATCCTTAACTTAGGGCTTAATAGAGGATGTCGCTAGCATTATAGTTTTTCAAATCGGTTTTTCAAAGCCAAACAATGTGTTTAGTTGAAAATAGGTTTTTCGAAACCAAAACTTTTGTTTTAAAAATACGTATGTGACCGTATATACTTAATCTTGCTCCGATACTAGCCTATGGCAGAACCTCCCAAGTTATTGGCCCACATGCACCTGTCCTTGTCTCAAAGACCTCGGACGCCTATGCATGTGCACCAGATAACTTAACAGGATCCGTCCGATTGCCCCAAGGACATCGGATAAACCACTTACAACAAGGACCGCATGGATTAAGTAACACAAATCACACACCAACATTTTTGCAGTGGAAATCTTAATACCAAATTTTACAAGTTACAAAATTTTTACATTATATTTATCGGAGTGATTCCAAAAGTATAAGTTTGAAATATATGCTAGCTCAAATGACCATCCTCAATAAGAAGTATAGAAGAGTTACTTAGACTTACAAGAAGGCCGAGCCCACCGGCACTTAACACCATCATCAGCAGCACAAAACTATAACCTGAAAACAACAGGGAATAAAACCCTGAGTACAGAATTACTCAGCAAGACTTACCCGACTAAAGAAAAGACTCTCAAGGGTATGCTGGCTAGAGGGATTCAAGGTATGGCTTATTAAGAATCAAAGACTTTGTTTTGCAGAAAAGCTTACTATGAGTGGATCCTTATAAATCCATTTTTGCTTGTCAGGTTAAGTAAAATTACCTGCATATAGAGTTATTTCTACCCTAGTTCAATCACTTGACCTGCACTAGCCGTCCTTTATCAACCCTTTAAGTTCACTGGAATGGTACGTGTAAGTCAGTGACCAAGTCTTCATGTCCGCGAAGTTACGACGATCCGAATCGATTATACTCAGCTGAGGATCTCCAATAACACGACATATGTCAACTCGCCACCGGGGTTCTTAAGACCAGATCAGGTTCACGCCAACCGAGAGCATATATACACCACCGTCCAGCCTCTTGCCCCGGAGGGTACACACTACTCTCGCCATCTCTCCACTCCCATTGCGTGTTATCTTATTCTGGTATTAGTCTGCCCAAGGCAAAGCTTACCCATGACGAGGCATGTTACCAGTTAAAGGGTCCTCGGTCAACAGGCCTACATCGACAAGGTCCTTAATCGACTCAGACAGAGACACTACACCGAGACTCCTTTCTCGTGCAAGTCAACCGCCCGGTCTCAGCTTTAATCATTTCAACCCAAAGTTTGGTACCTGGCAGAGGTACATCTTTTCGATGTTGAACCCATCAAGGTCTTTGACGGATTCACCATCAAGTTTTATTTTTGAAAACATCCCATCCACTGAAGCATCACTTTAACAAAACATTTTGTTTTTCTAGAGCAAGGCTAAGCATCATAAAATTCCTTTCAAAAAGGGTATCAGGGAAGGGTAATCAATTTTCCAAGGAAGGAAATGCATCAACGGTTTAGCACACAACTCCTATCACCTAATGCATCAATCAAGGTGATAAAGATTTTAAAACACAAGGAGGTGGCGAATGCACCGGGGCTTGCCTGAATAACACTAGGTTAGTGTTTGTTAGACGATGTTGACTTGACGATCATCCTTGTCCTAGCACTTGATCAGGCAGGTTCGTTCATCAGCATCACCATGCGGAGGAGCCCGCGCTTGGGGTCACCTTGGCTCGTCTTCCGCTTCGCGCGATTAATTAACGTACCTGAATGAAATGAATTATGCACATGAATGCATATAGACAAGAATATTACAAACCTAAATAGTCAAATACGATAGTGCATTAAACACCTAGTGGCGAGGCGTAAATCTAGTACGAAAATACTAAATGTCGATATTTTTTATGTTCTAACATAACAATCATGAACCAGAGCGACTAAACTTTAACCTATCCATGAGTAGCATATCCATTTAACAAAGCAGCATATTATTTTAAGAACTAACGAATAACATAGCATTTTACATTTTTGCTGGAACAAACTTGTCGATATTATTCGCTTTCACTCATTTTGGGTAATGCTAGATATTTATCTAGGGCATTTAATCGGTTTCTAATGAAGAGTATCAAGACTATTCAAGCATAACGCTAACTACAGTAAACAAAATCTATCAAAAGCAACATTAATAACATTTACTAGCCCCACGTTTGAGTTTATTAATTTATTTTTCAGGTTACTAATTTCACCTTACTCCACATCGCCAGAACCAATCCGACAACCTTTTACATATACCTATATCCCAACCCTAAGCTTCACATGACACAACTACTTCACCATCGCGAACACAATCATACCACCCATATATCTACCAATATTCTTTACTAAGAGATGAAAGGCTAATAACTAAATTTGACATAATACCCAAAACACGACGACGATTATGTTTCAGTCCTTCTACCGAGTACCTATTAAGTGACACACGGAACTTTTTCTTCGGACTCTCATAATTATGCATACGCCCAATCAAGCATCCTTACCAGTGACTTCTCGTGCTGGCGGAGGGGAGGATCAAGATGCTATGGAGCGGGTTCAGCGAGTCCTATGGCGAAGCTGGGAGCAACGTCCGACGACCTGGTGAGACTAGATTCTATCGTGACCAGAGGGAACAAGGATGGCAGGGTCAATCAGCGAGATCCGAGTATGACGTGACAAATTAGGGACGTCACGATGAACAGCGAGCACAAAGGAGAACGATGGCTCGACGGCGAATAACGCGACGGTGAGCAGGATGCTGATCAAGGGGTTTGCGTGGGAGTCGAGTAGGGGATGACGGGTTCGACAACTCGATGGCAAACGCGAACATGCCGAAACCCGATGGACGAAGAGCAAGCGCGCCGCAATGACAACAAGCAGGCGCGCGAGCGCCAACGCGAGTCAGGGGCAAGCACGAGTGTTGGGGCGAGCTGGGACCAGAGGACGGCTACAGACTTTACCGGTGAGGCTTTATAGGTATGGTTCAGCACTCGTAACAGAGCTTTGGCAAACTCGAGGGATGCGACCATGGACACGTGCTGGCGTTTGGGGTCGGGCCAGGCGAGAAGCCGATGGTGCTGGGCAAAGCTTTTGGACCCTAGAGACAACGACGTGTATTATGGTGAGGCAGCGTACGAGGGGCTGCCAAGCTCTAATTACCAGGGATCAGACGCGGCGTCTGCTGGCCGACCAGCATGCCGATTCGAATAGGAAGAACGCCAGGCAGAGGGTAGGCCTGAGCTGGGGCCGGCACAGGGGGCAGGCTGGGCGCGATAGTAAGCGCGGCTGTGGCAGCAAGGCAAGACCGCACCCAGGCGAGCTGGAGCAGCACGTGTGTAGAGGGCAGGGACGAAGGGAAGTGGAGATCCGGGCGCCATGGGGGTCGCACGGTCGGAGCTGGGAGAGAGGGGACGGCGGGTCCGACGGTCGCCATGGAGAAGCACCGCGGCCATAGAGAGAGGAGCAGAGGGGCGAGCTCAGGCTCCAAGACGCCATGGGAGGGAGGTGGGGAGGACGACTGAAAGAGCTAGAGCAGGGGGGCACGATGCAGGGGAGGACGCAGGGGATAGGCGCGCCATGGCTAGAGCTTGGAGCTTCGGTCGGGCAGGAACCAGGGACAGGCGCGCCATGGGAACTAAGCGCGTGGCGCTGGGTGAGCCAGGGAAGGCGCCGAGCAGAGAGGAGGAACGGTTGGGGCTGGGGAAAGAAGAAGCTCGGCTGGGGATAACGACGGCTGTACGAAGGCCATCCGCCAGAACCACGGTAAAAGACAGAGAGAGCCATAGAAAGTATCAGGGGGCAGCGGTAGAGGATAGGACCCAGGATAATTTCCTTTTTTATTTTTAGATTCTTTTCTCTAAAGATTTCACAGATATTTTTGAATCAGGATTTTTTTTCAGAGTTGAGCAGCTGAAGATAGGACTGTAGGATATTTCTGAAATGCACATCAACGGTGAATGAGGCTGAAGGAAAATATCTGCGACAACAAAAATCATGTGCTCGACAAGGAACAGAGGGAGTCCATGGGGAGGAAACAGAAACGAGTGAACAACGGTGGAAGGATGATTAAGAGATATTTTCTGATCACGTTCCTTTTTGTGAAACCAACTATCTTTCTTGATTCTGTTATTTATATCTGAAGATTTAGAGCTGGCGAGAAACATACGGACCGAACTACACGGATTTTGGCTTCAGTATTTTAATCTGCATTTGGTTCAGTTGACTTTAGACGATTTCCGTTTCGCTACTCGAACACTCGACTAGAGGACAATTTAATTAAACATCCGTAGAGGTGATGTTACGGATGAAAAAAGGGGACTACTTTATTTTTCACCGGAAACTTAGTCGTCGGGTTCTATTTAATTGGCCCAGGATAAAAATCACCCAGTGGGTCAAGCTTTCGAATTCGTGTTCACGCCAGCGATGTATTTTAAATAATCACCAGACACACTAATTTTCGGAATGACGATGTTCCGAACATCACGAAAATTTAGGAAGAGCCCGGACAGATAAAAATAAAAACGACGTCGCACTCGCGACAGATGAAACAGATGCGATAAAAAGATCGTGCTAGACGAAGATGATTTAAAATTTAGCATCTGTTTTATCCGCTGATATTACGAGCTTAAATCCATACTCGTTGTCGAGCGGAATATAAACACCTGGGGTGTTACAAAAGCTGTGAGTTCAAATCAGCCCACTTCTTCTACTGCAGCCACCCAACGCAAGACAAGCAAGATTGAGTGTTTTAAGTGTGGTGGTCATGGGCATAAACAAGCTGAATGTCCCCAATTGTCGTACTATTATTGCCCTTGCAGACGGTTCTTATGATTCACAAAGTGAAGAGGAGGACGAGTTTACCAATGTATTTGCAGATTTTAATCTTGACACTTGTGAGTATTCAGCAGAGGATGGTAAATTTGAGCTAGGTCTAAATTGTTTAGCGATTCATCCAATTCCAACTTTTGCTCATAATGACATGTTACAAGATGTTATTTCTCCGTCTTCTGACGAGATTACTAGTGCTGATTTTGATGAGTTGCTTGCTGATTTTCCTGATTTCGAGCCTTCTACAATGAATACACCATCTCCTTCTTTGGTGGTTAGGAGAGTTCTTTCCACTCAGTTTGTTGCAGCTGAACAAGGACAACACCATAATTTATTTCAGTCTCGATGCAAAGTGCAAGACCAAGTGTGTCGTTTCATCATAGATGGTGGGAGCTGCAATAATATTGTTAGTGCTTTGCTTGTTGAGAAGCTTGGTTCGCAGCCACGTCGCCATCCACATCCGTACCATATGCAATGGCTGAATAATTCTGGGACAATTAAGGTTTTAGCCATGATTCGTTTGTCATTTTCTATTGGTGATTATCATGGAGAGGTGGATTATGATATTGTCCCCATGCAAGCATGCCATTTGCTGCTTGGTCGACCCTGGCAATTTGATGTGGACTCGGTGCATTTTGGACGGTCTAACAAATATACTTTCTTTCACAATGTCAAGAAGGTGGTTCTTGTTCCATTATCTCCAGAGGAGATACATACTTCAGATATGGCTCGCAAGAAAAGAGAGGAATCAGACAAAAGAAAATTGAGTGAGACCCCCAACCCAAGTAAGGGAGAGAGTTCTAACCCATCTAGCCACATAAAGCCTCATGCCAATCCTAAACAGCCACACCACACTGAGTGTCTCTTTGTGAGCAAGAGTGATTTGAGAGAAGTGAGAAACACCACAGCCCCATTCTTTGTGCTCTTGCAAAAGGAGGTCCTACTTTCAACTAACGATTTACCTTCATCGCTGCTTAGTGTTGTTCTTGATCTCTTACAGGACTTCGAAGATGTTTTTCCTTATGAGATACCAGCTGGACTTCCTCCACTCCGTGGAATTGAGCATCAAATTGATTTGGTACCAGGTGCTTCGCTTCCAAATCGTCCAGCCTACCGCACCAATCCTGAAGAAACAAAGGAAATCCAGCGCCAGGTAAAAGAGCTTTTGGACAAAGGGTATGTTCGTGAATCTTTATCACCATGTGCAGTTCTCGGTCTTTTAGTCCCAAAGAAAGATGGCTCTTGGCGCATGTGTGTTGATTGTCGTGCTATCAATGCAATAACTGTTTGATATTGCCATCCCATTCCACGACTTGATGACATGTTAGATGAATTGAGTGGTTCTATCATTTTGACCAAGATAGATTTCCGTAGTGGTTATCATCAAATCCGCATGAAACTTGGTGATGAATGGAAAACAACGTTTAAAACTAAATTTGGCCTCTATGAATGGCTTGTGATGCCATTTGGCTTGACAAATGCTCCTTCAACTTTTATACGCTTAACGAATCATGTTTACGAGCTTTCATTGGCAAGTTTGTCGTTGTTTATTTTGATGATGTTCTGATCTATAGCAAATCATTTGATGAACATCTTGATCATATCCATCAAGTACTTGCTGTTTTGAGGGAAGAGAAATTGTATGGCAACATTGCTAAGTGCACCTTTTGCACAGACCGTGTTGTTTTCCTTGGCTTTGTTATTTCCGCAGATGGTATTCAGGTTGATGAAGAGAAGGTTGAAGCAATAAAGGATTGGCCTACACCGTTAAATGTGAGCCAAGTTCGAAGCTTTCATGGTCTTGCAGGTTTTTATAGGCGTTTTGTTAAAGATTTCAGCATGATCGCTGCACCCCTCAATAATTTAACAAAGAAGGATGTTCCATTCAAGTGGGGAGATGAACAAGACCAAGCCTTCAATGAGCTGAAAACAAAGCTTTGTGAAGCATCGCTTCTACAACTTCCTAATTTCGGTATGACATTTGAGATCGAATGTGATGCAAGTGGTATTGGCATAGGAGGTGTACTGCATGCAAGAAGGTAAACCTGTTGCCTAGTTTTCTGAAAAGCTAAATGGTCCACATCTGAATTACTCAGTTTATGACAAGGAGCTTTATGCGTTAGTTCGTGTTTTGGAAGTTTGTCAACATTACTTGTTCCCTAAAGAATTTGTAATCCATTCTGATCATGAAGCTTTGAAATATCTGAAAAGCCAAGGCAAGCTGAACCGTCGACATGCTAAATGGATTGAGTTCATTGAAATGTTTCCCTATGTTGTCAAACATAAGCGTGGTAAAGATAACATTGTTGCTGATGCCTTGTCTAGAAGATGTGCATTGATTACACAACTAGATACAAAAGTGCTTGGTTTGGAATCCATTAAAACACTTTATGCTGCTGATGCTGATTTTAAAGAACCTTTCTCTCATTGCATTGATGGAAAAGGTTGGGATAAATATTATGTGCATGATGGCTTCTTATTTCGGACTAACAAAATATGCATCCCATCTTGTTCGATTTGCCCTGTTCTTTTGCAGGAAGCACATGAAGGTGGACTAGCTGGTCATTTTGGTGTCAAAAAGACATTGGACAAGCTCTCCGATCATTTCTTTTGGCCACACATGCGACGTGATGTCCAGAGGCACGTTGGGTGCTGCATCGTTTGCTTGAAAGCTAAGTTCCGCCTCAATCCCCATGGTTTATATACTCCATTACCTATTCCACATGTACCTTGGGAAGATATATCTATGGACTTTGTTCTGGGGTTACCACGGTCTCAGAGGGGGAGGGATTCTATTTTTGTTGTTGTAGATTGCTTTTCTAAAATGGCACATTTTATCCCCTGTCATAAGAGTGATGATGCTTCACACGTTGCTGATTTGTTTTTCAGGGAGATTGTTCGTTTACATGGAGTTCCAAAGACTATTGTTTCAGACCAGGATACAAAATTTCTCAGCTACTTTTGGAAGACATTGTGGGCTAAGCTTGTCACAAAGTTGTTAATTTCAACCACTTGTCATCCACAAACGGATGGGCAAACTGAAGTTGTCAACCGTACCTTGTCAACCATGTTGCGTGCTGTGTTGAAAAAGAATTTGAAGCTCTGGGAAGACTGCCTTCCGCATGTTGAATTTGCTTATAATAGGGCAGTCCATTCCACAACAAACTCTTGTCCATTTGAATTAGTTTATGGGTTTAAACCGCATACTCCCATGGATCTTTTGCCTTTACCATTACTAGAAGAAGTTAACTTGGATGCCACAAAAAGATCAGACCTTATCAAGCGGTTACATGCGGAGACAAGAAAGAATATTGAGAAGAAATCAGCACAATATGCAAAGCACGCAAACAAAGGAAAGAAAAAGGTTACATTTCAGCCAGGAGATCTTGTATGGTTGCATCTACGAAAGGATCGCTTTCCACAACAGCGTAAGAGTAAGTTATCTCCTCGGGGTGATGGTCCGTTCAAGGTTCTCCAAAAGATAAATGATAATGCTTACAAAATTGAGCTACCACCTGAATATTCCAATGTGAGTACACCATTCAATGTAAAAGACTTGCTTCCATTTGTTGGTGAGCTTGAGTCGAGGACGACTCCTTCTCAAGAGGGGGAGGCTAATGAGGACATGCCTAGTATTCACTCATCTTCAAATGAAACTCCACTTGATTAGCTGGTCCAATTACAAGGAGTAGAGCTAAACAATTGCAGAAGGAAATTCATTCTCAGGTGAACGCTAACCTTATGTTTAATAATCAGTCTATGTTGAATGAGCCTATGCTTTTGAGTTCTTGTTTCAATGTCCTCAGGAATGATGGAGTGTATGAACCAGCATGGGATCAAGATGGATTCAAGCCTCTAGACATCTGAACCATGAAGCCTATGGTGTGCATGAATAAAATGGTGGTTCATCACCTTAGCATGGGAAAGCAACTAGAAGCTAGATGACTGACACATGGTACGAATTCCAAGCATCACTGCGGACAGAATACAAGGAGTTAGACGGTGTTCTATAAGTGGATGGAAGTGTCCTCAAGTCTACTTTTCAGCCCATCAAATGGTTCATTATTTGGACGTCCCAATAAGGAGTTATGCTCATTTTAGTAACTGCTTGCTAGAAGCTGAAAAGACGCGCGAACCAGCCACTAAATCCACTAGAGCATGCGCATGCAGCCATTTAATCAAAGCTGAATGCCCCTATCTCTATATATATCTTGTACTAGGCAATGAAAGGATAGATCTTATGTTTTTGAATTCAGAATACACAAACTCGTGGAGTTTTGTTTATGCGTGAGTCTTGAGAGGATTGCAACATTTGTTCTTTCGATTTCTGAGGGAGTTGTAGAACGCCGAACTGTGGTTCACCCAGTTCATGCCTTCACGTCTATAGGGCGTGATTGTGTGGGCTGTTTTGTCAATATGTGGAAGGGTGATTATCTCGGTAGTTCGTAGCGTGGACAGCCTCGCGGTGTGCTGCCTCTTCACCAGGTCACACAGCGACAATTTATCAAGTTCACAGATCCTATGAGAAGATCGGGCCACAACAACTTGCTACACGTGCTGCCTAGGCGTGTGCATATCATCTGGTACCAAAGCCTCCGTTTCCTCAGTAGGATTGTTCTTGTTTTTGGTAGGATAGATTTTATATACCTACTGTCCACTAATAGCCAAAAAGAAAACCTACAGCCCAAATTCATATGTGTTACTGATTTTGTAGTTTGCTTTATCAAGTTTTAATCCTTTAAGATTTGTCTAGTTGCTGAATTTTTTTCCACACATCATTCTAGATTGTTATCTTTGTTCCATCCCATCCTTGATCTGATTGTCATTGCTTGTTGGAAATGTTCACAAGAGATTAAATTTGATGGATTTGAGTGGAATAAAAACTCTAAAATACCCAAAACCCTAAAGAGAACCCTAAAAACCCTAATTTGTACCCTATGGGATGATTTCAATTTATATACACTTTTGGACCAAAGTGTATACATCAAAGTGGTAGAATATCAAAAACTAAACAACTTTTACATTGGAGGATTTTCAAGTAATGTGGAACCAATTGGAGTTAATTGCAAAAAGCCACAAGGACACTCATATGGCTAACTCTGAAATCAGTGTGATTGAGCTGACTTTGGAACCTTGTATTTCTTAATTCATAAAAGTTTTGCCCTAAGTCAATACATCAAACTTATAGAGCTATGTTAGTGGTACAAGTTTGATTAAGTGACTAAGCCTTGGTGTTGTACAGAAATTTGAGAAAAATGGGTATGAAGTTGGACTGTCAGTCAACTTTAAGGCTGAACCTTGACCATCAGTGAAATCGGATGAACTTTGAGATCAAATTGCTGGGGGATTTAGCGGATAATTGAGCAAGGTCTTTGTAACAAAGTTATAGCTGGTACATTGGACAACAACTTTGATACAGGCAGGTGAGTAAGTTGCCACACAAAAATTGAAGAACAAAGCACTTCAATTCGCTCTGTCAAAACCACTTATGAAGGGCGCAATGGTATAGCGACTGAATCAGATGCCAGATTCAGTGAACCTCATCACCGGTGATCTCCGCACCGCAATTCACGTCGGTGCCACAATTCGTGCCGGTGTGGAGTGGATAACCATGACAGGTATGTAACACCCTAGGTGTTACTCAGGGCCTTTACTCAACACATACACATGTGACCTATTATCACATGTGTTTTAGTTTAAGAAAGAGACACCAAACTTGAGGAGCAAGGTCATAACCAAGTGTTGATCATCCTAGAAGACATATCCTAGCCCTTTCATGCACCTCCAATTGGGAAAAATGCTCAAACCCTAGGACTACCCTCCTTAAGCCATTAGAGCACCAAGAAAGGATTAGTGGTAGAACTATATAAATCACAAGATCATGACTTGACCCATTCACAAAAGTTGTAGCATATTTAAATGCTTACAAGAAATAGTAAGGGGGTTTTCCCAAAAAGGTCCCACACAATCCCCAAATGATCACTCAAGTGGGAAGCACAAAAGAAAAATCACTTTTTCTCTAGGTCTATTTTTAGCCCTCTTCTAAGGATCACATGTGTTCACTTAGTTGCAAACTCCAAATACACATGGTCCAATTGACAAAGTGGCACCAAAATACCCTAGGCACACTCTAGTAAAGTTTGAACTCAAACCAAAACCGTTTGACTGCAAATTGACATGGGTTTTGTCTCGGGCTGAACAGTCCAGACAGACCTGACTTCGCGCCACCATATCTTCCAACCTAGACCATATCTTCACTTGGAACTCACACAAGAAAGAGAGCCCTTGGCACAGTGAAGAGACTATACACAGGATTTTTGGCAAGATATACATGTTTGGTCGACCAGCAGACGTTTGAACAAGGGCAGAAACAAACCTCCACATGTTCGACCTCTTCTGGCGCGCCAGAGCATGCCCATGCGCTCGGCCCCGCGCCCACGCCAAGCGACGCCCGACCCCGCGCACTCGCCCACGCCTGCACCTAAGCACGACGCGCCATCGGCCGCCCGAGCCCACCCTCCGTGGACCGGCCACTCCGGCCCACCTCCACCCGATCCAGCTCTGCGGCTAGCTTCCCTAGAGCCTCGTAGAGCTTCCTGAGCCCTCAAACCAAACGCTACTCGGAGGCACCGGATCGCCATCGCTGGACTCCAGCCAACCACCGCCGCGCATGGACCGAAATACACAGTGAGCCATTTCCAAATTCCTTACAGCCACGACACCACTGACTTCCCGTGAAGCTCGCCGAGCACTTTGATTTAACTCTATCGTCTTGAGCAGGCCGGAGCATGCACCGCCGACGAGCTCGACCGCCTGCGCACGTGGCTAGCCCACCTCCGGTCACCACCGCCGACGACCCGCACCTCGACGTGACCGCCAGAGACCCCCGGACCTCGCCTGACCCTTCGCTCGACCTCTACCATCGCCAGTAAGCCGTGCCACAAATTTTTCCTCCTCGGCTACTGTTCCAGTGAGGGAGGAGTGCGGGTTAGAGAGGGAAAAAGGCCAGGGGGTTAAGTGTTAAGTCAGTGACTCATATGAATAGTTCCCCAGGGGCACGGTTTAAATGACTCGGTTAAGAATAAGCCCAGGGACCCCGATGCAAAGTCCGTTTTCCTTTAAACTTTTAGGTTTATTCTTTTCAAATGAGTAGGGAACTTGAAAAAAAATTCATAACTTGAGTTATATTCAACCAAATTTGGTCAAACAAATTTTGCTAGGACCTACATATTATAAACTATCAAACAAAAATAATAAACACTGTGGTTCCTGCAATACTTTCTAGAGTTTTGATTTAAATAATAAAACTACCCAAAACTTAATAATAAAAGGAAAATTAGAAAGGCTTTTAGACTAGGGCTGAGAAAAATTTGAGAGATACTTAACCAGTAGTTATATTGTTTAAAAATATTAAACACCACAATATACTAGGTTAAGGAAGGTTTATCCACTAAAACTTGTGTTTGCCCAAACTTTATGAAAATGAAAAAGGGGGATTGAAAATGGAAACCAGAGAGCAACCACATTTTTTCTAACCTACCTATGTGATGTAATTCATAAGAATAAATTGTTGAACCCTAGTCTAGTAAAAAAAATTGCACCACCATTTATTTAATGAAAACAGAGAGAACTTTGAAAAGTCATAGGAAAATAATCCTAAGGAGAAAACACCCCAACCATAGGAATGACTACTCTTATCCTAATAAGAATCTAGGAAAAATACAAGTTTGGTTGTTTGACATTTTTAAAATAGCAAGTTAGTTATAAGTGTCTTTTTGGCATTAAACTTTAGAAAATCACAACTAAATAACCACTAAGTAACCCTCTGCGATTTTTGGCACAGAAGCATGTTATTACACATAGATACCAGCAAAAATAACCCTTAGTATAGAACTCCCACATAGATAAGAGTTGTAGTGCAAAGTGACCCTCTGCCCTAACTTTTGTTATTTTTGTCCAGGGCTTATTCTATTTGTTTTTAACCTCAAATTTAAAGGATAGACTATAGTGACCAATATTAACCCAGTGTAATTTTTACAGAATTTTTGGAAAAATTTAAATCATTGTGGTAGTTCAAACCCACTTTAAAAGCATAAGTAGAGAACGAAAAGGGAAATTGGTAGAGGAAATTAATGTTACCCTCACCACTCAACAAAACCTCTCTAAGTAACCACTAAAACCTTTAATGGGATGATATAAATCTTAATCCACTCAAAACCTAGACTGCTAAGTATAAACCACTCGCAGGAGGACTGCTAAGTATAAACCTAGACTGCTAAGTATAAACCACCAGAATCGAAAAATTTAAATCACTGTGGTAGTTCAGGAGGGGCCTCAGCACCAACCTCCGTGACTGTCTCAACACGGTCAGGGCCAACATCTACAACGAGTTGGTCAACTTGGCCATCTCGCAGGAGGACTGCATCATGGCTCACAAGGCAGAGAAAAAGAGGAAGGCACCCATGGCAGGACCATCCACATAGCCTCAATGCTTCCGGATCGTGTCCAACACTCAGAGCAGGGGACCTCAGCAGCAGCAGGGACAATGGGTGATCCAGCCACACCAGCAGCAGCAGGCACCCAACCGCTCTCAAGCCCTAGCTCAGAGGAACAACAACCAGCCCCAGCAACAACAGCAACAGCAGCAGTACTGCCAGGGGAATGACAACAGATGCTTCACCTGTGGCAGCACTGGACACTATGCCAAGAACTACCCCAGAAACCAGCAGAGGCAGGGGCAGAATGCAAATCAGAACCAGGGCAAGAGGCAGAAGGTGCAAGTGAGGCAGGGCAGGCTGAACTTCACCACACTGGCTGACATTCTGGAGGGCGCACCCGTCCTGACCGGTACCTTTTCCCTTTTGAATTACCCTACAATCATTCTTTTCGATTCTAGTGCATCACACAGTTTCATTAGCACAAAATTTAGTACCAAATGTCAACTACCTTTTCATCACACAAGTGGGGCCTTTATGATCGCAACACCAGGAGGCAAGGTTGCCACC
This sequence comes from Zea luxurians, assembly GCA_029449295.1. Lineage (NCBI taxonomy): Eukaryota > Viridiplantae > Streptophyta > Magnoliopsida > Poales > Poaceae > Zea > Zea luxurians. The sequence goes on along the minus strand of JAOPSE010000014.1, from coordinate 812,571 downwards.
TATCAACTAACTCGGCAAGTGCCAATAAAATTGGGTAGTAGCATATTTAGAACCACCCTCCTTATCATGGGATTGGAGAGCATGGACATCATCTTAGGGACCAACTGTTTAACACGACACCATGCCTTAATTGATGTCGCAGCAAGAGCCATTGAAATACACTCACCAAGTTGTGGAGAACTCACTTTGTACCTACCCAACTAGGGTTGTACCCATTCCTGTGCCCACACCGTGGTAGAAGTCACCCTTGGAAAAGATTCCAGTAGTCTGTGAGTACCCTGATGTCTTCCTAGATGAATTGCCGGGAATGCCACCCGACAGAGATATAGAGTTTGCCATAGAATTGCAACCGGGAACCACACCTATTTCTAAAAGACCATATAGGACGCCTCCAGCAGAGTTGGCAGAATTGAAGAAGCAGTTGCAAGAGTTGTTGGACAAAGGGTTCATCCGCCCAAGTACTTCACCTTGGGGATGTCTAGCCTTGTTCGTAAAGAAGAAGGATGAGAGCTTGAGATTATGTGTTGATTACCACCCTCTCAATGCGGTAACTATCAAAAACAAGTATCCTTTACCCCGCATTGATGTTTTGTTTGATCAATTGGTTGGAGCCAAGGTGTTTTCCAAAATAGATCTTCGCTCTAGCTATCATCAAATCAAGATCAGGGCAAGTGATATTCCGAAGACGGCTTTTTCCACCAGATATGGGCTTTATGAGTATTTGGTGATGTCATTCGGGCTAACCAATGCTCCGGCATATTTCATGTATTTGATGAATTCAGTGTTCATGCCAGAATTGGACAAATTCGTGGTGGCCTTCATTGATGATATTCTGGTATATTCGAAAAATGAAGACGAGCATACAAAGCACTTGCACATAGTACTCCTGCGACTGTGGGATCATCACATGTATGCCAAATTCTCCAAATGTGATTTCTGGCTAAGGGAGATCAAGTTCTTGGGTCATACAATTTCTCAGGAAGGTATAACAGTTGATCTTGAGAAAGTGCAAGAGGTGATGGATTGGAAGCCTCCTACCACCGTTCGACAGATTCAGAATTTTCTGGGATTGGCAGGATACTATCGACGATTCATTCCAGACTTCTCCAGAATTGCTAAGCCAATGACCGAGTTGTTGAAGAAGGGAGTGAAGTTTGATTGGGGTCAGAAATGTGAAGATGCCTTTCACACCTTGAGGCAGCATCTGACAACCGCACTCGTACTAGCGTAACCTAACAACGCCAAATCGTTTAATGTGTATTGTGATGCTTCGGGCACTGGACTAGGTTGTGCTTTGATGCAAGACAACCGAGTTATTGCCTACGCATCAAGAGCACTCAGACCTCATGAGCAGAATTATCCCACACATGATCTAGAACTAGCAGCAGTAGTTCATGCTCTGAAGCTCTGGAGGCACTATCTAATGGGAGCTCACTGTAACATTTATACTGACCACAAGAGTCTCAAGTATATTTTCACTCAGGCTGAATCTTAACATGAGGCAGATAAGATGGTTAGAGTTGATCAAGGATTATGATCTAGAAGTACACTATCATCTAGGCAAGGCAAATGTGGTTGCAGATGCATTGAGTCGTAAAGCCCAGGGCAACTGTCTAACCATAGACTCTCATGTCACCTCTCTGTGCGACAAGTTGAGCAAAATGAACATGGAAGTGGTTCCTCCAGGTACTCTAGACTATATCTTAGTCAAGCCAACCTTGTAGGATCAGATCATCATGGCACAACTCAGTGACAAAGGCGTTCAAATCATTAAGAGAATGCTCAACCAAAAGGTGGATAAGTATAAATGCTTTCATCAGGACAACATAGGCATTTTATGGTTTGAAGACCGACTTGTTGTTCCCAAGGATCCAGAACTCAGAAAGAAAATTTTGGACGAGGCTCATCTCTCCAAATTTTCCATGCATCCTGGATGCAACAAAATGTATCATGACCTCAGATCCTTGTACTAGTGGACCAGGATGAAGAGAAATTGCTAAGTACGTATCTGAGTGCGACACTTGCCAAAGAATCAAAGCAAGTCATTTGAAGATAGCAGGTACCTTACAGCCACCACTACAACACTTGTGACCTTCTGTGACAATCCCTTTGTGTCACAAAACCTTGAATTTACGTCACATTTTGCAGCTTATGACATCTCCATGACGAAAATCGCTTCGTCACCTATCATGCGTGGCATTACATGTTCTATGATGATTCAAGTTTTTCCATCATAAATTTAGTGACATATGTTTCATCATCATTGTTTTGTGACACACTTTTTCGTCATTAAACATCTCAAAAAACAAAACAACATCCCCCGCATAATATAGAAAACGTCACAAAATTAAACACTAACATGACATGGCATTGACTTGGATCTTACGTGGCATTCAAGTTATGACAATTTTTTCATCACAAAACATTTGGCCCAACCGAGGCCATTTTACTTTTTAACTATCAACATTATCAATGTAGCACATGAATCACAACCCATTATAATTAAACAACAATGATTGATCATCACATATACTTAGCAACGTATTATAATAGGTATCATTCATCAAAAACCAAATCTTGGAGCTACAATACCAACATTTAGCATCACCACCATTGTTGTTTCTCTTTGTTGCAGCTACAAGAACAACATTTTGAAAAAAAAATTGATGAAGCAAATACTTGAGCAACTCTTGGAGCTACAAGACCAACATTTCTACTTCTACGCATGTAGCATCACCACCATTGCCGCTTCTCTTTATTGCACCTACAAGAACATTGTGAAGATATTTTGATGAAGCCAATACTTGAGCAACTGCTTCTATAGAGGTCTTAGATTCTTTCCCTTCTATTCTAGTCTCAGTCACAAGTGGTTCCATTGTATCCTATCAACACGAATGTATAAAAATAAGACAAGAGATATGGATAAAATGAAACCAAAACAAACATTAGCATACTAGAATGCATAAAGTTATCTCTACTATACAAACAATTACACACTTCACATTTTGGATGTCAAGACCTTGTGTAGCTTGCAGCATAATTCTATTTTGAATTGAGTTAGCAATGTGAATAGGTGTAGCTGATCACCGCTGTCTTTGAAAAAGTAAGGAACAAAAACAATCATAACATCATAGAATATTCATTATGGGAATACTAACTAGTAACTACAACCCTAATGATTTGTATGATTATGTTTCCTCAATTAGTAAAGAAAAATGGTATAAAATAAGCAAGTAACCATCAAATCACATTTAGAATGCAGCAAAACCAAGATATATGTGTAACCCTTGAAGAGGCAGAGAAATGGGGTAGCCTGCATCTAACTATAATAGTAGGCGTGTGTTGCTCGCCTTACCAGGGCTCTAGCATTTTGTATTATAACACAGTGACCAAGTAATAAAATATGACACAAAAGGTTATATCAAAGGTGAAACAATATAGAGAGTGGTTACAGTACAACAGATTAGATCAAAATGTGGTTCTTACCCACACTGAAGTGTAGTGGCAGTTCGGGTACCTGACAAGGAAACAAGTTTGCAAATGTGCATCCATTCACCTTTCATTACTCACAAACCGAGGTAGGAAGATGACGGAGCAAATGAGCCTACAATTCTGTGGAGTCAAAAGAAGTTGAAGCTGGCATCGTAGGCAGCGTCGAGGCGGTACTGCGAGCATGCCACCCCGCTCTGCTATCCCATCGCCATTGTCCCTACAAGAATTACACACCTGAGATACCTCAAAAAGTGTTGCTCAGTACATGATCGATCTGATCCGTTGAGCTGAGAACACCACTTGCCCCTCCCTCTTCAGTGTCCTGCCTCGCTGCCATCACCATCGCTCTAGAAAGCAGCCACTTGAAATTATATAGAAATTTGATATGAATCAGTCTAGTCTTTTAGAACAAACATAGGGATAGATAGAAAGAAAAACCTCATGCATTCCAAGCATCGAGAAAAGAAGAAAGCCATACTGTTGAATTGTTCCTTTTTTAAATTTTCTTTTACTTTCTGTTATGAACTGTAACACAAGAGTCTCATTTGAACTAATGACATTTCAGATCTTCTGCTCTATTCCATTTGTCTTTGATGTGATGAACTATCCTTTTTTGTCAAGAATAAAGAAAGACAATTAACCAAATATCAGTTAAACTACTTTTGCTCTAAAAATCTATAACTCTTTTTAGGCTGGAGCTTTGCATTTATATATGGTTGGTCAGAACAATGGTTATGTTGAGAAACACCAGCTGACCAACAATAGCAAGCTGACCAGCAATAGCAAGCAATGATTTCAAGTCATCTGACTAATCATGATTATCGGGCTAGTCTCCTGTTTGTGTTCGATTAGGCAGATGACTCGACTAGATAGGCTTGTCGATCTAGTTGTCCTAGTAATCACCGGTTAGGGCGACTAATCATCCGCTTAGTGTTTCCTGGTTGCCCGGCTAGGGTTTTGGTATTGGGCCATTTTCACCCAGCTAGGGTTTCGTTATTAGGTCATTTTTAGCCCATCTACAGTATCATTTAGTCTGGCCTCTCCTCTCCTCTACCAATACCTAGTCGCCCAGCCACCAAAACCAGCATACACCCCCTCTCTTGCCCGACCTCCAGCCTTCAGACCTGGCCTACTGCAGTATAGAAGACCAGCACCGGCGGTGGCTGTGACCTATGATAGAGCACCGGCGACGACTGTGACAGACTACTGGCTTCTCCACTCTCCAGCAGACAAGCACCATTGATGAGTTGAGCTGGTCATCTCAAGGTTCCTCCTGCTCCCCTTTCTCTGTATATGTGCTAGTGACCAGTGCTGAACTAGTGGATAGTTTTTGGCTTACTTCTCTACTCCTAAGCCATTACTAGGTAGTGCCTTGCTCCTATGTCTATGTTTGCAATCTACATAGTTTAAAGCAATATGTTATTTTGTTTATCCTAGCTATTTGTTCTAATTTATATAATGTGTGTGTATTAGAACATAGTCTAAATGGTCTAGGATGACCAGGGACCGACTAGGGGTCGACTAAACGCCCTAGTCATCGCCTAATCACGACTAGTCGCCTAGTCGGTCCCAAGGTTTGAACAGGCGACCAAGCAAATTGAAATCATTGATAGCATGTCTGTGGGATCGATTTGGCATATTCCTACTTGCAACAATTGTGGATTCCAGGGCAATCATGCTGGCAAAAGTAGAAGCTAGTTAGTCCTAGAAGTGATATAATAACAAAAATAAGGCTCACCATTGACTCTTCGTCACCTTCACCATAGTGCAAACATGTAAATATGATTCTGATTGTAAACATAAATGATTCTAATTGTAATAACATAAATAATTCTGATTGTATAATAACATGAAAACATGGCATGTTCGATTGTGATTAACAGAACAAGCTTCCAAACATGTAAATGATTCTGATTGTAAACATGGCATAATAACATTAATGATTCTATTTGTAAACATGGCAAGTTAGATTAACGGAGCAAGCTTCCAAACATGTAAAAATGTAAATAGACATAATCAATATCATAACAATGTGGATTATAAGCTCATGAATTCTAGTTAGTGATATTAGTAAAATTGGAATGTCTTTCGATAGTGTTAGAATCATCTAAAAAAACTTTGAATAAGTCATCAGCTATATAACTCCTTATAATGTGTGCCAGGGGCTAGGGCATGTGTGGCCTGGTCCTCACCCCACACTACCTATAATTTATACCTTTCTTGAACTAGCTACCTGTTGTAGTTATCAATATACCAAAAACAAATCTGAATTAGTTGACATTTCACCACGTTACTAGATACTATACTCGTGAAAACATGGTTCTGCAATAAGGTCTAACTATGAATTCCTAAGAAAACTGGAGAATGGAGATTATAGTGCATAATACATGGGAAAATGGCCATAACAATGAGTCAACATTAAATAGAACATGAGATATTCGAACTCATCAAAGTTCACCTTTCTAACTCAGGATATATTCTACTAGCATCAACACTGCTTACGAAGACCAAGAGAACATCAGGACATATATTACCTCAAGTTATTATATGAATAAATTTAGCAGAACCTGTTAATGGGAAATGTAGAGCTGATCATGGCAGCTAACAAAATAAATGCAAAACTTATATTAAGAGAGGAAATAAATGCACAAAAATAAATGGTCAAGCAGCTTACACATTGTTAATCTAAGATAAAATTAAATGGTAAAGCGACTTATAGAGTGTTTTTAGAGACGAAAAATATGGCATTAGATCTAAGCTAAAATTGAAAAATTATTAATGTAGTAAGATAGGGAACGAGAAAACCTTACGCAATAGCAAACCTCAATTAGTAAGAATGAGTGAGATACTCTAGAATTCATCGTCATATAACCCCCTCAATTAATAGCATGATGAGGATGTTTTCATTGAATTTCCAATGATGCTGATAGCTTACCACTTGACATAGCATGCTCATCATACTTCTCACTCTGAACAAACCAAGTTTCAAGCTAGTAATGGTTAGTTTGACTCTTCGCAGAAACCAGAGAGTTAGCCTGCATAGATTTGTTAAACGAAAATAAGGATTTAGATCCCTTCTCTATTATATGAAAATACTGCTAGTCTATGAACTCAGTCTCTTTGACTCTCTCGAATATGCACCATGAATCATCACAGATAGCAGATTAGCAGAATAGAAGATAGTGAGATACCTTCATACTGGCATGTGAGCTATGGATGCGATGGCCATGCACCAGCGAGATGCGGCGGTCCTAGCAACACAGTCCATGTGTGGCGGCTCTGCTCTGGCGAGATGTGGCGGCCCTGTCCTGGTGGTTAGCAGGCTATGATTGCCGGTGGGGGACGGCGAAGGATGCGGTAGGGTGGGTGGCGGCGGGCCACCGAAGGATCTGCGAGTTGGCGTGGTGTGTCCGTCCAGGGTGTAACATATGTGGTGGCCCTAGGGAGTAGGATGTGGCAGCCCTGTCGGGTTGCTACCGTTGATCGGTGGCGGCGGCAGATGTGATGGGTAGCCGATCAGTGGCGGTGGCGGATGGTTGGGAGCTTGGGAGGGATCGATGGTGACGGTGTGAGGACGTGGTCTGGGAGTTCTCTAGAGAGTTGAACAATGAAACATTTCTGTAATATAAAATGTCTTGAGTTTGAATCTTTTAATAAACATTTTCCCTTTTTTATGAACACATTTTCACTTTTTTTTCTTGTGGACACAATTTTATCATGGTGTGATTGCCATTTAAATATTATGATCATACATATAGAGATACTTTTCGATTAATAACTAAAATGGCCATTTTAAACTATTACTTATTTGTATGACGATATAGGATTGTCATATATTTATGATATTTATTGCTACAACCTTGTGATAACAAGATGTTCAGTCATGATACTGTGAATAGCTAGTGTTACGACGTTTTATCAATGCTATTAGCGACGTTAGACTCAATTCATCATAAGTTTATCTTGCCACAAAAAATACGTCACAAAACAAAATGATCAATGACGAAAATATCCATTGTCATGGCATATTCGTCACAAAAGGCCACATGTGTTGTAGTGAAGTGTGGTCTAGCCTCTATGGCGGGACTTAGGCACTTAAGTTGGAATAATTTGGTCGGTTCTGTCACAACTGGTATCGGAGCTTGTACCACCACAGAGGAATCAATAAATCGTAATTACCAACCTTTTCAAAGAATAAAACTTGATAGAAACAAATGTTGGATAGATCGGTAAGACAATAAGGATGGACATAGAACGTGAAGCCTTAGGATACTAGATGGGTAGCTAGGTGGCTAATTTGAATGTGCCCTACAGGCTACTATAATAATGGATGGAGATTTCTCTATCCCTATAGGTTGATGTGAGGTCGATTAGAACGAGCATGCATGCATCATTTTGTCCTAACTACATGGTAAGGGGTCAATAATTTTAAAAGCTATGTAATCCAAGAGGCACTGTAATAAAAATTAAGCATACCTCAAAGATCTCAACGTAACCCTGGGAAAGCCAAGCACTAATTCCCCTTTTATTTTTGTAATTCTTTTTCTTTTTTGCTTACACTTACCCTTACACAATTGACTTCTCACGAATCCTTGGAAGGAGGGAACGCACATTCCCACACGGACGGACTTGCACGAGAGGGTTTTCCCCGCATTTTGTGGGAGGTGCTGCAGGGAGCCGGTTATACGATGCCTCCCCAGTATGCGGTGCAGTTGTTCGAGGAGCACCGGGTACCCCACTGTAGGGTGAGGATGACCTTGGAGCCTCATCCTTTATAGCCGAGCTGGTGTTCGTTGCACTCTGAGTCTTTCGGGTTCAGGGCTGAAGATACTATCGAGTCCATTGCTCTCCACGGGCTAACGACCTTTTGTGGCTTTCACCCGTTGGAGTTATTAACTCATCCCATTGGCTTGTTCCCCGCTGAAAAGGAGGACGACCCAATGTGGAAGGATCGAGTGGAGCATGCCAAGGATGTGTTGGCTCTTTACCCAGGGCAGACTGCTCATCTGACGGTGCGGTGCATGAATGCCCTGTATCATCTGCAAGTAGTGCGAGGTGAGGCAATGTCACAGCTGATGGGATTGGTGGAGTCTACCAAGATCACCCTGGATAACATGGAGGGCCTTGTGGTAGACCTGTCCACTGAATTGGTGGAAACGGACCTCCAGGTGGAGTAGATGGCCACCCAAATCTAAGAGCTTGAGGAGCAAGTAGGAGCCAGGGAGAACACCATCGAGGTTCTCGAGGATCAGCTCCTGACCATGCAGCAACAACTTGAGGAAGCCAACCAGCACTTGGATATGCACAACCAGGAAATTTAGGACATGGAGGCAGAAGGAGCCAACGAGGATGTCGACATTGAGGGAGGAGAGGAGCCGGAAGCCTGCATCCAGCTTGGACACTGCTGGCTCAGGGGGACCACCTTCCCCTGAGTCTAGTGTTGCCTCGTTTGCCCATTAGGATTCAGAAATGGGGTTAGAAGTGTGCAGCAGTAGAACTCCTCGAAACTAGCTTAGCTTTTGCACATTAGGGTACTAGGCTAGAGAGAGTCGAGTATTTTGAGCACTGCTGTAACCGTTAGAAAACTCTTTTGGATTGAGCAATGATGGATGATGTCTATTTTAAGTTATGAGGGAAATTCATGTCATGTGGTACCTCTTATGAAAATGCAAGGAAATGTTTGACATTTTATGAAATTTGTCCTTTAAAAAATCTCTTACCATGTGCAACCCCTGATTTCCAAAGTATGATATTAAGGGCATCCTAAATTTTCAGATGGCAGGAAGAGCACGCCGTGGACAGAATGAACGCATTCCTCCACCCCCGCCGCCGCCTCCTACCATGCAAGAACTGATGGCTCAGCAAAATGAGATTCTGCGATAGTTAGCTCAGCGTCAGCCACCACCCCAGCACTATGGTGGTGGTGATCACCATCAGCGTCCCCCAGCAGTGGCCACCTATCAGGAGTTCCTCAACACTCAGCTGCCATTGTTCACTTGGGCAGAGGATCCACTTGATGCTGATGTGTGGCTCAGGGTGGTGGAATCCAAATTCCCACTGCTTAATGGAGTTTGTTCAGATGTGGCCAAGGTTCGTTTCGCCGCCCAGCAGCTTCGTGGACCCGCGCGAACATGGTGGGATCACTTTCTCGCGCTATGCAGCCGGTTGATCACGTGGTGGAATGGGGAGAGTTCAAGGCAGCATTCAGAGGACATCACATACTAGCAGGCATCATGGACTATAAGCTTAATGAGTTTCTGGCACTTACTCAGGGGAGTCATACAGTGTTACAGTACGCCCAAGCCTTCAATGACCTGTGTCAGTATGCAGGCTATCATGCTGATACTATTGAGAAGAAGAGAGACAGGTTCAGGAGGGGCCTCAGTACTAAGCTCCGCGACCGTCTCAACACAGTCAAGGCCAACAGCTACAATGAGTTAGTCAACCTGGCTATTTCTCAGGAAGACTGCATCACAGCCCGCCAGGTAGAGAAGAAGAGGAAGACCCCTATGGCAGGACCTTCAGCTCAGCCTCAGCGCTTCAGGATTGTGTCCGACACTCAGAGTAGGGGACCTCAGCAGCAAGGACGATGGGTGATCCGACCACAACAGTAGCAGCAGGCACCCAACCGCTCTCAACCCCCAGTTCATAGGAACAACAACCAGCCACACCAGCAATACCGTCAGGCCAATGACAACAGGTGTTTCACTTGTGGCAGCACTGGACACTACGCCAAGAATTGCCCCAAGAACCAGCAGAGGCAGGGGCAGAATTCAAATCAGAACAAAGGCAAGAGGCAGAGGGTTCAAGTGAGGCAAGGCAGGCTAAACTTCACCACATTGGCTGATATTCCAGAGGGGGCACCCGTCATGACTGGTATCTTTTCCGTTTTAAATTTTCCTGCAGTCATTCTTTTTGATTCTGGTGCATCACACAGTTTTATCAGTGCAAAATTTAGTGCCAAGTGTCAATTACTGTTTCACCACACAAATGGGGGCATTACAATTTCTACACCAGGAGGCAGGGTTGCCACCTATCAGATCAACAGGCACGTGCCAATAAGGTTAGGTAGTTTCATATATAAAACCACTCTCCTGATCATGGGATTGGAGAGTGTGGATATCATCTTGGGGACTGACTGGTTATCACGACACCATGCTGTGATTGATGTCGCAGCAAGAGCCATAGAAATTCAATCACCAATGGATGGAGAGATCACCTTGTACCTACCCGACCAAGGATGTACCCGTTCTTGTGCCTTCGCCTTGATAGAGTCCCCTGTCGAAAGGATTCTAGTGGTTAGTGAGTACCTCGATGTTTTTCCAGACGAATTGCCAGGGATGCCACCTGACAGAGACATAGAGTTTGCAATTGAGCTGCAACCCGGAACTACCCCTATATCCAAGAGACCCTATAGAATGCCTCTAGCAGAGTTGGCAGAATTAAAAGCAATTACAAGAGTTGTTGGACAAGGGACTCATTCGCCCATGTACTTCTCCATGGGGATGTCCAGCCTTGTTCATGAAGAAGAAAGATGAGAGTATGCGATTGTGTGTTGATTACCGCCCTCTCAATGCAGTAACAATAAAAAATAAGTATTCGTTGCCCCGCATTGATGTATTGTTTGATTAGTTGGTGGGAGCCCTGGTATTTTCCAAGATAGACCTTCGCTCTGGCTATCACCAAATCAAGATCAGAGCCAGTGATATTCCGAAGACAGCTTTCTCTACCAGATACGAACTTTATGAGTACTTGGTGATGTCATTCAGGCTGACCAATGCCCCGGCATATTTCATGTATTTGATGAACTCAGTGTTTATGCCAGAACTAGACAAGTTTGTAGTGGTTTTCATTGATGATATTCTGGTATATTCAAGAAATGAACAGGAGCATACTATGCACTTGCATACAGTACTTCAGAGACTGCGCGATCATCGCTTATATGCTAAGTTGTCCAAATGTGATTTCTGGCTGAGGGAAATAATTTTTTTGGGTCACACCATTTCTCAGGATGGGGTATCAGTTGATCCTAAAAAAGTGCAAGAAGTGATGGATTGGAAGCCTTCTACCACCGTCCGGCAGATTCGGAGTTTTCTGGGATTGGCAGGGTAATATCGGTGATTCATTCCGGATTTCTCCAGGATTGCCAAGCCAATGACTAAATTGTTGAAGAAGGGGGTTAAGTATGAATGAAGTCAGAAATGTGAGGATGCCTTTCATACATTGAGGCAGCATCTGACCACAGCACTGGTGCTAGCGCAGCCCGACAACACCAAATCTTTCGATGTTTATTGCGATGCTTCAGGCACTGGATTGGGATGTGTCTTGATGCAAGACAACAGAGTTATTGCCTATGCATCCCGAGCACTCTGGCCTCATGAGCAGAACTACCCTACACATGATTTGGAGTTAGCAGCCGTAGTTCATGCTTTGAAGATATGGAGACATTATTTAATGGCAGCTCATTGTAACATCTATGCTGATCACAAGAGTCTCAAATATATTTTCACTCAGGCTGATCTTAATATGAGGCAGAGAAGATGGTGGGAATTGATCAAGGACTATGATTTGGAGGTGCATTACCATCCGGGCAAGGCCAATGTCTTGGTAGATGCCTTAAGTCGAAATGCCCAGTGCAACTGTGTAACTATAGACTCTAAGATCGCCACTCTGTGTGACGAGTTGTGCAAGTTAAACATGGAAGTTGTTTCCTCAGGTACCTTGAATTATATCTCAGTGGAGCCCACTCTACATGAGAAAGCATGGCACAGATTGGTGATAAGGGTGTTCAAGTCACTAAAGAGATGCTCGAACAAAAGGTGGATAAGTACAAATGCTTTCGTCTGGACAGCAAGGGAGTTCTATGGTTTGAAGACCGATTGGTTGTTCCTAAGAATCCCGAATTTAGGAAGAAAATATTGGATGAAGCTCATCTTTCCAAATTTTCCATGCACCCCGGCAGTAACAAGATGTATCATGATCTCAGATCTTTGTATTGGTGGACCAGAATGAAGAGGGAAATTGCTAAGTATGTATCTGAATGCGACACATGCTAAAGAATCAATGCTAGTCATTTGAGGGTGGCAGGTACCTTACATCCCCTTCCCATACCATCTTGGAAATGGGAGGATATTTGCATGGATTTTATTGTGGGATTGCCCAACACCTCCCGATACACCATGATTCTATTTGGGTCATTGTGGATAGATTAACCAAGACAGCTCATTTCTTGCCAGTACATACCAGCCACAAGACAGAGAAATATGCAGAGATCTATATTGACCAAATAGTGCGTTTGCATGGAATTCTGAGGACTATTGTATCTGATAGAGGAGCACTGTTTATGGCACGTTTTTGGGAGCAGCTCCAAAAGTCACTTGGAACCACTGTGATTAGAAGCTCAGCGTACCATCCTCAGACAGATGGTCAGACAGAAAGAGTGAATCAGATTCTCGAGGACATGTTGCGAGCCTGTGTGCTACACTATGGTAAGAATTGGGATAAGTGCCTTTCCTTGGCGGAGTTCTCGTATAACAACAGCTACCAGTCCAGCCTAAAGATGGCACCTTTCGAGGCCTTGTATGCGAGAAGATGAAGAACACTGCTAAATTGGTCACAAGCTGCAGAGAGGGAAATATTTGGACCTGACCTAGTACTTGAAGCCAAGAATAAAGTCAGAGTCGTTAAGACGAACTTGGAAGCTGCTCATGCCAGACAGAAGAGTTATCATGATAAGAGAAGGAAGCCTCTACAATTCGAAGTGGGGGATCATGTATATCTTAAGGTGTCACCCACCAAAGGTGTTCAAAGGATTGGAATCAAGGGCAAGTTAGCTCCTCGCTATATTGGGCCCTATGAGATCAAAGAAACTTGTGGACCTGTAGCATACCAATTGAAGTTACCACCTCATATGTCAGCAGTTCATGATGTGTTCCACGTATCTCAGCTATGGAAGTGTGTCCGCTTACCCACGGAAGTGCTACCTGAATCAGAATTGGAGATAGAACCAGACTTACCTTATCAAGAGCACCCCATCAGGGTATTGGACCAAAAGGAAAGGTCAACTCGAGCAAAGTCAATCCGAATGTATAAGGTTCAGTGGAGCAACCATTAGAAGAAGAGGCTACGCTGGGAAACTGAGGATTTTCTACGCTCTCGCTTCCCTGACTTTCTGCCTAAAGGAGTCGGTACATAACCCAAAACACCCACCCCACCTGCCCTTTGAATCTAAATATAAGAGAAACCTAGTTAGAAGGAGTAGAGTAAGTTGTGAAAATAACTCTAGAAGGACTTCCTTCTGAAGTTGCAAAGAGAATGACATTCGAAGAGCAGTTAACTAGAGAAACATGGTTTAAGGAAACTGCAACACACCAGCAGACACCTTCATGGCACCCCACTAAAGGATCCTTACCCAAATCTCGGGACGAGATTCCTTTAAGGGGGGAGGGCTGTAACACCCCTGGTGTTACCCAAAGCCCTGGCCAAAGAAGCACATTGGATCCTACTCAAACTTTATGCTAAAATGGAAAGTGATGGGACTAAAAGTTTTACAATCATGGCTAAGCTAAGCATTAACCATAACAAGAAGAAAACCATATGCTCCATTCAATGTTCACCCACAAACAAGATTCTAAAACCCTCCTTAAACTCTTAAACCCTAACCATAGGATTAAAAGGGTAAGAATGGGCAAATGATCAAAACATAAAAAGGAACCTTTACTAAAGATGAAGAGTATTAGTAAAGCTACAAAATTTAGTAAGAGAAAGATTGCAAAAAGGCCCAACAAAAACCTCAAATTAGTTCACCAAATGGAGAGCACACTTGAGCCTTTAAAATCTCTTTAAGTCCTAAAAACCACCCTAGACCAAAGATCAAAGGTGTTCACCTTTGTGCTGGCGCCAATACCACTTGGACCAAATAGCAAAAAGTACCCAAATCATCCGAGGCACCTCTCTGAAAAATTTGAATTCAAACCAAGGTCATTTGACATGGTTTGACATCGGTTTTGTCACTGATGAACAGTGCCGACAGACTCGACTTGGCACCCGCATATCTCCCAAGCTAGGGCATATCTCCCATTGGAACTTACACAAACTAGCTAGCCCTAGGTGCCAGGAAGAGATTTGTACAAGACCCTTGGTGAGATTTGCACGTTTGTGATCCCTACAAGCGCTTGAACAGAGGTAGAAACAAACGCCCACGTGTTCGACGCGTTCTGGTGCGCCAGAGCACGCCCTTGGCGCTCCGCCCATACGCGCAGCCCCGCTCCGCGCCAACCTCGCGTCCACGCCCGCGCTTGTGCCAATAAAAGCCATCCTAGCCTCGACCGTACACCCCCACGCACCACTGACCCAACCCATGCCTGAGTTCGCCGGAGTTTGTCCCATGAGCAAGGTGCCAGCGGCAGCGCAAGCCATGGCCACCATAGACCGGCCAACCTAGCCATTCCTCGCCCCGTCCGACCCTCGGGATAGCCTCTACGGACCTCTGTGAAGCTTCCAGAGCCAGGGATTGAACTCTACCTCACCGGAGACACCGGATCGACGTCGCCGGACTTCACCCGACCGTCGACGCACGTTGACCGAGCTCCACGGTGAACCTTTCTTCGATTCCTTGCACTGGTAGCATCCTTAGCACCCCGTAAAGCTTCCTGTGCCATTGGATTGAACAATACTACCGTGAGCAGGCCGGAGCATACGCTGCCGACGAGCCCGACCGCCTGCGCACGTGGTTCGACCGATTCCGGCCATCACCGTCGATGAGCCGCACCTCGACGTGACCGCCAGGACCTCCCGGATCTAACCCCGCCCTTCACCGGACCTTCCTCGCTACCGGTAAGGCGGTAAGCCGCACCACCTTGTTTATTCCTCGCGGTTACTGTTACAAGGGGGGAGGGAGCTCGGGGGAAAAGTAGAAGAAGCTGGGGGGATTTTTGAACAGTCAGTGACTCAGATGAATAGTCCGCAGGGGTATAGTTTAAAGACTTAGTTTAGGGAAAGCCCAGGGGTCTCGGTGTAAGCTGGTTTTTCATAAAACCTTTTAAACATTATTCATTTAAATGTAGACAGAGCTTGCAGAATTCATAACTTCAGTTTTATACAACCAAATTTGGTCAAACTAATTTTGCTAGGTTCTAAATAATATGAACTACTTAGAAAAAATACCAAACACCCTATGTACTGCAGGAAATTTTTAAGTTTAGATTTAAATAGTAAACTGACCAAAAGCTAAATAAAGAAGGGAAAAATAGCTACACTTTTAGACCGGGGTTAAGAAAAATTAGAGAGGTACTAAACCACTACCTAGCCTATTTAAAAATAATAAACCGCTCAGTACACCGGATTAGGGAAGGGTTTACTATTTAAACTTACTTTGACTCAAAGTTAAAGAAAATAGAAAAGAGAGTTTAAAATAAGAACCAGGGGGCAACCACATTTTTGCTAGCTTACTTTATTAACATAGTTCACTGGAAATTTTTGTTAAGCCCTCTGTTAGTACAAAAGAAATGCACCACATTTTATTTCATGAAACCAATGAAAACTTAGAAAAATAATCCTATGGAGAACCCACCCCAATCCTTAGGATTGCTAATAATATGCTGATATGAATCTAGGAAAAATATAAGTTCTGTTGTTTGACATTTTTCAAATAACAAGTTAGTTATAAGTACACCTTTTTGGCATTAAACTTTAGAAAATCACAACAAAATGTCCAGTGGGTCTTTTTCTGTGATTTTTAACACAAAGGCCTATTATCACCTATGATTCATGGCAAAAATCAATTTTAGTCCAGAAACCTCACCAAAAGCAGAGCTACAGTGTAAAGTACCCTTGTACCCTTACTTTTTTCATTTTTGCACAAGGAGTATCTGAATTAATTTCAACCTCAAATTTTTAGAATAAACCACAGAGGTTAATATTTACCCACTGTCATTTTTGTAACAGTTTTGGAAAAATATAAAATGCCATGATAGTTCAAGGTGCTTAATGATGAGCATAATAAAAGGGTAAGAGGGAAAGTATGGGAGAAATTAGTGGTGTGTAATTAAATCTCCCAAGAGCCCAAACAAACATATGAGAGATGACTAAAATTCTTAAGTTCACTCAATACCCTTGGATGAGTGTCTACAACCCTTAGTACACCCTCCGGCAAAGAAAACACTAGTTTATTCACTATTTTTAATATTGTTCACCTTGCATAGCATTTACAAATTGCCATATCATTAATATGCATATATCTTATTCATTGCATTCGATAGACTGTAATCTCGCTGACGGGAAGTACATCCTCATTCCGGAGCAAGGAGTTGCTCAGGAGGTAGTCCAGGAGCCAACACCAGAGCCTACCATCGAGAATCTGCCTGCCCCAGCTTTGGAAGGCAAGCCCCGGTTTTATGCATAACCAATTCTATATGCTATTTTACTGCACTTAATGTTTGTAGGCTTGTACTGTGCACTTAAGTATAGGAGTTGACTGAAACCTTAGTTGCCTGAACTCACGATTTCCCGTGTGATGGATACTAGTATGCTAGGTCGAGTAGCTGCTTTACTAATTAAGGATCTCGGTAGAAGTCGAGTGATTTTTCTAGCACTCGCACAAGGTCAGGAATTGGTTGTATCCATTTTTATATCAGAATAATGATGGTCTGTGGACAACGATCCATGGGGATGTGTTGTCTACGAGGCGAGAAATTGGAATAAGGATTAACATGCGGATACCTGTGTCAAGCGTTTGAACGTACTAAGCACATGCCGCGAAATATAGTAAATCGATAAGCCTAGTACCTGAGTGAACCTGCCCACAGACTTTGCCCCTCACGTGACCTGAGACGTGGTCTCCCATTCCGGTTATGGTGGGTACATGTGCGGTCACTACACGACGGCAGTCAAGGTCAGTGAGGCATTGTACGCCAAGGCGTGAGACCTGATCTATTGATGGGGAATCGATGGGGACGGTTGATTACCTTGCAAGGATAAAAACTCGATCCAAATCGTCTGCTTCTCGCAGCTAATGAGACTGCTTGATCCATTGTACTGCGTTGAGTAATAAGTGGAAATGTGTTGATTTGCAAAAAATGTTGATTGATAAATGCTTGATACCATGTATGATTAGCTAGGTACACTTTTAGTCTTAAGAGAATCACACTAGAACTTGAAAAGTTAAAATGTGATTTTAGACTCAGCTAGTGCTTTTGGCAAACCAAACCCCTCAGCTAAACAGCTGCATGTCTAGAGGTAGAGGAGTAGACTCCTTACACTGGGTAAGTCTAGCTGAGTATTAGTATACTCAGCCTTGCTTATGGAATAATTTTTACAGGTTCTCTGGAGGATATGGTTTGTAACACCTCATGTGTTACCATGGCTAGAGCACATCCATGCACTGATGACTGTGATCACATGTGGTAGAAACTTGAGAAGAAACATAAGAACCTTGGAGTCCATGTGTTAATCAAGATTGTTAATGACCTAAGAGCATCACTCAAGCTTTTGTGCACTTACTACCTTGGGCAAGAGGAGAGTAAACCCTAGACCTCCCTTGAACCCTATCTCCCAAAACCATGGTTGAGAGGGGGGGAATAAGCAAATGTGCAAATCATGAGTTAATCTTTAACCAAACTTTAAGTAACCTTGTAACCAGCAATTATGGGGAGGAAATATTGCAAAAAGACCCCTGGAGAAACCCCAAATCAAATCTCCAAGTAGAGTGAGAGCTAGAGCTCTCTAATTCTCTCTAAGTCAAAAACTATACCTAAACTAAAGATCCACCGTGTTCACCTTGAAGATGGCACCAAAACCACCTAAGTTCTATACCAAAAATGTGGCATACCACCTAGGGCACCCACTGGAAAAAGTTGGGCCCGAGACCATGACGTTTGACATGCCTGTGCATCGTTTTTGTCGCGAGGTGGGCAGAGAGACATACCTAATTTGGCGTCCAAAGATCTCCCTACCTAGGGCATATCTGCCATGACGACTCACGGATGAGAGACAGCCCTAGGTGCCAGGAAAAGACTCGCGTCGGATTTTTGCCAAGATTCGCACGTTTGCGACTTGGGCTAGCTGTGGAACATGGGCAGAAGAACACCTCCACGTGTTCGACGCACTCTGCGCGCGCCAGGGCACGCCCGCGCCCGATCCCGCGTGCCCCGCGCCGCGCCGAGCCGCGCCCGTGTCCCCTGTGTGCGCCGCGCCTATAAAGCCCACTCAGGCGTCGTCCATACCCTTCCGCGCACACTCAAACCTCCCCGGAGCTCAACTCACCGTCGTTTGCCCGTGCATAGCGTGTCTGCGGCCACCCGAGCCCCTGCCGTCGTGGACCGGCCAGTCCAGCCTTTCCCAACCCCGTCCGGCCCTCGAAGACGACTAAGCACGACTCGGCGAAGCTCCCCAAGCAAGGAATCGAAGTCTGCTTCGCCGGAGAGGCCAGTCCACGGTCGCCGGAATTCACAACCGCGCCGGAGTGCATGGACAGGGTAATCCACTGAACCATTTTCCGATTCCTTGTGCACACAGCCCCTACATCACCCCGTGAAGCTCACCGTGCCATTGGATTGCATTAGATCGCCGTGGTTTGGCCGGCACACCCGCCGCCGACGAGAACACCTGCCTGCGCACATGGACCGAGCGATTCTGGCCATCCCCGCTGTCGATCCGTACATCGCTGTGACCGCCAGAGCCTCCCCGAGCCAACCCTGCCCCTCGCCGGACCTTTCTCACCGCCGGTAAGCCGCGCCGCCCTTTTCTTTCCCGCGAGTACTGTTTACATTGGGGGAAGGACTTCAGGGAAGAAGAAGGAAAGGTCAGGGGGCTTTTTGAACTGTCAGTGACTCAAATAAATAGTAACGCGGGGGTATAACTGCGAGAGTTAGTTTGGAAATAACCCAGGGTCCTCGGTGTTAACTGCTTTTCCAGGAAACCTTTATTAAATCTAATTTTAAATTTGAACAGGACTTGAATAATTCATAACTTCTGTTTTATTTATCCAAAATTGGTCAAACCAATTTTGTCAGACTTTAAATAATGTAAACTGCTTAGGAAAAATATAAAACCCTTATGTACTATAGAAAACTATAAGGTTCTGATTTAATTGTTGTTTTGACCAAAAGCTAAATAATAGGAAGGAAAATAGTTGCACAAATTGACTAGGGTTAGAAAAATTTGGAGAAGCTTATGTCCACATACTGACCTGTTTAAAAATGTTAAACCTCTCTGTCCATCCCGTTAAGTTAGCTTTTGCCATTTATTTTATAATATGCTTAAAGTTAAGAAAAATAGAAAAGGTGATTAAAATGAGGAACCAGAGGGCACTCCTACTTTTGTTAGGGTACTTATTTAAGGTAGTTCACTAGAAAAATCTATGATACCCTGGTTTAGTATAAAATAAATAGGATACCTTTTATTTTAAGAAAACAAGGAAAATTTAGAAAACCCCTAGAAAAATAACCCCAAGGAGAGAACACCCCAAACCTTGGGATAACTAATGTTTTGTTATTATGAACATAGGAAAAATACAAAATCTGTTGTTTGATATTTTTCAAATGGCAAGGAGAGAACACCCCAAACCTTGGGATAACTAATGTTTTGTTATTATAAGCACCTTTTTGGCATAGAACTTTAAGAAATCACAACTAAATAACCACCAATTAACCTTCTGTGATTTTTGGCACAGAAGCTTATTATTACTGTTAGATACCAAAAAAAATAACCCTTAGAGTAGAACCTACACTTAATTAAGAGTTGTAGTACAAAGTGGCCCATTTATACAACTTTTGTTATTTTGTCTAAAGCATAGCCTTTTTATTTTTGAACCTCAAAACTCCTAGAACAGGCTATATTGACCAATGGCAAGCCACTGTAATTTTTACAGAATTTTTGGAAAAAGTTAACTCATTGTTGTAGTTCAAACCTACACTAGAATTCATAAATAAAAAAATAAAGAAAGGGAAAATGAATAATGGAAATTAGTGTCATCCTAAAACCCTTTGTGAATTGTCCACTAAAAAATATAAAGGAAATACCAACCCACTATGCTTATCCTTAACAAAACCTAAACCTGGAGTGATAAGCATAAACCACTAAAAGCCGCATATGACCAATGAACCCTAAGTTGCCAACTAACTTAGTTTTTCTTCCCTTAGCATCATGTTATTAAATCCTGCAGAATCATGACATACCTATTCATTGCATTTCGATAGACTGTAACCTCGCTGACGGAGAGTACGTCCTCGTGCTGGAGCAAGGAGCTGCTCAGGAGGTAGCCCCGGATCCAGCACCAGAGCCTGCACTAGAGGATCTGCCTGCCCTAGCTTTGGAAGGCAAGCCCCGGTTTTATGCATAACCTGTTATTTATGCTATTATACTATACTTAATGATTGTAGGCTTGTTTGTGCACTTAAGTGTAGGAGTTGTTTGAAGCCATAGTTGCATGATATCAGGAATCCTTTTGAGATGGATACTAGTATGCTAGGTCGAGTAGCTGCTTTGCTAATTAGGGATATCGGTAGAAGTCGAGTGATTTTTCTAGCACTCACGCGAGGTCAGGGAATTGGTTGTGTCCATTTTCATATCATAATGATGATGGTCGGTGGGCAACGGTCCATGGGGATGCGTTGTCCACGGGATAAAAATTAGAATAAGGATTAAGGTGTGGTACCGTGTGTCAAGCGTTTGAACGTACTAAGCATATGCCGAGAAATATGGTAAATCGGTAAGCCTAGTACCTGAGTGAACCTGGCAGTGGACATATCCCCTCACGCGACCTGAGACATGGTCTCCCATTCCGGTTATGGTGGGTACAAGTGCGGTCACTGCACGACGGCAGTCGAGGTCAGTGAGGCATTGTACGCCAAGGCGGTGAGCCCTGATCTGCTGACGAGGAATCGATGGGGACGGTTGATGTGTGTGGGGACGGAGTGCCTCGCCACGTCGTGTGTTTAGGTTTACCTTGCAAGGTTTAAAAACTCGATTCGAATCGTCTGCTTCTCGCAGCTACTGAGACTGCTTGATCCATGCTGCTACATTGAGTAACAAGTGGAAATGTGATGAGTTGATACAAGATGTTGATTGCTAAAAATGTTTGCTACTATGTATGAGTAGATAGTACATATTTAGCCTTAAGAGAGTCACACTTAAATTTGACAAAGTTAAAACTTGATTTAGAAACTCAGCTAGTGCTTTTGGCAACCAAACCCCATAGCCAAACAGCTGCATGTCTAGAGGTAGAGGAGTAGACTCCTCACACCGGGTAAGTCTAGCTGAGTATTAGTATACTCAGCCTTGCTTGTGGCAAAATTTTACAGGTTCTTTGGAGGACATGGTTGCTGGAGTGACTTGGCTGTCCATCTTGCCACCGGGTTGGACTGTCGAGTGGGACCCCGCCTCGGCTGAGGAGGAGCATGAGGAGTGATGGGACAGGCTTCCCCATCTCTCTGTTTATTTACCGTTAGTTTATTTCCGCTGCACTTCGAACAATGATGACTACTTTTGCAAAACTCCGATGGTGATGTAATAATTTAATACTCCGTAATTTATTGTTTTATGCTTTATTGTATTTGCTCTGTGACTCACCTTCGAGTGAGATTGTGGTACTTGATCCTGTCAGTGGCCTCGTCGGACTAGATCCGAGGGATTGACGGGTTATTCCCATTTAAGTGTGGTCTAGCCTTTAAGGTGGGACTTAGGCACTTAAGTTGGAATAATTCGAGCGGTTCCGCCACAGCTGGTATCGGAGCTTGTACCACCACAGAGGAATCAATAAAATATGAATACCATCCCTTTCCAAAATAAAATTTGATAGAAACAATGTTGGATAGATCGTGGGACGAGCAGGATAGTCCTAGGACGTGATGCCTTAGGGTGATAGAAGGGTAGCTAGGTGGCTAAGTATTTAGGCCCCACAGGCCACTTTAGGGGATGGGAGTTCTTCCCTAATCCCTTTTCATTGCTGTGAGGTCGTTCAGGACGAGCATGCATGCATTCTTAAATTTAACAAATGAAAAAAATTTAGTAAGAACTTAAATTAGAACCAATTAAGTTTCCTAGTACCATTCTGTTTTAGTTAGGGAGGAGCTGAGTCTTTTTTTTCTTGTTCTTTTTATAATTCTTTTCCTTTACTTACGCTTAACCGTCCATAGATGGCTTCCCACGGATCCTCAGACGATGGGAATGCACTATCCCACACTAACGGACTCGCACGGGAGGGCTTTCCTCGCATTTTGTGGGAGGTAATTCAGGGGGCCAGGTACATGACACCCCCTCAGTACGCGGTGCAGCAGTTCGAGAAGCACCGGGTGCCCCGCTGTAGGGTGAGGATGACCTTGGAGCCTCATCCCCTTCAGCCAGGCTGGCGTTCACTGGACTCTGAGTCTTTTGGATACCGGGCGGGGGACACGATCGAGGCAATTGCTCTGCACGGGTTGACCACTTTCTGCGGATTCCATCCCTTGGAGCTGTCTACCCACCCCATTGGCTTGTTCCCCGTAGAAAGGGAAGACGACCCAATGTGGAAGGATCGGGTGGAGCATGCCAAGGACATCTGGGCTATCTACCCGGGGTAGACTGCTCACTTGACAGTGCGGTGCATGAATGCCTTGTACCGTCTGCAAGTGATGCGTGGTGAGGCGATGTCCCATCTGATGGCATTGTTGGAGGCCACTAAGATCACCCTGGACAACAGGGAGGAGCTTGTGGTTGACTTGTCCCAGGAGATGGTGGAAAAGGACTTACAAGTGGAGCAGTTGTCGGATGAAATCCAAGAGCTGGAGGAATTAGTGGGGACAAGGGAGAACACCATCGAGGTTCTCGAGGATCAGCTCATCAACACCCTAGCAGCAGCTCGCCGAGGCTAATGAGCACCTGGATGTGCATCACCAGGAGATCCATGATGTGGAAGCTAACGAGGACGTCGACATTGAGGGAGGGGAGGAGCCTGCTTCCAGTGTGGACACTGCTGGCTCAGGGAGGCCACCTTCCCCCGAGTCGAGTGTTGCCTCGTTTGCTCACTAGGTATCAGGGGTAGAAATAGAAGTTGGTAATGTTAGGACTCCTCGCAGCTAGCTTAGCTTTTGCACCCTTGGGGTACTAGGCTAGATAGAGTTGAGTCTTTTGGGGCCATTGATGTAATTGTGATAAACTCTTTTGGAAGCATGGCTGATGGATGCTTTTAGTTTTAAATTTGGAAGGAAAGTTTATGCCTTTTGAAATCCTTTTTGTGGATGTCGGAATCTAACAATTCACCTTTTTAACTCTTTCGCCGAGATTAAACCTTAAACTTGAAGATGTGTTTTTGAGGATATATGTGATTTTTCAGATGGCCGGGAGAGCGCGTCGTGGCCAGAATGAGCGCATTCCTCCATTGCCGCCACCGCCTCCCACTCTGCAGAGCTAATGGCTCAGCAGAATGAGATCTTGAGGCAGCTAGCTCAGCGTCAGCCACCACCTCAGCACTATGGTGGTGGAGATCATCAACGTCACCCCGCAGTAGCCACTTACCAGGAGTTCCTCAGTACTCAGCCGTCGTTGTTCACCAGGGCAGAGGACCCACTTGATGCTGATGTATGGCTGAGGGTAGTGGAATCTGAATTCTCACTACTCAATGGAGTTTGTTCCGAGGTGACTAAGGTCAGGTTCGCCACCTAGCAGCTTTGCGGACCCGCGCGGACATGGTGGGACCACTATCTTGCTATGCAACCAGCTGACCATGAAGTGGATTGGAGAGAGTTCAAGGCAGCTTTCAGGGGGCACCATATCCTAGCTGGCATTATGGACTGTAAGCTCAACGAGTTTCTGGCACTTAGTCAGGGCAACAGGACAGTGTTGCAGTACGCTCAGGCTTTTAATGATCTGTGCCAGTATGCCGGGTATCATGCAGATACGGACGAGAAGAAGAGAGACAGGCTCAGAAGGGGGCACTAAGCTCCATGACCATCTCAACACCATCAGGGCCAACAGCTACAATGAGTTGGTCAACATGGCCATCTCCCAGGAGGACTGTATCACAGCTCGTCAGGCAGAGAAGAAGAGGAAGACCCCTGTGGCAGGACCCTCAGCTCAGCCACAGCGCTTCAGGATTGTGTCCGACACTCAGAACAGGGGAGCCCAACAGCAGCAAGGGAGATGGGTGATCCGACCACAGCAGTAGCAGGCACCCAACCACACTCAGTTTCTAGCTCAAAGGAACAATCAGCAGCAGCAGCAGTATCGCCAGGCAAATGACAACAGGTGTTTCACATGCGGCAACACCAGACATTATGCCAAGAATTGCCCCAGGAACCAGCAGAGGCAGGGGCAGAATGTTAAACAGAACCAAGGCAAGAGGCAGAAGGTGCAAGTAAGGAAAGGCAGGCTGAAATTCACCACCATGGCTGATATTCCAAAGGGAGCACCCGTCATGACTGGTATCTTTACAGTTTTGAATTGTCCTGCTATTATTCTTTTTGATTCTGGTGCATCACATAGCTTTGTTAGTGCCAAATTTAGTGTCAGGTGTCAATTGCCCTTTCATCACACCCATGGGGGTATCACAATTTCAACACCAGGAGGCAGGATTGCCACCAACCAAATCAGCAAGAATGTGCCTATAAAGTTTGGTAGTCTGATAATTAAAACCAACCTTCTTATCTTGGGATTGGATAGTGTGGATATCATATTGGGAACTGACTGGTTGACCAAACATCAGGCAGTGATTGACATTGCAGCTAGGGCCATTGAAGTGCACTCACCGACCTGTGGTGAAACCACATTATTTTTGCCGACCAGGGTTGTACTTGTTCTTGTGCCTTTGTCATGATAGAATCCCCAGTGGAAAAGATCCCAGTAGTCTGTGACTACCCAGATGTTTTTCTGGATGAATTGCCAAGAATGCCACCTGACAGAGACATTGAGTTTGCAATTGAATTGCAACCCGGGACTGCTCCTATTTCCAAGAGACCCTATAGGATGCCTCCCGCGGAATTGGCAGAATTGAAAAAGCAACTGCAGGAGTTGTTGGACAAGGGGTTCATTCGCCCAAGTACTTCACCTTGGGGATGTCCTGCTTTATTTGTGAAGAAAAAGGATGAGAGTTTGAGAATGTGTGTCGATTACCGCCCTCTTAATGCGGTGACCATTAAGAACAAATACCCACTGCCCCGTATTGATGTCTTGTTTGATCAATTGGTGGGAGCCAAAGTGTTTTCAAAGATAGATCTTCGCTCAGGCTACCATCAAATCAAGATCCGTGCCAGTGATATTCCAAAGACTGCCTTCTCTACTAGATATGGGCTCTATGAGTTTTTGGTGATGTCTTTTGGGCTGACCAATGCCCCGGCTTATTTTATGTACCTAATGAACTCAGTATTCATGCCGGAGTTGGACAAGTTCGTGGTCGTTTTCATTGATGATATTCTGGTCTATTCCAAGAATGAAGACGAACATACTCAGCATCTGCACATCGTACTTCAGCGACTGCGTGATCATCGTCTTCATGCTAAGTTGTCTAAATGTGAATTCTGGCTGAAGGAAATTAAATTCTTGGGTCACACCATTTCTCAGGATGGGATATCTGTTGATCCTGAGAAAGTACAAGAGGTGATGGATTGGAAACCCCCGACTACAGTGAGGCAGATTCGGAGTTTTCTAGGATTGGCAGGGTATTATCGACGATTTATTCTGGATTTCTCTAGAAGTGCCAAGCCAATGACTGAGTTATTGAAGAAGGGAGCCAAGTATAATTGGAGCCAAAAGTGCGAAGATGCTTTTCATACACTGAGGCAGCATTTGACAACAGCCCCAGTGCTGGCTCAACCTGATAACACCAAGCCCTTCGTAGTCTATTGTGATGCTTCTGGTACGGGATTGGGATGTGTCTTGATGCAAGATAACAGAGTAATTGCTTATGCTTCCCGAGCACTCAGACCCATGAGCAGGAACTACCCTACACATGATCTGGAGTTAGCCGCCGTGGTTCATGCTCTCAAAATATGGAGACACTACTTGATGGGAGCTCACATTAACATTTACACTGATCACAAGATTCTCAAATACATTTTCACTCAGGCAGATCTGAACATGAGACAGAGGAGATGGTTAGAATTAATCAAGGACTATGATTTGGAAATGCATTACCATCCTGGCAAAGCCAATGTTGTGGCAGATGCCTTGAGCAGAAAAGCCAGTGCAATTGTATGAGCATGGATGCAAGAGTCACCACCATATGTGATGAATTGTGCAAGCTGAACCTGGAAGTTGTTTCTTCAGGTGCCCTAAGTTATATCTCGGTGGAGCCCACATTGCAAGAGCAAATAGTCAGGGCCCAGATTGAGGATAAGGGTGTTCAGGTTATCAAAGACAAGATCAAGCAGAAGGCAGATAAATACAAGTGCTTCCGTGAGGACAGTAAGGGAATTTTATGGTTTGGAGATCGATTGGTTGTTCCCAAGGACCCTGAGCTCAGAAAGAGGATATTGGATGAAGCTCACCTATCCAAATTCTCCATGCACCCTGGTAGCACCAAGATGTATCATGATCTCAGATCCTTATACTGGTGGACCAGGATGAAGAGGGAAATTGCCAAGTATATATCCGAGTCTGACACCTGCTAAAGGATTAAAGCCAGTCATTTGAAGGCAGCAGGCCCTTTGCAACCCCTTCCCATACCATCTTGGAAATGGGAGGACGTTTGCATGGACTTTATCGTGGGGTTGCCCAATACCTCCAGGCACCATGATTCCATTTGGGTCATTGTGGACAGATTGACCAAGTGAACTCATTTCTTGCCAGTACACACCACCCACAGGACAGAGAAGTATGCGGAAATCTACATTGACCAGATAGTTCATCTGCATGGAATACCAAGGACTATAGTATCAGACAGAGGAGCACCATTTGTGGCACGATTTTGGGAGCAATTGCAAGAATCACTTGGGACCCATGTAATACGAAGCTCAGCATACCACCCCCAAACAGATGGCCAGACAGAAAGGGTAAACTAGATTTTGGAAGACATGTTAAGGGCATGTGTGCTACACTATGGAAAGGATTGGGACAAGTGTCTTTCGTTAGCAGAGTTTTCTTATAATAACAGCTACCAGTCCAGTTTGAAGATGGCACCTTTTGAGGCCTTATATGGGAGAAGGTGTAGGACCCCGCTGAATTGGTCTCAAGCAGGAGAGAGGGAAATATTTGGGCCAGATTTGGTACTGGAAGCAGAGGAAAAGGTCAGAGTCATCAAGAAGAACTTAGAGGCTGCTCAGGCCAGGCAAAAGAGCTATCATGATAAGAGGCAGAAACCTCTATAGTTTGCAGTGGGAGACCATGTTTATCTTAAAGTGTCACCCACCAAGGGTGTTCAGAGATTCGGGATCAAGGGCAAGTTAGCTCCTCGTTACATTGGACCCTAAGAGATCAAGGAGACTTGTGGACCTGTAGCATATCAATTGAAGTTGCCACCCAGCATGTCAGCTATTCATAATGTGTTCCATGTATCTCAGCTGCGTAAATGTGTCCGCCTACCCACTGAAGTGCTACCTGAACCAGAGATTGAGATAGAGCCTGACCTGTCCTATCAAGAGCACCCTGTCAAGGTATTGGATCGGAAGGAGAGATCAACACGGGCAAGGTCAATCAGAATGTATAAAGTTCAGTGGAGTCACCATTCAGCAGAAGAAGCTACATGGGAGACTGAGGATTTTCTGCGCTCTCGCTTCCTCGACTTTCTGCCCAAAAGAGTCGGTACGTAACTCAAAACCCCACACCCCCACCTGCCCTTTGAAAATAATTATAAGAAAAACTTAGATAACAAGGATAGTCTAAGTTGTGGTTTTAACTTAAAAAGGGCTTCCTTCTGAAGTTGCAAAGAGAATGACATTCGAAGAGCAGTTAACAAGAGAAACTTGAGTATAAGAAGGAGTAGCCCATCAACATGCTTTCTTAGCACCCCACTAGAGGACTCTGCCTAAAATCTCGGGACGAGATTCCTTTAAGGGGGGGAGGGCTGTAACACCTCAGGTGTTACCATGGCTAGAGCACATCCATGCACTGATGACTATGATCACATGTGGTAGAAACTTGAGAAGAAACATAAGAACCTTGGAGTCCATGTGTTAATCAAGATTGTTAATGACCTAAGAGCATCACTCAAGCTTTTGTGCACTTACCACCTTGGGCAAGAGGAGAGTAAACCCTAGACCTCTCTTGAACCCTACCTCCCAAAACCATGGTTGAGAGGGGGGGGGGAATAAGCAAATGTGCAAATCATGAGTTAATCTTTAACCAAACTTTAAGTAACCTTGTAACCAGCAATTATGGGGAGGAAATTTTGCAAAAAGACCCCTGGAGAAACCCCAAATCAAATCTCCAAGTAGAGTGAGAGCTAGAGCTCTCTAATTCTCTCTAAGTCAAAAACTATACCTAAACTAAAGATCCACCGTGTTCACATTGAAGATGGCACCAAAACCACCTAAGTTCTATACCAAAAATGTGGCATACCACCTAGGGCACCCACTGGAAAAAGTTGAGCCCGAGACCATGATGTTTGACATGCCTGGGCATCAGTTTTTGTCGCGAGGTGGGCAGAGAGACATACCTGATTTGGCGTCCAAAGATCTCCCTACCTAGGGCATATCTGCCATGGCGACTCACGGATGAGAGACAGCCCTAGGTGCCAGGAAAAGACTCGCGCCAGATTTTTGCCAAGATTCGCACGTTTGTGACTTGGGCGAGCTGTGGAACACAGGCAGAAGAACACCTCCACGTGTTCGACGCACTCTGCGCGCGCCAGGGCACGCCCGCGCCCGACCCCGCGTGCCCCGCGCCGCGCCGAGCCACGCCCGTGTCCCCTGTGTGCGCCGCACATATAAATCCCACTCAGGCGTCGTCCATACCCTTCCGCGCACACTCAAACCTCCCCGGAGCTCAACTCACTGTCGTTTGCCCGTGCACGGCGTGTCTGCGGCCACCTGAGCCCCTGCCGTCAGTGGACCGGCCAGTCCAGCCTTTCCCAACCCCGTTCGACCCTCAAAGATGACTAAGCACGACTCGACGAAGCTCCCCAAGCAAGGAATCGAAGTCTGCTTCGCCGGAGAGGCCAGTCCACGGTCGCCGGAGTTCACAACCCCGCCGGAGTGCATGGACAGGGTAATCCTCTGAACCATTTTCCGATTCCTTGTGCACACAGCCCCTACATCACCCCGTGAAGCTCACCGTGCCATTGGATTGCATTAGATCGCCGTGGTTTGGCCGGCACACCCGCAGCCGACGAGAACACCCGCCTGAGCACGTGGACCGAGCGATTCCGGCCATCCCCGCCGTCGAGCCGTACATCGCTGTGACCACCAGAGCCTCCCCGAGCCAACCCTGCCCCTCGCCGGACCATTCTCGCCGCCGGTAAGCCGCGCCGCCCTTTTCTTTCCCGTGGGTACTGTTTACATTGGGGGAAGGACTTCGGGGAAGAAGAAGGAAAGGTCAGGGGGCTTTTTGAACTGTCAGTGACTCAAATAAATAGTAACGCGGGGGTATAACTGCGAGAGTTAGTTTGGAAATAACCCAGGGTCCTCGGTGTAAACTGCTTTTCCTAGGAAACCTTTATTAAATCTAATTTTAAATTTGAACAGGACTTAAATAATTCATAACTTCTGTTTTATTTATCCAAAATTGGTGAAACCAATTTTGTCAGACTTTAAAGAATGTAAACTGCTTAGGAAAAATATAAAACCCTTATGTACTACAGAAAACTATAAGGTTGTGATTTAATTGTTGTTTTGACCAAAAGCTAAATAATAGGAAGGAAAATAGTTGCACAAATTGACTAGGGTTAGAAAAATTTGGAGAAGCTTATGTCCACATACTGACCTGTTTAAAAATGTTAAACCTCTCTGTCCATCCCATTAAGTTAGCTTTTGCCATTTATTTTATAATATGCTTAAAGTTAAGAAAAATAGAAAAGGTGATTAAAATGAGGAACCAGAGGGCACTCCTACTTTTGTTAGGGTACTTATTTTAGTTAGTTCACTAGAAAAATCTATGATACCCTGGTTTAGTATAAAATAAATAGGATACCTTTTATTTTAAGAAAATAAGGAAAATTTAGAAAAACCCTAGAAAAATAACCCCAAGGAGAGAACACCCTAAACCTTGGGATAACTAATGTTTTGTTATTATGAACATAGGAAAAATACAAAATCTGTTGTTTGATATTTTTCAAATGGCAAGTTAGTTATAAGCACATTTTTGGCATAGAACTTTAAGAAATCACAACTAAATAACCGCCAATTAACCTTCGGTGATTTTTGGCACAGAAGCTTATTATTACTGTTAGATACCAACAAAAATAACCATTAGAGCAGAACCTACTACCTAATTAAGAGTTGTAGTACAAAGTGGCCCATTTACACAACTTTTGTTATTTTGTCTAAAGCATAGCCTTTTTTATTTTTGAACCTCAAAACTCCTAGAACAGGCTATATTGACCAATGGCAAGCCACTGTAATTTTTACAGAATTTTTGGAAAAAGTTAACTCATTGTTGTAGTTCAAACCTACACTAGAATTCATAAATAAAAAAATAAAGAAAGGGAAAATGAATAATGGAAATTAGTGTCATCCTAAAACCCTTTGTGAATTGTCCACTAAAATATATAAAGGAAATACCAATCCCACTATGCTTATCCTTAACAAAACCTAAACCTAGAGTGATAAGCATAAACCACTAAAAGCCACATATGACCAATGAACCCTAAGTTGCCAACTAACTTAGTTTTTCTTCCCTTAGCATCATGTTATTAAATCCTGCAGAATCATGACATACCTATTCATTGCATTTTGATAGACTGTAACCTCGCTGACGGAGAGTACGTCCTCGTACCGGAGCAAGGAGCTGCTCAGGAGGTAGCCCCGGATCCAGCACCAGAGCCTGCACCAGAGGATCTGCCTGCCCCAGCTTTGGAAGGCAAGCCCCGGTTTTATGCATAACCTGTTATTTATGCTATTTTACTATACTTAATGATTGTAGGCTTGTTTGTGCACTTAAGTGTAGGAGTTGTTTGAAGCCATAGTTCCATGATCTCAGGAATCCTTTTGAGATGGATACTAGTATGCTAGGTCGAGTAGTTGCTTTGCTAACTAGGGATATCGGTAGAAGTCGAGTGATTTTTCTAGCACTTGCGCGAGGTCAGGGAATTGGTTGTATCCATTTTCATATCATAATGATGATGGTCAGTGGGAAACGGTCCATGGGGATGCGTTGTCCACGGGATAAAAATTGGAATAAGGATTAAGGTGTGGTACCGTGTGTCAAGCGTTTGAACATACCAAGCACATGCCGAGAAATATGGTAAATCGGTAAGCTTAGTACCTGAGTGAACCTGACAGTGGACATATCCCCTCACGCGACCTGAGATGTGGTCTCCCATTCCGGTTATGGTGGGTACAAGTGCGATCACTGCACGACGGCAGTCGGGGTCAGTGAGGCATTGTACGCTAAGGCGGTGAGCCCTGATCTGTTGACGGAGAATCGATGGGGACGGTTGATGTGTGTGGGGACGGAGTGCCTCGCCACGTCGTGTGTTTAGGTTTGCCTTGCAAGGTTTAAAAACTCAATTCGAATCGTCTGCTTCTCGCAGCTACTGAGACTGCTTGATCCAATGCTGCTACATTGAGTAACAAGTGGAAATGTGATGAGTTGATACAAGATGTTGATTGCTAAAAATGTTTGCTACTATGTATGAGTAGATAGTACATATTTAGCCTTAAGAGGGTCACACTTAAATTTGACAAAGTTAAAACTTGATTTAGAAACTCAGCTAGTGCTTTTGGCAACCAAACCCCACAGCCAAACAGCTGCATGTCTAGAGGTAGAGGAGTAGACTCCTCACACCAGGTAAGTCTAGCTGAGTATTAGTATACTCAGCCTTGCTTGTGGCAAAATTTTACAGGTTCTTTGGAGGACATAGTTGCTGGAGTGACTTGGCCGTCCATCTTGCCACCGGGTTGGACTGTCGAGTGGTACCCCGCCTCGGCTGAGGAGGAGCATGAGGAGTGATGGGACAGGCTTCCCCATCTCTCTGTTTATTTACCGTTAGTTTATTTCCGCTGCACTTCGAACAATGATGACTACTTTTGCAAAACTCCGATGGTGATGTACTAATTTAATACTCCGTAATTTATGGTTTTATGCTTTATTGTATTTGCTCTGTGACACACCTTCGAGTGAGATTGTGGTACTTGATCCTGTCAGTGGCCTCGTCGGAGTAGATCCGAGGGATTGACGGGTTATTCCCATTTAAGTGTGGTCTAGCCTTTAAGGTGGGACTTAGGCACTTAAGTTGGAATAATTCGGGCGGTTCCGCCATTGCTGGTATCGGAGCTTGTACCACCAGAGAGGAATCAATAAAATATGAATACCATCCCTTTCCAGATAAAATTTGATAGAAACAATATTGGATAGATCGTGGGATGAGTAGGATAGACCTAGGACGTGAAGCCTTAGGGTGATAGAAGGGTAGCTAGGTGGCTAAGTATTTAGGCCCCACAGGCCACTTTAGGGGATGGGAGTTCTTCCCTAATCCCTTTTCATTGCTGTGAGGTCGTTCAGGACGAGCATGCATGCATTCTTAAATTTAACAAATGAAAAAATTTAGTAAGAACTTAAATTAGAACCAATTAAGTTTCCCAGTACCATTCTGTTTTAGTTAGAGAGGAGCTGAGTCTTATTTTTTTTACTTGTTCTTTTTATAATTCTTTTCCTTTTCTTACGCTTAACCATCCATAGATGGCTTCCCACGGATCCTCAGACGACGGGAATGCACTGTCCCACACTGACGGACTCGCACGGGAGGGCTTTCCCCGCATTTTGTGGGAGGTACTTCAGGGGGCCGGGTACATGACACCCCCTCAGTACGCGGTGCAGCAGTTCGAGAAGCACCGGGTGCCCCGCTGTAGGGTGAGGATGACCTTGGAGCCTCATCCCCTGCAGCCAGGCTGGCGTTCACTGGACTCTGAGTCTTTTGGATACCGGGCGGAGGACACGATCGAGGCAATTGCTCTGCACGGGTTGACCACTTTCTGCGGATTCCATCCGTTGGAGCTGTCTACCCACCCCATTGGCTTGTTCCCCGCAGAAAGGGAAGATGACCCAATGTGGAAGGATCGGGTGGAGCATGCCAAGGACATCTGGGCTATCTACCCGGGGCAGACTGCTCACTTGACAGTGCGGTGCATGAATGCCTTGTACCGTCTGCAAGTGATGCGTGGTGAGGCGATGTCCCATCTGATGGCATTGTTGGAGGCCACTAAGATCACCCTAGACAACAGGGAGGAGCTTGTGGTTGACTTGTCCCAGGAGATGGTGGAAAAGGACTTACAAGTGGAGCAGTTGTCGGATGAAATCCAAGAGCTGGAGGAATTAGTGGGGACAAGGGAGAACACCATCGAGGTTCTCGAGGATCATCTCATCAACACCCAGCAGCAGCTCGCCGAGGCTAATGAGCACCTGGATATGCATCACCAGGAGATCCATGATGTGGAGGCTAACGAGGACGTCGACATTGAGGGAGGGGAGGAGCCTACTTCTAGTGTGGACACTGCTGGCTCAGGGAGGCCACCTTCCCCCGAGTTGAGTGTTGCCTCGTTTGCTCACTAGGTATCAACGGTAGAAATAGAAGTTGGTAATGTTAGGACTCCTCGCAGCTAGCTTAGCTTTTGCACCCTTGGGGTACTAGGCCAGATAGAGTTGAGTCTTTTGGGGCCATTGATGTAATTGTGATAAACTCTTTTGGAAGCATGGCTGATGGATGCTTTTAGTTTTAAATTTGGAAGGAAAGTTTATGCCTTTTGAAATCCTTTTTGTGGATGTCGGAATCTAACAATTCACCTTTTTAACTCTTTCGCCGAGATTAAACCTTAAACTTGAAGATGTGTTTTTGAGGATATATGTGATTTTTTCAGATGGCCGGGAGAGCGCATCGTGGCCAGAATGAGTGCATTCCTCCACCACCGCCACCGCCTCCCACTCTGCAGGAGCTAATGGCTCAGCAGAATGAGATCTTGAGGCAGCTAGCTCAGCGTCAGCCACCACCTCAGCACTATGGTGGTGGAGATCATCAGCGTCACCCCGCAGTAGCCACTTACCAGGAGTTCCTCATTACTCAGCCGCCGTTGTTCACCAGGGCAGAGGACCCACTTGATGCTGATGTAAGGCTGAGGGTAGTGGAATCTAAATTCCCACTACTCAATGGAGTTTGTTCCAAGGTGACTAAGGTCAGGTTCGCCACCCAGCAGCTTCGCGGACCCGCGCGGACATGGTGGGACCACTATCTTGCTATGCAACCAGCTGACCATGAAGTGGATTAGAGAGAGTTCAAGGCAGCTTTCAGGGGGCACCATATCCCAGCGAGCATTATGGACCGTAAGCTCAACGAGTTTCTGGCACTTACTCAGGGCAACAGGACAGTGTTGCAGTACGCTCAGGCTTTTAATGATCTGTGCCAGTATGCCGGGTATCATGCAGATACGGACGAGAAGAAGAGAGACAGGTTCAGAAGGGGGCTCAACACTAAGCTCCGTGACCGTCTCAACACCGTCAGGGCCAACAGCTACAATGAGTTGGTCAACATGGCCATCTCCCAGGAGGACTGTATCACAGCTCGTCAGGCAGAGAAGAAGAGAAAGACCCTTGTGGCAGAACCCTCAGCTCAACCACAACGCTTCAGGATTGTGTCCGACACTCAGAACAGGGGACCCCAGCAGCAGCAAGGGAGATGGGTGATCCGACCACAGCAGCAGCAGGCACCCAACCGCACTCAGTTTCCAGCTCAAAGGAACAATCAGCAATAGCAGCAGTATCGCCAGGCAAATGACAACTGGTGTTTCACATGCGGCAACACAGGAAATTATGCCAAGAATTGCCCCAGGAACCAACAGAGGCAGGGGCATAATGTTAATCAGAACCAAGGCAAGAGGCAGAAGGTGCAAGTAAGGCAAGGCAGGCTGAACTTCACCACCATGGCTGATATTCTAGAGGGAGCACCCGTCATGACTGGTATCTTTACAGTTTTGAATTGTCCTGCTATTATTCTTTTTGATTCTGGTGCATCATATAGCTTTGTTAGTGCCAAATTTAGTGTCAGGTGTCAATTGCCCTTTCATCACACCCATGGGGGTATCACAATTTCAACACCAGGAGGCAGGATTGCCACCAATCAAATCAGCAAGAATGTGCCTATAAAGTTTGGTAGTCTGATAATTAAAACCAACCTTCTTAACTTGGGATTGGATAGTGTGAATATCATATTGGGAACTGACTGGTTGACCAAACATCAGGCAGTGATTGACATTGCAGCTAGGGCCATTGAAGTGCACTCACCGACCTATGGTGAAACCACATTATTTTTGCCCGACCAGGGTTGTACCCGTTCTTGTGCCTTTGTCATGATAGAATCCCCAGTGGAAAAGATCCCAGTAGTCTGTGACTACCCAGATGTTTTTCCGGATGAATTGCCAGGAATGCCACCTGACAGAGACATTGAGTTTGCAATTGAATTGCAACCCGGGACTGCTCCTATTTCCAAGAGACCCTATAGGATGCCTCCCGCGGAATTGGCAGAATTGAAAAAGCAACTGCAGGAGTTGTTGGACAAGGGGTTCATTCGCCCAAGTACTTCACCTTGGGGATGTTCTGCTTTATTTGTGAAGAAAAAGGATGAGAGTTTGAGAATGTGTGTCGATTACTGCCCTCTTAATGTGGTGACCATTAAGAACAAATACCCACTGCCCCGTATTGATGTCTTGTTTGATCAATTGGTGGGAGCCAAAGTGTTTTCAAAGATAGATCTTCGATCAGGCTACCATCAAATCAAGATCCGTGCCAGTGATATTCCAAAGACTGCCTTCTCTACCAGATATGGGCTCTATGAGTTTTTGGTGATGTCTTTTGGCTGACCAATGCCCCGGCTTATTTTATGTACCTAATGAACTCAGTATTCATGCCGGAGTTGGACAAGTTCGTGGTCGTTTTCATTGATGATATTCTAGTCTATTCCAAGAATGAAGACGAACATACTGAGCATCTGCACATCGTACTTCAGCGACTGCGCGATCATCGTCTTTATGCTAAGTTGTCTAAATGTGAATTCTGGCTGAAGGAAATTAAATTCTTAGGTCACACCATTTCTCAGGATGGGATATCTGTTGATCCTGAGAAGGTACAAGAGGTGATGGATTGGAAACCCCCGACTACAGTGAGGCAGATTCGGAGTTCTCTAGGATTGGCAGGCTATTATCGACGATTTATTCCGGATTTCTCCAGAATTGCCAAGCCAATGACTGAGTTATTGAAGAAGGGAGCCAAGTATAATTGGAGCCAAAAGTGTGAAGATGCTTTTCATACACTGAGGCAGCATTTGACAACAGCCCCAGTGCTGGCTCAACCTGATAACACCAAGCCCTTCGAAGTCTATTGTGATGCTTCTGGTACGGGATTGGGATGTGTCTTGGTGCAAGATAACAGAGTAATTGCTTATGCTTCCCGAGCACTCAGACCCCATGAGCAGAACTACCCTACACATGATCTGGAGTTAGCCGCCGTGGTTCATGCTCTCAAAATATGGAGACACTACTTGATGGGAGCTCACTGTAACATTTACACTGATCACAAGAGCCTCAAATACATTTTCACTCAGGCAGATCTGAACATGAGACAGAGGAGATGGTTAGAATTAATCAAGGACTATGATTTGGAAATGCATTACCATCCTGGCAAAGCCAATGTTGTGGCAGATGCCTTGAGCAGAAAAGCCCAGTGCAATTGTATGAGCATGGATGCAAGAGTCACCACCCAATGTGATGAATTGTGCAAGGTGAACCTAGAAGTTGTTTCTTCAGGTGCCCTAAGTTATATCTCGGTGGAGCCCACATTGCAAGAGCAAATAGTCAGGGCCCAGATTGAGGATAAGGGTGTTCAGGTTATCAAAGACATGATCAAGCAGAAGGCAGATAAATACCAGTGCTTCCGTCAGGACAGTAAGGGAATTTTATGGTTTGGAGATCGATTGGTTGTTCCCAAGGACCCTGAGCTCACAAAGAAAATATTGGATGAAGCTCACCTATCCAAATTCTCCATGCACCCTGGTAGCACCAAGATGTATCATGATCTCAGATCCTTATACTGGTGGACCAGGATGAAGAGGGAAATTGCCAAGTATATATCCGAGTGTGACACCTGCCAAAGGATTAAAGCCAGTCATTTGAAGGCAGCAGGCCCTTTGCAACCCCTTCCCATACCATCTTGGAAATGGGAGGACGTTTGCATGGACTTTATCGTGGGGTTGCCCAATACCTCCAGGCACCATGATTCCATTTGGGTCATTGTGGACAGATTGACCAAGTCAGCTCATTTCTTGCCAGTACACACCACCCACAGGACAGAGAAGTATGCGGAAATCTACATTGACCAGATAGTTCGTCTGCATGGAATACGAAGGACTATAGTATCAGACAGAGGAGCACCATTTATGGCACGATTTTGGGAGCAATTGCAAGAACCACTTGGGACCCATGTAATACGAAGCTCAACATACCACCCCCAAACAGATGGCCAGACAGAAAGGGTAAACCAGATTTTGGAAGACATGTTAAGGGCATGTGTGCTACACTATGGAAAGGATTGGGACAAGTGTCTTTCGTTAGCAGAGTTTTCTTATAATAACAGCTACCAGTCCAGTTTGAAGATGGCACCTTTTGAGGCCTTATATGGGAGAAGGTGTAGGACCTCGCTGAATTGGTCTCAAGCAGGAGAGAGGGAAATATTTGGGCCAGATTTGGTACTGGAAGCAGAGGAAAAGGTCAGAGTCATCAAGAAGAACTTAGAGGCTGCTCAGGCCAGGCAAAAGAGCTATCATGATAAGAGGCGGAAACCTCTACAGTTTGAAGTGGGAGACCATGTTTATCTTAAAGTGTCACCCACGAAGGGTGTTCAGAGATTCAGGATCAAGGGTAAGTTAGCTCCTCGTTACATTGGACCCTACGAGATCAAGGAGACTTGTGGACCTGTAGCATATCAATTGAAGTTGCCACCCAGCATGTCAGCTATTCATAATGTGTTCCATGTATCTCAGCTGCGTAAATGTGTCCGCCTACCCACTGAAGTGCTACCTGAACCAGAGATTGAGATAGAGCCCGACCTATCCTATCAAGAGCACCCTGTCAAGGTATTGGATCGGAAGGAGAGATCAACACGGGCAAGGTCAATCAGAATGTATAAAGTTCAGTGGAGTCACCATTCAGCAGAAGAAGCTACATGGGAGACTGAGGATTTTCTGCGCTCTCGCTTCCCCGACTTTCTACCCAAAAGAGTCGGTACGTAACTCAAAACCCCACACCCCCACCTGCCCTTTGAAAATAATTATAAGAAAAACTTAGATAACAAGGATAGTCTAAGTTGTGGTTTTAACTTAAAAAGGGCTTCCTTCTGAAGTTGCAAAGAGAATGACATTCGAAGAGCAGTTAACAAGAGAAACTTGAGTATAAGAAGGAGTAGCCCATCAATGTGCTTTCTTAGCACCCCTCTAGAGGACTCTGCCTAAAATCTCGGGACGAGATTCCTTTAAGGGGGGAGGGCTGTAACACCTCAGGTGTTACCATGGCTAGAGCACATCCATGCACTGATGACTGTGATCACATGTGGTAGAAACTTGAGAAGAAACATAAGAACCTTGGAGTTCCATGGGTTAATCAAGATTGTTAATGACCTAAGAGCATCACTCAAGCTTTTGTGCACTTACTACCTTGGGCAAGAGGAGAGTAAACCCTAGACCTCTCTTGAACCCTATCTCCCAAAACCATGGTTGAGAGGGGGGGAATAAGCAAATGTGCAAATCATGAGTCAATCTTTAACCAAACTTTAAGTAACCTTGTAACCAGCAATTATGGGGAGGAAATATTGCAAAAAGACCCCTGGAGAAACCCCAAATCAAATCTCCAAGTAGAGTGAGAGCTAGAGCTCTCTAATTCTCTCTAAGTCAAAAACTATACCTAAACTAAAGATCCACCGTGTTCACCTTGAAGATGGCACCAAAACCACCTAAGTTCTATACCAAAAATGTGGCATACCACCTAGGGCACCCACTGGAAAAAGTTGAGCCCGAGACCATGACGTTTGACATGCCTGGGCATCGTTTTTGTCGCGAGGTGGGCAGAGAGACATACCTGATTTGGCGTCTAAAGATCTCCCTACCTAGGGCATATCTGCCATGGCGACTCACGGATGAGAGACAGCCCTAGGTGCCAGGAAAAGACTCGCGTCGGATTTTTGCCAAGATTCGCACGTTTGCGACTTGGGCGAGCTGTGGAACACGGGCAGAAGAACACCTCCACGTGTTCGAACACACTCTGCGCGCGCCAGGGCACGCCCTCGCCCGACCCCACGTGCCTCGCACCGCACCGAGCCGCGCCCTGTGTCCCCTGTGTGCGCCGCGCCTATATAGCCCACTCAGGCGTCGTCCATACCCTTCCGCGCACACTCAAACCTCCTCGGAGCTCAACTCACCGTCGTTTGCCAGTGCACGGCGTGTCCGCGGCCACCCGAGCCCCTGGCATCGTGGACCGGCCAGTCCAGCCTTTCCCAACCCCGTCCGGTCCTCGAAGACGACTAAGCACGACTCGGCGAAGCTCCCCAAGCAAGGAATCGAAGTCTGCTTCGCTGGAGAGGCCAGTCCACGGTCGCCGGAGTTCACAACCCCGCCGGAGTGCGTGGACAGGGTAATCCACTGAACCATTTTCCGATTCCTTGTGCACACAGCCCCTACATCACCCCGTGAAGCTCACCATGCCATTGGATTGCATTAGATCGTCGTGGTTTGGCCGGCACACCCGCCGCCGATGAGAACACCCGCCTGCGTACGTGGACTGAGCGATTCCGGCCATCCCCGCCGTCGAGCCGTACATCGCTGTGACCGCCAGAGCCTCCCCGAGCCAACCCTGCCCCTCGCCGGACCTTTCTCGCCGCCGGTAAGCCGCGCCGCCCTTTTCTTTCCCGCGGGTACTGTTTACATTGGGGGAAGGACTTCGGGAAAGAAGAAGGAAAGGTCAGGGGGCTTTTTGAACTGTCAGTGACTCAAATAAATAGTAACGCGGGGGTATAACTGCGAGAGTTAGTTTGGAAATAACCCAGGGTCCTCGGTGTAAACTGCTTTTCCAGGAAACCTTTATTAAATCTAATTTTAAATTTGAACAGGACTTGAATAATTCATAACTTCTGTTTTATTTATCCAAAATTGGTCAAACCAATTTTGTCAGACTTTAAATAATGTAAACTGCTTAGGAAAAATATAAAACCCTTATGTACTACAGAAAACTATAAGGTTCTGATTTAATTGTTGTTTTGACCAAAAGCTAAATAATAGGAAGGAAAATAGTTGCACAAATTGACTAGGCTTAGAAAATTTTGGAGAAGCTTATGTCCACATACTGACCTGTTTAAAAATGTTAAACCTCTCTGTCCATCCCATTAAGTTAGCTTTTGCCATTTATTTTATAATATCCTTAAAGTTAAGAAAAATAGAAAAGGTGATTAAAATGAGGAACCAGAGGGCACTCCTACTTTTGTTAGGGTACTTATTTAAGGTAGTTCACTAGAAAAATCTATGATACCCTGGTTTAGTATAAAATAAATAGGATACCTTTTATTTTAAGAAAATAAGGAAAATTTAGAAAAACCCTAGAAAAATAACCCCAAGGAGAGAACACCCCAAACCTTGGGATAACTAATGTTTTATTATTATGAACATAGGAAAAATACAAAATCTGTTGTTTGATATTTTTCAAATGGCAAGTTAGTTATAAGCACCTTTTTGGCATAGAACTTTAAGAAATCACAACTAATGATGTAGCTGAGGTGCCCGATCTTTCGGCGAGTAGAGATAATTCCGATTTGGCGGAAGTTGACCCTTGCGATCCGACTACGACAAGCAAGTCCCGAGGCGCCAATGCAATCGCTGAACCAACTCCCTGTGGTTACCAACCTTGCTGATGCGAGATCGGCCTGATCACGAAGATCGTTTCCTGTGCGCAATCGAAGAACGAACAAGAAAAAGATGCGAGCAATCTAATCTATTACTCGAGGGTGGAGTTCTGAATACACGAAGACAGCGCAGATTTGCGCGTGTTCGAGAGTAGCTAAAGCTAATGTAAAACAAAACTCGGAAAATAAAGGAGGCGCAGCTCCTGTATAAATAGAGAGGGGGCGCAGCCCCTAGGGGCGGCCAACCCTAGGTCGTCCATTATGGGCCGCAATTGGGCTGGTCGTCTATTCTTCTGGGCCTTCGTTCTTTAACAACATGATGTAGTTCAATTCTCTTGCACGGGCCCGAGTCACTGGCCCAGGTGGAAGGGGTGGCGCCTGGATTAGGGAAGATGGTGCCTGGGCTGGAGAAGGTGCTGCTGGTGTAGATGTGCTCGTGTTGGTGTTGATGTCCTCATCATCCTCCCCTTCTTGAACTGAAGTCGTCCTCGACGGCAACTCCTCATCTTCTCCCGCATACGGTTTCAAATCTGCAACATTAAAACTAGTGGAAACACCAAACTCCGCAGGCAGGTCAAGGATATAAGCATTATCATTAATCTTGGTTAGTACCTTAAAAGGACCAGCAGCACGAGGCATCAATTTAGAACGGCGCAAAGTAGGAAAACGATCCTTTCTCAAATGCAACCAAACCATATCACCAGGTTCAAAAGTAACTAGTTTCCGGCCTTTACTACCAGTAATCTGATATTTAGCATTAGCAGCAGCAATGTTTTGTTGAGTTTGTTCATGGAGATTAATCATTTGTTCAACATGTGCAAGAGCATCTATGTGTGGGGCGTCCGTAGCATCAAGCGAAAACAAAGCAATAGGCGCCCTAGGAATGTAACCATAAACAATTTGAAAAGGGCACATCTTTGTAGAAGAATGTGTTGCATGATTATAAGCAAACTCAACATGAGGTAAGCAATCCTCCCAACGTTTCAAATTTTTGTCTAAAACAGCCCTAAGCATGGTAGACAAAGTTCGATTAACTACCTCAGTTTGACCATCAGTCTGAGGGTGACAAGTGGTGCTAAACAGCAATTTAGTTCCTAATTTATTCCACAGAGATCTCCAAAAATGACTCAGAAACTTGGCATCACGATCCGAGACTATTGTATTGGGAATACCGTGCAAACGAATAATCTCTCTAAAAAACAATTCAGCAACATTGCTAGCATCATCAGTCTTATGACAAGGTATGAAATGAGCCATTTTGGAGAATCGATCAACAACCACAAAAATGCTATCCCTCCCCTTCTTAGTTCTAGGCAATCCCAAAACAAAATCCATCGAAATATCAATCCAAGGGGAAGTAGGAACAGGCAAAGGCATATACAAACCATGGTTGTTCAACCGTGACTTAGCTTTCTGACAAGTAGTGCAGCGTGCAACAAGGCGCTCAACATCAGCGCGCATCCGAGGCCAAAAGAAGTGGGCAGCCAACACCTCATGTGTCTTGTAGACGCCAAAGTGCCCCATGAGACCGCCTCCATGTGCTTCCTGTAACAACAAAAGACGAACCGAGCTAGCTGGAACACACAGCTTGTTAGCGCAAAACAGGAACCCATCCTGTATGTGAAATTTGCCCCATGGTTTCCCATTAATACAATGGCCGAAAGCATCTTTAAAATCAGCATCGTCAACATATTGATCTTTTACAG
Organism: Zea luxurians; assembly: GCA_029449295.1. Taxonomy (NCBI): domain Eukaryota; kingdom Viridiplantae; phylum Streptophyta; class Magnoliopsida; order Poales; family Poaceae; genus Zea; species Zea luxurians. Next base: position 769,387 of record JAOPSE010000014.1, on the reverse strand, counting down.
TGTGCAAACCAAAGATTTTAAAATCTAACTGTGACAGCATGGTATAGCGACGAGACAAAGCATCAGCAATAACATTGTCCTTCCCGTTCTTGTGTTTAATAATGTAAGGAAAAGACTCAATGAATTCTACCCATTTAGCATGACGACGGTTCAGATTTGTTTGGGTACGAATATGTTTTAAAGCCTCATGATCAGAATGAATTATGAACTCACGATGCCAAAGATAGTGCTGCCATGTATGTAAAGTGCGCACTAACGCGTAAAGCTCCTTATCATAAGTAGAATATTTCAGACTAGCACCGCTTAATTTTTCACTAAAATAAGCAACTGGTTTTCCTTCTTGTAATAAAACAGCACCTAGCCCAATACCGCTAGCATCGCATTCAAGCTCAAATACTTTATTAAAATCAGGCAATTGCAATAGGGGAGCTTGGGTTAACTTATCTTTCAAAGTGCTGAACGCTTCCTCCTGCGAATCACTCCAAGCAAACGGCACATCTTTCTTTGTAAGCTCATGTAGAGGCGCTGCAATGGAGCTAAAATCACGAACAAATCTGCGGTAGAAACCGACAAGTCCAAGAAAGCTCCGAATTTGTGTGACCGTCGTCGGTGTAGGCCACTCCCGAATGGCAGCAATCTTGCTGCTATCCACCTCAATGCCCTGTGGAGTAACAACATAACCAAGAAACGAGACACGTCGTGTGCAAAAGATGCATTTTTCCATGTTAGCGAATAACTGGGCGGCACACAATGCATCAAAAACAGCACTTAAATGTTCCAAATGCTCTTTCTTAGATTTGCTGTAAATAAGGATATCATCGAAATAAACAACCACAAACAATCCTATGAAGGGCCTCAGAACTTCATTCATCACTCGCATAAAAGTGCTGGGAGCATTAGTCAATCCAAACGGCATAACCAACCATTCATATAAACCAAATTTTGTTTTGAAGGCTGTTTTCCATTCATCACCCAGTTTCATTCTAATCTGGTGGTAACCACTACGCAAATCAATCTTAGTGAAAATAATGGCACCACTAAGCTCATCTAGCATATCGTCAAGGCGTGGTATAGGATAGCTGATAACGAATAGTGATGTTATTAATAGCACGACAGTCTACACACATACGCCATGACCCATCCTTCTTGGCAACAAGTAACACAGGAACAGAGCAAGGGCTAAGAGACTCACGAATGTATCCTTTGTCAAGCAACGCCTGTACCTGGCGCTGAATCTCCTTCGTCTCATCCAGATTTGTACGGTATGGTGCGCGGTTCGGAAGCTTGTGCACCGGGAATGAGGTCGATCTGGTGCTCAATGCCACGAAACGGTGGGAGACCCGGTGGTAAGTCTTTGGGAAAGACATCAGCGTACTCCTGCAAAAGGTTAGCAACCATAGGGGGAATAGCCAAAGATGGTGCATCATCAAGTGAAATGAGGACACTAGAGCATACAAGTGCATAGCATGGCAAATGAGCACCGTGTAGATCATCAAAATCAGCACGTGTAGCAAGTAAAACAGGAGCCTTCAACTTAATTTCAGAAGGAACAGAGGGCGATGGATCAAGTTGTTTAGCAGTTATAGCAGCTCGGGCAAGATCATCTTTAACAATTTGTTCAGGTGTCATTGGATGTATAATTATTTTCTGACCCTTAAAAATGAAAGAATAATGATTCGAACGACCATGATGCAAGCTATCAGTATCATATTGCCAAGGTCGACCAAGTAACAAAGAGCATGCTTCCATGGGAATAACATCACAATCAACAAAATCAGAATAAGCACCCATGGAGAAAGGAACTCGCACGGAACGCGTGATTTTTATTTTACCACCATCATTAAGCCATTGAATGTGATATGGGTTTGGATGCTTACGAGTGGGTAACGACAACTTTTCGACCAGCATGGTACTCGCCAAATTGTTGCAACTGCCGCTGTCGATAATGATGCGAATTGACCGCTCCTGCACAACACCCTTTGTATGGAACAGAGTGTGTCGCTGATTCTTCTCGGGCAAAGCGACCTGTGTACTGAGAACACGCTGCACAACAAGACTTTCATACCTATCAGCGTCGCTCGGGTTGACATGTACCTCCGCCTTAGCTGCATGGTCAGTGGCAAGTAGTGCATGTTCAATTTCTTCAGAATCACTAGCGGAAGAGTACTCACCAATGTCACGAATGAGTAAAGTGCGCTTGTTTGGGCAGTCCCGAATCACATGGCCAAATCCTCTACAGCGATGACACTGAATATCCCGTGTACGACCTGTGGGTGGGGCAGTGCTGGCTGGTTTGGTCGTCTTCTCGCGTGGAGTAGTGGTGGACGTGGATGGCGCAGGGGGAACTGGTGCTGAGGTGGATGTCGAGCTTCGTCCTGCAAAAGGGTTAGAATATGGCTTCGAGCGGCGTCCCTGCACTTCACGTTCAGCTTTGCAAGCATATTCAAATAAAGTAGTCATATCATAATATTCCTTATAATCAAGTATATCTTGGATTTCGCGGTTTAAACCACCACGAAAACGTGCCATAGCAGCGTCAGTTGTCCTCCAATATCCCACAACGAATCATACCTTTTTGTAACTCCTGGAAATAGTCCTCAACAGATTGAGAACCTTGCTGAAAACGCTGCATTTTATTAAGCAAATCACGAGCATAATACGAAGGCACAAATCGATGTCGCATCAGCAGCTTTCAACTGATCCCAAGTGGTTGGAATGGTAGTGGGATGTTTTATTTTAAACTCACGCCACCAAATTAAAGCAAAATCAGTAAATTCACTAATAGCAGCTTTAACCTGAGAATGTGCAGCAATATCATGGCATGAAAATTTTTGTTCAACCTCTAACTCCCTAATCAAGATATGCAGCAGGATCATATTTGCCATTAAAAGGATGGAATTTTAAATTTAATCTTAGAAAATAAGTCATTAGGGGGATGACGAACCACACGGCGTGCACGACCACGGCGATCTCCATCGTCCCACTCAGTGTCACCGCCGTAGTCCTGCTCCATCTTTGTGGTCAACGCATTAAGGCGTGCCAGGATGGTGTCGAGTGTGGTGCGAGTCGCCGTTTGAGCAAGGTCAAGCTGGTTGAAACGCTCGGTCGTCGAAGTGACCGTTGAATCAAGCCGTTCATGCATCGTCCTAATGTCATCAGCAAGTCCATCAACTTGTCCCTTTACTTCCAGCAACTGGGCATCCACCGTGTCATGTGCTCCTGCCATAGTTAGCGCAAACACCAAAACACCAAAAAAAACGACAAAAACAGGGGTGTACTGCTCACAAGGCGCTTACACTAGTGCTGTTATCAAATTCTTATCCGTTCTTACCAAGCCACAGTGGTGAACTGCAACCAACAGGTGGAACCCGTGAAAGATTGGATGAGCGATTGCCTGGAGAAACAGAAACCTACTCGTCAGTAGAAATATTGTGGAGTTCTGGGTAGGCTGCACTCAAGTCAAGGATTAGCACGACCAAACAATAATAATGCAAAGTTGAATTATAGTGCAAAACACGAAACTATATTGCTGGCCACAAGTGCAAAGGACGGATGGAACTAGCAGAATGGCAGTACCGTAAATATTGTACTAGCGAGGCCACTAGTAGGAATCACAAGTGATTTTGTTTTTCTTTTTTTGTATGATTTTTTTGATATTTTTCTCAGCACAAGAAGCAACAAAATAGGAGCTACACGAAGTTTCACCTAAAACAGAGTTCAAATGTGGTCTACAGAAAATCAGGAAGTTCTCTGAAAAGCGTGCGAGAACTTTAACGGATTTTTTTCTTTATTTTCCTGAATTTTTTTGACAATTTTGTCGAACCCAAACAGACCGAAGGTGAGTTTGGCCGGCCTCAGAATGGTGTCAACTAGCTCCTGTAAAAATTTCAGATTTTTCGGACACCCGAGCGAAAAGTTATGCTCGGTTTAAGGAAGGTAGCTCAAGTTATGTTTTCAAACGACCGGGATGAAACAACCGAATCCTTTCTCCTTCGTTTTTTTTGTTTCTGTTTTTTTTTGACGTAACCGAAGGAGAAAAACAAGGAAACGATGTTGACTCGATTTTTTTTTTCTGTTTTTTTTTCGTAACCGAAGGAGAAAAACAAGAAAACGGCCGTTGACTCGATTTGTTTTTTCTGTTGTTTTTTTTTGACGTAACCGAAGGAGAAAAACAAGGAAACAATGTTGACTCGGTTTGTGGCGTGATCAAAGGGGAGATGGTGGCGGCTGCTAGGATTTGAATGGTGGAAGAACACAATGCAACCAGCAACAAATGACGCGAAAGCACACAAATTCAACAATGCAGATTATTGAAAGAAAGTGCGAGGCTCAAAAGGGTGCTGGGATAAGGTCTAACCTGAATTTTTATGTGGTTTTGTGGACTGTAGGAAAAAAACACTCGATAAACTCACCGATCAACCTGGAAATCTGATACCAATTGATGTAGCTGAGGTGCCCGATCTTTCGGCGAGTAGAGATAATTCCGATTTGGCGGAAGTTGACCCTTGCGATCCGACTACGACGAGCAAGCCCGAGGCGCCAATGCAATCGCTGAACCAACTCCCTGTGGTTACCAACCTTGTTGATGCAAGATCGGCCTGATCACGAAGATCGTTTCCTGTGCGCAATCGAAGAACGAACAAGAAAAAGATGCGAGCAATCTAATCTATTACTCGAGGGTGGAGTTCTGAATACACGAAGACAGCGCAGATTTGCGCGTGTTCGAGAGTAGCTAAAGCTAATGTAAAACAAAACTCGGAAAATAAAGGAGGCGCAGCTCCTGTATAAATAGAGAGGGGGCGCAGCCCCTAGGGGCGGCCAACCCTAGGTCGTCCATTATGGGCCGCAATTGGGCTGGTCGTCTATTCTTCTGGGCCTTCGTTCTTTAACAACATGATGTAGTTCAATTCTCTTGCACGGGCCCGAGTCACTGGCCCAGGTGGAAGGGGTGGCGCCTGGATTGGGGAAGATGGTGCCTGGGCCGGAGAAGGTGCTGCTGGTGTAGATGTGCTCGTGTTGGTGTTGATGTCCTCATCAACTAAATAACCACCAATTAACCTTCTGTGATTTTTGGCACAGAAGCTTTTTATTACTGTTAGATACCAACAAAAATAACCCTTAGGGCAGAACCTACTCCTAATTAAGAGTTGTAGTACAAAGTGGCCCATTTACACAACTTTTGTTATTTTGTCTAAAGCATAGCCTTTTTATTTTTGAACCTCAAAACTCCTAGAACAGGCTATATTGACCAATGGCAAGCCACTGTAATTTTTACAGAATTTTTGGAAAAAGTTAACTCATTGTTGTAGTTCAAACCTACACTAGAATTCATAAATAAAAAAATAAAGAAAGGGAAAATGAATAATAGAAATTAGTGTCATCCTAAAACCCTTTGTGAATTATCCACTAAAATATATAAAGGAAATACCAACCCACTATGCTTATCCTTAACAAAACCTAAACCTGGAGTGATAAGCATAAACCACTAAAAGCCACATATGACCAATGAACCCTAAGTTGCCAACTAACTTAGTTTTTCTTCCCATAGCATCATGTTATTAAATCCTGCAGAATCATGACATACCTATTCATTGCATTTCGATAGACTGTAACCTCGCTGACGGAGAGTACGTCCTCGTGCCGGAGCAAGGAGCTGCTCAGGAGGTAGCCCCGGATCCAGCACCAGAGCCTGCACCAGAGGATCTGCCTGCCCCAGCTTTGGAAGGCAAGCCCCGGTTTTATGCATAACCTGTTATTTATGCTATTTTACTATACTTAATGATTGTAGGCTTGTTTGTGCACTTAAGTGTAGGAGTTGTTTGAAGCCATAGTTGCATGATCTCAGGAATCCTTTTGAGATGGATACTAGTATGCTAGGTCGAGTAGCTGCTTTGCTAATTAGGGATATCGGTAGAAGTCGAGTGATTTTTCTAGCACTCGCGCGAGGTCAGGGAATTGGTTGTATCCATTTTCATATCATAATGATGATGTCGGTGGGTAACGGTCCATGGGGATGTGTTGTCCACGGGATAAAAATTGGAATAAGGATTAAGGTGTGGTACCGTGTGTCAAGCGTTTGAACGTACTAAGCACATGCCGAGAAATATGGTAAATCGGTAAGCCTAGTACCTGAGTGAACCTGGCAGTGGACATATCCCCTCACGCGACCTGAGACGTGGTCTCCCATTCCAGTTATGGTGGGTACAAGTGCGGTGACTTCACGACGGCAGTCGGGGTCAGTGAGGCATTGTACGCCAAGGCGGTGAGCCCTGATCTGCTGACGAGGAATCGATGGGGACGGTTGATGTGTGTGGGGACGGAGTGCCTCGCCACGTCGTGTGTTTAGGTTTACCTTGCAAGGTTTAAAAACTCGATTCGAATCGTCTGCTTCTCGTAGCTACTGAGACTGCTTGATCCATGCTGCTACATTGAGTAACAAGTGGAAATGTGATGAGTTGATACAAGATGTTGATTGCTAAAAATGTTTGCTACTATGTATGAGTAGATAGTACATATTTAGCCTTAAGAGAGTCACACTTAAATTTGACAAAGTTAAAACTTGATTTAGAAACTCAGCTAGTGCTTTTGGCAACCAAACCCCACAGCCAAACAGCTGCATGTCTAGAGGTAGAGGAGTAGACTCCTCACACCGGGTAAGTCTAGCTGAGTATTAGTATACTCAGCCTTGCTTGTGGCAAAATTTTACAGGTTCTTTGGAGGACATGGTTGCTGGAGTGACTTGGCCGTCCATCTTGCCACCAGGTTGGACTGTCGAGTGGGACCCCGCCTCGGCTAAGGTGGAGCATGAGGAGTGATGGGACAGGCTTCCCCATCTCTCTGTTTATTTACCGTTAGTTTATTTCCGCTGCACTTCGAACAATGATGACTACTTTTGCAAAACTCCGATGGTGATGTAATAATTAATACTCCGTAATTTATGGTTTTATGCTTTATTGTATTTGCTCTGTGACTCACCTTCGAGTGAGATTGTGGTACTTGATCTTGTCAATGGCCTCATCGGACTAGATCGGAGGGATTGACGGGTTATTCCCATTTAAGTGTGGTCTAGCCTTTAAGGTGGGACTTAGGCACTTAAGTTGGAATAATTCAGGCGGTTCCGCCACATGGTTGCTGGAGTGACTTGGCCGTCCATCTTGCCACTGGGCTGGACAATCGAGTGGGACCCTACCTCAGTAGAGGAGGAGCATGAGAAGTGATGGGCCAGGCTTCCCCATCCCTCCGTTTATTTACCGTTAGTTATTTTCCGCTGTTTTCCAAATAATGATCACTACTTTTGATAAACTCCGATAATGTTGCAATAAATTTAAGTACTCCTTAATGTATGGTTTTATGCTTTATTGTATTTGCTCTGTGCCTCACCTTCGAGTGAGTACGTGGTACTTGATAATGTGAGTGCCCTTGTCGGACTAGATCCGAGAGACTGACGTGTTATTCCTATTTAAGTGTGGTCTATCCTCTAAGGCGGGACTTAGGCACTTAAGTTGGAATAATTCGGTCAGTTCCGCCATAATAAAACCAATAGTAGTAAAAAATAGCAAATCGGCTCACCACATCACAATTCGATTTGGTAGTTGCCTGAACAACGACGGCCTTCAGCTGAAGTCCTCGATCAAACATCTGGCGAGCGTGACCGACGAGCTAAGGCTGAGGCGAAGCTCGACGACGAGGTTGAATAGGGGATGGTGAGCGTGAGCGCACGACGGGGCTTACCAAAAACACAAAGATGACAGCGTGGTGTGCACATGATGCGAAGAGAAATGACCACAACTCCACGTCAACTTCACGAACACGGCGAGGACGCCGAGCGCGGTGACTATTCTTTAATGGCGAGAATACTGGTATTGGAGGCTAGTGGTCCGGACAGAGGAGCGCACGGCCCGGGAAGTTTCAACGACGCGGACAGTGAGCAGGCGATTCGATGGTGAGCTGCGGCAGGGAACGATATCCTGCCTGGCCGAGCTAAGAGCAGGGAGGGGCGGCCAGCGCAGCAGGGGAGCTCGACGGCGGCCGCCATGGCACGTAAGGAGCTGGGCACGTGGCGAGCCAGAAACCGAACACCGGCTGAACTGGAGCAGAGCACGGGCTCCATGGTCAAGGGCTGCTGGGCGAAATCCGAGCAAAGAAGGAGCGCCATGGGAGAGGGAGACCTGAGCTGGGGTGAGTTTGGAGGGAGCCAGGACGAGACCGCGGGAGAGGGAGATGAGCGGTCTGTGGCTCTACGAAGGGGAGGACGCCATGGGAGGGCCCAAGCTGGGGCCGGCGCTGAGGATGGAGGAGCTGAGGGCCGTGCGTCCTGGGCGCTAGCACCAGACGACCCAAGTTGGAGCTCGGTCGCCGGAGCTGGGGACGAAGGGAGCAATGGTTGGACGAAGCTCATGCCATGGGGAAGTGCTGCTGGAGGAGGAGCACAGCCAGGAGAAGCAAGGCGCGGCTACCAGGAAGCAAGGGCGCTCGGACGCCATGGAGGGAGCTCGGGCAAGGCAGGGAAGGAGCTCAGGGAGCTAGCGCGGCTCGGGAATTGTAGGACCGAGCGGTCGAGCGCTAGGGAGGAAGACGCGAGGGAGATGAAGAAGAGATGCAGGCTGCTTGCAGAAGATGGTAAGGAAGCGGCTGGAAAAATATCAAGGGAGCACGGCGACGGCTGGGAAAAATCCCAGATGGATGAGAACGACAGCCGCTGGAGAAGATGATCCAGAAGATGAAGACGGCCGCGCGGCAGAGGAAAGATCAGGGCAGCGGGATTTTTCCTTAGACTAGAGCAGCGAGCGGCTGTAGGATATTTTTATTCTCTTTTTTTCATAGAATACAAAAATATCCCGATTCTAGGATTAGAGTTTGGGCAAGGTCTAAATGGACTGGATATCGGGTACAATTTTTGAGACAACACTAGTTTAGTCGAAATTGGATAAAAATTTATCCGATGTCTAAACACAGTTGATTTTCTTATTTTATAGAGTGTGCTAAAGAATAAATTGGATTATAACCTCGCGCAAGATTTCACGCGATTTGAATTTTTTTGCCTCGAACATTTTAGTCGTCGAGTTCAAATTCATTTGTCTGGGATAAAATCGTAAGAGTAGGTAAGGCTTCCGAATTCGTATTCGCGCGAGCGATGTATTTTAAATAATCACCAGATGCACCGATTTTCGAAACGACTAGGTTCCGAACAACACGAAAATTTCGGAAGAGCCCGGATAGATAAAATGATGTCGAACTCGCGATAAACGAAACAGATGCGATATTAAAATCGTGATATACGAAGATGATTAAATTTTAGCATCTGTTTTATTCACTGATATTACGTGCTTAAATTTATACTCGTTGTCGAGCGGAATATAAACACCAGAGGTGTTATAGCCCTCCCCCCTTAAAAGAATCTCGTCCCGAGATTTGGAGCGAAAGACTTTTAAGAGTAGAGAAGCATGTAACCCACGTTCACATCAGCGGTAATAAAGTCAGTTCCAAGCAAAGGCGAGTGTCTCAGAATGTTGTTTCTCTAGTGGACATAACATGTATTGCCATAAGCTAATTTAGAGATGTCCAACAATAGAGACAATGTCTGCCAGAAGAACACATAAGGTTCCATGTGTGCAGTTTGCTTTTTCTGATGACACTGTACTATCTGAGTCTGTTGAGCGAGCGGTGGATATGCAACTTTTCCCAAACAGAATCAGATGCAACCTCTTGGGTAAAACACATAAAAGAGGTTTACCAACAAGTGGTCCCAGTAAGTTCATAGCACACGAGACGGGTGTGGATGTCGAATAACATCACAGTTAACTCGTGTTGTCCAAGTCCATGAAGGGTGATATAGATTCGAGAAAATCACTAGCGGAGGGATCTGTAGATGCTGCCTTCCTAACCAATCCATTTTATCGAGCACTAATCATGGCTCAAACTGATCACACACTGTCGAAAAACCATACATGAGGCAATCGATACACGACTAGAGCGATGACTAGGTGGTTACTGCTTGACTTAATCTCGATTCTTGTAAGTACTTTCTTTAGGGTGGGTTGAACCAAAGTGTGTTTAGACTAACTCGATAAAACGATCTCTAAACTCAACCTTCATCCATTGGGCAGTTACAAGTTAGTAAAACCAACTTGTTGAACTACTTTTGACATTGGGCATGTCCTCTCAGTACCATCGGTAAGCCAACGGTCGAGCTCTCTTTGTTAACAAGAGATTATGTATTTGGGTAGAAATTCATTTGGTCATGTTGTTCATCCGTTTCTCCATGCGAGATGAACTGACTTGGTTCAGGAATACATGGATTAAATAAGAGAGCGAATGAACAAACTCATGCATCTGAACAGCAGGAAAAGTCAATCTCCATTTTGAGAACTAATCAGTTGTCTCTCAATACTAAAAAGCTTCAAGGCCTCGCCTTTACACAAAGGACATAAAGGGAACTTGTATGAGTAGTCACTACCAAAGTCAAGGGAAAAGTGACCACACATGAAAGGTGTTGGAGACTTGTTCTCAAATGCTATGAATTAAGAACAAGGCAACACGAAAAATATTAAACGTTAAAGTCCTTCGTCCTTCGAAGAATTATTTCCCATGGGATATAATGATCTTCGGACGAAGGTTATGAAGGACATACCTTCAGCAGCATAACATATAATGATGAAGAAGGAACCATATGAAATATAAAATAACATAAATAATCATGTATTATTATCAACTCATTTCTATTTTATTATTATGGAAAATAGAAATGATATCAAATTACAAATGTACCTTCGGCTTGAAAGAAAGTAAAAGTACAAGCGTGACTGCAAAAGCAAATGCCAAGTCAGCGTGAACAGTATGGGAGCACTGTTCATCTATTTATAGGCATGGGACGCAGTCCATGTAAAATTACACCCATGCCCTTTGCATTTGCTAATGACTCTATAGTAACCCATCGAGGTCTGAATAGCCTTTTCCTTTTTAAGTCGGTTTCCTTTTCTGCAATCATGCCGAAGCTCTCCTGCACATAGCTTCGGCTTTGCGCCAACCTTCGTATTCTTTGTGCTTCTTCATACTGTGGTTCTGATCCAAGCTCGAAGGTACCTGTTCATGTATTATACTCTAGAAACATTGTTAAATCATGTTTTTGAGGACCTTCGAAAGCCGAAGGCCCCCAACAGTAGCCCCTTGCAATATTAATTTGTTAGAATAATAAATTCAGATTGCGATATGGACGAAGGCCCTAAGCCGAAGGTCCAAAAAAACACCTTCCCTTTGCTAGAATAGCAACAGTCAATGACAAGCGGGGCCCTCCACCCTGCAATGCACTAGGCGTATAAATAAGAGCACGCCATGAGCTTATTTGGTACGCTTTTTGCCATCTGCTCTGCTTGCTCAATTTTTAGCTCTTGCCTACCAACGCTTGCTTGGTTTTTTAGATTTTCTAAGCTTCGGCTTTAAAAGCACATTCTCACCATTTCCGAAGAGAAGATGTCTCAAGATAAGAAAGCTGTTGCTGAAACGAAGCTGAGCGAGGAGGAGAAGCTTCTTAAGGAAAAAACCGCTGGATTCATCGAGTCAATTGCAAAGACCAACACAGAAAAGATTACAAAAGAAATTCTAGAAGGCTTATCTGAAGATACCGATGACAGCAACAGTTATGATGTGGAAAGCGGGGGCGAAGTCTCTGAAGATCGGCCGTGGCGACCAAGTCACACAGTCTTCGGAAAATCGACTATCATGCAAAGTCATCTCGATAACATGAGAGGAAGATATTTTCGAGACATATCCATCGTGAGGGCTGACAACGGAGACAGGACTGCTCCTGCTCCTGAAGAGAATGAAGTCGTAATCTATCGAAGCTTCTTCAATGCTGGGCTTCAATTCCCCCTAAGCAGTTTTGTGGTTGAAGTTTTAAAGATATACCAGATTTTTCTTCACCAGATTACTCCCGAAGCCATCATAAGGATGGGAATCTTCGTATGGGCTGTGAGGAGTCAATGTTTAGAGCCAAGTGCAAATTGTTTCTGCAGCATGCATGAACTTTCGTATGACACAAAGGCCTGGGGTAAGGAACAGTATCATAACAATTTTGGTTGCTATAGCTTCGTTGCTCGCTCAGGCTCAAGTTTCCCAGTGCCAACATTTCAGAAAAAATGGCCCGGAGACTGGATGAAAGAATGGTTCTATGTGAAGAATGATTTAAAAGCGAGAGAAGATATTAAAGAAATAATTATGCGCCCCATCTGGTCCCGCTTCGGCCTTCGGAAACCGAAGGTAGAAATTGATGAAGCAGCCAAAGGATGCCGAAGGGCCTTTGGCATAGTTTGTTCTTTCATCGGGACAAGGGACTTAGTCCAAGAGCACGTGGCATACAGGATATGGCCATTGGCAGCCAACTGGGAGATGACAAAAGAAACCATCAGCAACCCCAATGAAGGTGGTTTGGTTCGTATGAAATATACCTTCAGGTTTGGAGACCAATTTATCGAACCGGACGATGACTGGCTGAAGTGCATCGAAGCTACAAGTGATGAACTGCTTGGGCCGTACTCCAAAGCGGAGGATAATGCGTTATCTGCGGCCTTCGGAAGCCGGAAAAAGAAAAGGCTAAATAGAGTTTTTGATGCTATTGTGTTCATGTACCCTGACTACCGCTACCCGTCACATGGGCAGAAAAGAAAAAGTGCAACCTCCGGGAAGGATGATGCTTCAGCTACTCCAAGTGAGCCCGCGCCGAAGAGGAAAAAGGTGAAGGTTCTTACTCACCGACCGCGCTATAATGAATGATAGAGCTGGAGTGCCCAATCTTTCGGTGAGTGGAGATAATTCCGATTTGGTGGAAGTAGATCCTCACGATCCGACTACGACGAGCGAACCCGAAGCGCCAATGCAATCGCTAAACCAACTCCCAATGGTTACCGACCTTGCTAATGCAAGATCGGCCTGATCATGAAGATCGTTTTCTGTGCACAATTGAAGAACGAACAAGAAAAAGATGCGAGCAATCTTTATATCACTCGAGGTGGAGTTCTGAATCACAGAGGACAGCACGTATTTGTGCGTGTTCTGGGGTAGCTAAAGCTAGATGTAAAACAAAACCCGAAAAACAAAGGAGGCGCAGCTCCTGGATAAATAGAGAGGGGGCGCAGCCCCTAGGGGCGGCCAAACCTAGGTCATCCATTATGGGCCGCAGTTGGGCTGGTCGTCTATTCTTCTGGGCCTTCGATCTTTAACAGCATGATGTAGTTCAATTCTCTTGCATGGGCTCGAGTCACTGGCCTAGGTGGAAGGGGTGGCGCCTGGACAAGGGAAGATGGTGCCTGGGCTGGAGAAGGTGCTGCTAGTGTAGATGTACTCGTGTTGGTGTTGATGTCCTCATCATCCTCCCCTTCTTGAACTGAAGTCGTCCTCGACGGCAACTCCTCATCTTCTCCCGCATACGGTTTCAAATCTGCAACATTAAAACTAGTGGAAACACCAAACTCCGCAGGCAGGTGAAGGATATAAGCATTAGCATTAATCTTGGTTAGTATCTTAAAAGGACCAGCAGAACGAGGCATCAATTTAGAACGGCGCAAAGTAGGAAAACGATCCTTTCTCAAATGCAACCAAACCATATCACCAGGTTCAAAAGTAACTAGTTTCCGGCCTTTACTACCAGTAATCTGATATTTAGCATTAGCAGCAGCAATGTTTTGTTGAGTTTGTTCATGGAGGTTAATCATTTGTTCAACATGTGCAACAACATCTATGTGTGGGGCGTCCGTAGCATCAAGCAAAAACAAAGCAATAGGCGCCATAGGAATGTAACCATAAACAATTTGAAAAGGGCACATCTTTGTAGAAGAATGTGTTGCATGATTATAAGCAAACTCAACATGAGGCAAGCAATCCTCCCAACGTTTCAAATTTTTGTCTAAAACAGCCCTAAGCATGGTAGACAAAGTTCGATTAACTACCTCTGTTTGACCATCAGTCTGAGGGTGACAAGTGGTGCTAAACAACAATTTAGTTCCTAATTTATTCCACAGAGATCTCCAAAAATGACTCAGAAACTTAGCATCACGATCCGAGACTATTGTATTAGGAATACCGTGCAAACGAATAATCTCTCTAAAAAACAATTCAGCAACATTGCTAGCATCATCAGTCTTATGACAAGGTATGAAATGAGCCATTTTGGAGAATCGATCAACAACCACAAAAATGCTATCCCTCCCCTTCTTAGTTCTAGGCAATCCCAAAACCATCGAAATATCAATCCAAGGGGAAGTAGGAACAGGCAAAGGCATATACAAACCATGGTTGTTCAACCGTGACTTAGCTTTCTGACAAGTAGTGCAGCGTGCAATAAGGCGCTCAACATCAGCGCGCATCCGAGGCCAAAAGAAGTGGGCAGCCAACACCTCATGTGTCTTGTAGATGCCAAAGTGCCCCATGAGACCGCCTCCATGCGCTTCCTGTAACAACAAAAGACGAACCGAGCTAGCTGGAACACACAGCTTGTTAGCGCGAAACAGGAACCCATCCTGTATGTGAAATTTGCCCCATGGTTTCCCATTAATACAATGGCCGAAAGCATCTTTAAAATCAGCATCGTCAACATATTGATCTTTCAAAGTGTGCAAACCAAAGATTTTAAAATCTAACTGTGTCAGCATGGTATAGCGACGAGACAAAGCATCAGCAATAACATTGTCCTTCCCGTTCTTGTGTTTAATAATGTAAGGAAAGGACTCAATGAATTCTACTCATTTAGCATGACGACGGTTCAGATTTGTTTGGGTACGAATATGTTTTAAAGCCTCATGATCAGAATGGATTATGAACTCACAATGCCAAAGATAGTGCAGCCATGTATGCAAAGTGCGCACTAAAGCGTAAAGCTCCTTATCATAAGTAGAATATTTCAGACTAGCACCGCTTAATTTTTCACTAAAATAAGCAACTGGTTTTCCTTCTTTTAACAAAACAGCACCTAGCCCAATACCACTAGCATCGCATTCAAGCTCAAATACTTTAATAAAATCAGGCAATTGCAAGAGGGGAGCTTGGGTTAACTTATCTTTCAAAGTGTTGAACGCTACCTCCTGCGAATCACTCCAAGCAAACGGCACATCTTTCTTTGTAAGCTCATGTAGAGGCGCTGCAATGGAGCTAAAATCACGAACAAATCTGCGGTAGAAACCGGCAAGTCCAAGAAAGCTCCGAATTTGTGTGACTGTCGTCGGTGTAGGCCACTCCCGAATGGCAGCAATTTTGCTGCTATCCACCTCAATGCCCTGTGGAGTAACAACATAACCAAGAAACGAGACACGTCGTGTGCAAAAGATGCATTTTTCCATGTTAGCAAATAACTGGGCAGCACGCAATGCATCAAAAACAGCACTTAAATGTTCCAAATGCTCTTTCTTAGATTTGTTGTAAATAAGGATATCATCAAAATAAACAACCACAAACAATCGTATGAAGGGTCTCAGAACTTCATTCATCACTCGCATAAAAGTGCTGGGAGCAATAGTCAATCCAAACGGCATAACCAACCATTCATATAAACCAAATTTTGTTTTAAAAGCCGTTTTCCATTCATCACCCAGTTTCATTCTAATCTGGTGGTAACCACTACGCAAATCAATCTTAGTGAAAATAATGGCACCACTAAGCTCATCTAGCATATCATCAAGGCGTGGTATAGGATATCGATAACGAATAGTGATGTTATTAATAGCACGACAGTGTACACACATACGCCATGACCCATCTTTCTTGGGAACAAGTAACACAGGAACAGAGCAAGGGCTAAGAGACTCACGAATGTATCCCTTGTCAAGCAACGCCTGTACCCGGTGCTGAATCTCCTTCGTCTCATCCGGATTTGTATGGTTCGGTGCGTGGTTCGGAAGCTGTGCGCCGGGGATGAGGTCGATCTGGTGCTCAATGCCACGAAGCGGTGGGAGACCCAGTGGTAAGTCTTTGGGAAAGACATCAGTGTACTCCTGCAAAAGGTTAGCAACCATAGGGGGAATAGCCAAAGATGGTGCATCATCAAGTGAAATGAGGAGACTAGAGCATACAAGTGCATAGCATGGCAAATGAGCACCGTGTAGATCATCAAAATCAGCACGTGTAGCAAGTAGAACAGGAGCCTTCAAGGGCGATGGATCAAGTTGTTTAGCAGTTATAGCAGCTCGGGCAAGATCATCTTTAACAATTTGTTCAGGTGTCATTGGATGTATAATTATTTTCTGACCCTTAAAAATGAAAGAATAATGATTCGAACGACCATGATGCAAGCTATCAGTATCATATTGCCAAGGTCGACCAAGTAACAAAGAGCATGCTTCCATGGGAATAACATCACAATCAACAAAATCAGAATAAGCACCCATGGAGAAAGGACACGCACGGAACGTGTGATTTTTATTTTACCACCATCATTAAGCTATTGAATGTGATATGGGTTTGGATGCTTACGAGTGGGTAACGACAACTTTTCGACCAGCTTGGTACTCGCCAAATTGTTGCAACTGCCGCTGTCGATAATGATGCGAATTGACCGCTCCTGCACAACACCCTTTGTATGGAACAGAGTGTGTCGCTGATTCTTCTCGGGCAAAGCGACCTGTGTACTAAGAACACGCTGCACAACAAGACTTTCATACCTATCAGCGTCGCCCGGGTTGACATGTACCTCCGCCTGAGCTGCATGGTTAGTGGCAAGTAGTGCATGTTCAATTTCTTCATAATCACTAGCGGAAGAGTACTCACCATCGTCACGAATGAGCAAAGTGCGCTTGTTTGGGAAGTCCCGAATCACATGGCCAAATCCTCTATAGCGATGACACTGAATATCCCGTGTACGACCTGTGGGTGGGGCAGTGCTGGCTGGTTTGGTCGTCTTCTCGCGTGGAGTAGTGGTGGACGTGGATGGCGTAGGGGGAACTGGTGTCGAGCTTCGTCCTGCAAAACGGTTAGAATATGGCTTCGAGCGACGTCCCTGCACTTCACGTTCAGCTTGGCTAGCATATTCAAATAAAGTAGTCATATCATAATATTCCTTATAATCAAGTATATTCCTGGATTTCGCGGTTTAAACCACCACGAAAATGTGCCATAGCAGCGTCGTTGTCCTACAATATCCCACAACGAATCATACCTTTTTGTAACTCCTGGAAATAGTCCTCAACATATTCAGAACCTTGCTGAAAACGCTGCATTTTATTGAGCAAATCACGAGCATAATACGAAGGCACAAATCGATGTCGCATCGCAGCTTTCAACTGATCCCAAGTGGTTGGAATGGCAGTGGGATGTTTGATTTTATACTCACGCCAACAAATTAAAGCAAAATCAGTAAATTCACTAATAGCAGCTTTAACCTGAGAATGTGCAGCAATATCATGGCATGAAAATTTTTGTTCAACCTCTAACTCCTAATCAAGATATGCAGCAGGATCATATTTGCCATTAAAAGGTGGAATTTTACATTTAATCTTAGAAAATAAGTCATTAGGGGGATGACGAACCACACGGCGTGCACGACCACGGCGATCTCCATCGTCCTACTCAGTGTCACCGCCGTAGAACTGCTCCATCGTTGTGGTCAACGCATCAAGGCGTGCCAGGATGGTGTCGAGTGTGGTGCGAGTTGCCGTTTGAGCAAAGGTCAAGCTGGCTTGAAACGCTCGGTCGTCGAAGTGACCGTTAAATCAAGCCGTTCATGCATCGTCCTAATGTCAGCAGCAAGTCCATCAACTTGTCCCCTTACTTCTAGCAACTGGGCATCCACCGTGTCATGTGCTCCTGCCATAGTTAGCGCAAACACCAAAACACCAAAAGGAGAAAACCGACGATAACAGGGAAATGGCGGTGACAACTCGCTCAATGGAATGCTGTTATCAAGTTCTTATCCGTTCTTACCAAGCCACAGTGGTGAACTGCAACCAACAGGTGGAACCGGTGAAAGATTGGATGAGCGATTGCCTGGAGAAACAGAAAACTTCTAGTCGTAGAAATATGTGGAGTTTTGGGTAGGCTGCACTCAAGTGAAGGATTAACACGATCAAACAATAATGCAAAGTTGAATTATAGTGCAAAACACGAAACTATATTGCTGGGCACAAGTGCAAAGGACGGATGGAACTAGCAGAATGGCAGTACCGTAAATATTGTACTAGCGAGGCCAAAAAGGCACTAGTAGGAATCACAGGTGATTTTGTTTTTCTTTTTTGTATGATTTTTTTGATATTTTTCTCAGCACAAGGAGCAACAAAATAGGAGCTACATGAAGTTTCACCTAAAACAGAGTTCAGATGTGGTCTACAGAAAATCAGGAAGTTCTCTGAAAGCGTGCGAGAACTTTGACGAATTTTTTTCTTTATTTTCCTGAATTTTTTTGACAATTTTATCGAAACCCAAACAGGCTAGTTTGGCCGGCCTCAGAATGGTGTCAACCAGCTCCTGTAAAAATTTCAGATTTTTTGAACAACCGAGCGAAAAGTTATGCCCAGTTTAAGGAAGGTATGTTTACAACGACCGAGATGAGACAACTGCTTTGTATCCTTTCTCCTTCGTTTTCTTTTTTTGTTTCTGTTTTTTTGACGTAACCGAAGGAGAAAAACAAGGAAGCGACGTTGATCGGTTTGTTTTTTTTGTTTTTTTTTTGACGTAACCGAAGGAGAAAAATAAGGAAGTGGCGTTGACTCGGTTTGTGGTGTGATCAAACAGAATATGGTGGCGGCGCGCTAGGGTTTGAATGGTGGAATAACACAATGCAACCAGCAACAAATGACGTGAAAGCACACAAATTCAACAATGCAGATTATTGAAAGAAAGTGTGAGGCTCAAAAGGGTGCTGGGATAAGGTCTAACCTGTAACACCTCAGATGTTACCATGGCTAGAGCACATCCATGCACTGATGACTGTGATCACATGTGGTAGAAACTTGAGAAGAAACATAAGAACCATGGAGTCCATGTGTTAATCAAGATTGTTAATGACCTAAGAGCATCACTCAAGCTTTTGTGCACTTACTACCTTGGGCAAGAGGAGAGTAAACCCTAGACCTCTCTTGAACCCTATCTCCCAAAACCATGGTTGAGAGGGGGGGAATAAGCAAATGTGCAAATCATGAGTTAATCTTTAACCAAACTTTAAGTAATCTTGTAACCAACAATTATGGGGAGGAAATATTGCAAAAAGACCCCTAGAGAAACCCCAAATCAAATCTCCAAGTAGAGTGAGAGCTAGAGCTCTCTAATTCTCTCTAAGTCAAAAACTATACCTAAACTAAAGATCCACCGTGTTCACCTTGAAGATGGCACCAAAACCACCTAAGTTCTATACCAAAAATGTGGCATACCACCTAGGGAACCCACTGGAAAAAGTTGAGCCCGAGACCATGATGTTTGACATGCCTGGGCATCGTTTTTGTCGCGAGGTGGGCAAAGAGACATACCTGATTTGGTGTCCAAAGATCTCCCTACCTAGGGCATATCTGCCATGGCGACTCACGGATGAGAGACAGCCCTAGGTGCCAGGAAAAGACTCGCGCCGGATTTTTGCCAAGATTCGCACGTTTGCGACTTGGGCGAGCTGTGGAACACGGCCAGAAGAACACCTCCACGTGTTCGACGCACTCTGCGTGCGCCAGGTTACGCCCGCGCCCGACCCCGCGTACCCCGCGCCGCGCCGAGCCTGTGCCCGTGTCCCCTGTGTGCGCCGGGCCTATAAAGCCCACTCAGGCGTCGTCCATACCCTTCCGCGCACACTCAAACCTCCCCGGAGCTCAACTCACCGTCGTTTGCCCGTGCACGGCGTGTCCGCGACCACCCGAGCCCCTACCGTCTTGGACCAGCCAGTCCAGCGTTTGCCAACCCCGTCCGACCCTCGAAGACGACTAAGCACGACTCGGCGAAGCTCCCCAAGCAAGGAATCGAAATCTGCTTCGCCGGAGAGGCCAGTCCACGGTCGCCGGAGTTCACAACCCCGCCGGAGTGCGTGGACAGGGTAATCCACTGAACCATTTTCCGATTCCTTGTGCACACAGCCCCTACATCACCCCGTGAAGCTCACCTGTGCCATTGGATTGCATTAGATCGCCGTGGTTTGGCCGGCACACCCGCCGCCGACGAGAACACCCGCCTGCGCACGTGGACCGAGCGATTCCGGCCATCCCCGCCGTCGAGCCATACATCGCTGTGACCGCCAGAGCCTCCCCGAGCCAACCCTGCCCCTCGCCGGACCTTTCTCGCCGCCGGTAAGCCGCGCCGCCCTTTTCTTTCCTGCGGGTACTGTTTACATTGGGGGAAGGACTTCGGGGAAGAAGAAGGAAAGGTCAGGGGGCTTTTTGAACTGTCAGTGACTCAAATAAATAGTAACGCGGGGGTATAACTGCGAGAGTTAGTTTGGAAATAACCCAGGGTCCTCGGTGTAAACTGCTTTTCCAGGAAACCTTTATTAAATCTAATTTTAAATTTGAACAGCACTTGAATAATTCATAACTTCTGTTTTATTTATCCAAAATTGGTCAAACCAATTTTGTCAGACTTTAAATAATGTAAACTGCTTAGGAAAAATATAAAACCCTTATGTACTACAGAAAACTATAAGGTTCTGATTTAATTGTTGTTTTGACCAAAAGCTAAATAATAGGAAGGAAAATAGTTGCACAAATTGACTAGGGTTAGAAAAATTTGGAGAAGCTTATGTCCACATACTGACCTGTTTAAAAATGTTAAACCTCTCTGTCCATCCCATTAAGTTAGCTTTTGCCATTTATTTTATAATATGCTTAAAGTTAAGAAAAATAGAAAAGGTGATTAAAATGAGGAACCAGAGGGCACTCCTACTTTTGTTAGGGTACTTATTTATGGTAGTTCACTAGAAAAATCTATGATACCCTGGTTTAGTATAAAATAAATAGGATACCTTTTATTTTAAGAAAACAAGGAAAATTTAGAAAAACCCTAGAAAAATAACCCCAAGGAGAGAACACCCCAAACCTTGGGATAACAAATGTTTTGTTATTATGAACATAGGAAAAATACAAAATCTGTTGTTTGATATTTTTCAAATGGCAAGTTAGTTATAAGCACCTTTTTGGCATAGAACTTTAAGAAATCACAACTAAATAACCACCAATTAACCTTCTGTGATTTTTGGCACAAAAGCTTATTATTACTGTTAGATACCAACTAAAATAACCCTTAGAGCAGAACCTACACCTAATTAAGAGTTATAGTACAAAGTGGCCCATTTACACAACTTTTGTTATTTTGTCTAAAGCATAGCCTTTTTATTTTTGAACCTCAAAACTCCTAGAACAGGCTATATTGACCAATGGCAAGCCACTGTAATTTTTACAGAATTTTTGGAAAAAGTTAACTCATTGTTGTAGTTCAAACCTACACTAGAATTCATAAATAAAAAAATAAAGAAAGGGAAAATGAATAATGGAAATTAGTGTCATCCTAAAACCCTTTGTGAATTGTCCACTAAAATATATAAAGGAAATACCAACCCACTATGCTTATCCTTAACAAAACCTAAACCTGGAGTGATAAGCATAAACCACTAAAAGCCACATATGACCAATGAACCCTAAGTTGCCAACTAACTTTGTTTTTCTTCCCTTAGCATCATGTTATTAAATCCTGCAGAATCATGACATACCTATTCATTGCATTTCGTTAGACTGTAACCTCGCTGACGGAGAGTACGTCCTCGTGCCGGAGCAAGGAGCTGCTCAGGAGGTAGCCCTGGATCCAGCACCAGAGCCTGCACCAGAGGATCTGCTTGCCCCAGCTTTGGAAGGCAAGCCCCAGTTTTATGCATAACCGGTTATTTATGCTATTTTACTATACTTAATTATTGTAGGCTTGTTTGTGAACTTAAGTGTAGGAGTTGTTTGAAGCCATAGTTGCATGATCTCAGGAATCCTTTTGAGATGGATACTAGTATGCTAGGTCGAGTAGCTGCTTTGCTAATTAGGGATATCGGTAGAAGTCGAGTGATTTTTCTAGCACTCGCGCGAGGTCAGGGAATTGGTTGTATCCATTTTCATATCATAATGATGATGGTCGGTGGGCATCGGTCCATGGGGATGCGTTGTCCATGGGATAAAAATTGGAATAAGGATTAAGGTGTGGTACCGTGTGTCAAGCGTTTGAACATACTAAGCACATGCCGAGAAATATGGTAAATCGGTAAGCCTAGTACCTGAGTGAACCTGGCAGTGGACATATCCCCTCACGCGACCTGAGACGTGGTCTCCCATTCCGGTTATGGTGGGTACAAGTGCGGTCACTGCACGACGGCAGTCGGGGTCAGTGAGGCATTGTACGCCAAGACGGGGAATCGATGGGGATGGTTGATGTGTGTGGGGACGGAGTGCCTCGCCACGTCGTGTGTTTAGGTTTACCTTGCAAGGTTTAAAAACTCGATTCGAATCGTCTGCTTCTCGCAGCTACTGAGACTGCATGATCCATGCTGCTACATTGAGTAACAAGTGGAAATGTGATGAGTTGATACAAGATGTTGATTGCTAAAAATGTTTGCTACTATGTATGAGTAGATAGTACATATTTAGCCTTAAGAGAGTCACACTTAAATTTGACAAAGTTAAAACTTGATTTAGAAACTCAGCTAGTGCTTTTGGCAACCAAACCCCACAGCCAAACAGCTGCATGTCTAGAGTTAGAGGAGTAGACTCCTCACACCGGGTAAGTCTAGCTGAGTATTAGTATACTCAGCCTTGCTTGTGGCAAAATTTTACAGGTTCTTTGGAGGACATGGTTGCTGGAGTGACTTGGCCGTCCATCTTGCCACCGGGTTGGACTGTCGAGTGGGACCCCGCCTCGGCTGAGGAGGAGCATGAGGAGTGATGGGACAGGCTTCCCCATCTCTCTGTTTATTTACCGTTAGTTTATTTCCGCTGCACTTCGAACAATGATGACTACTTTTGCAAAACTCCGATGGTGATGTACTAATTTAATACTCCGTAATTTATGGTTTTATGCTTTATTGTATTTGCTTTGTGACACACCTTCGAGTGAGATTGTGGTACTTGATCCTGTCAGTGGCCTCGTCGGAGTAGATCCGAGGGATTGACGGGTTATTCCCATTTAAGTGTGGTCTAGCCTTTAAGGTGGGACTTAGGCACTTAAGTTGGAATAATTCGGGCAGTTCCGCCACTGCTGGTATCGGAGCTTGTACCACCAGAGAGGAATCAATAAAATATGAATACCATCCCTTTCCAGAATAAAATTTGATAGAAACAATATTGGATAGATCAGTGGGATGAGTAGGATAGACCTAGGACGTGAAGCCTTAGGGTGATAGAAGGGTAGCTAGGTGGCTAAGTATTTAGGCCCCACAGGCCACTTTAGGGGATGGGAGTTCTTCCCTAATCCCTTTTCATTGCTGTGAGGTCGTTCAGGATGAGCATGCATGCATTCTTAAATTTAACAAATGAAAAAAATTTAGTAAGAACTTAAATTAGAACCAATTAAGTTTCCCAGTACCATTCTGTTTTAGTTAGAGAGGAGCTGAGTCTTATTTTTTTCTTGTTCTTTTTATAATTCTTTTCCTTTTCTTACGCTTAACCGTCCACAGATGGCTTCCCACGGATCCTCAGACGACGGGAATGCACTGTCCCACACTGACGGACTCGCACGGGAGGGCTATCCCCGCATTTTGTGGGAGGTACTTCAGGGGGCCGGGTACATGACACCCCCTCAGTACGCGGTGCAGTAGTTCGAGAAGCACCGGGTGCCCCGCTGTAGGGTGAGGATGACCTTGGAGCCTAATCCCCTGCAGCCAGGCTAGCGTTCACTAGACTCTGAGTCTTTTGGATACCGGGCGGAGGACACGATCGAGGCAATTGCTCTGCATGGGTTGACCACTTTCTGCGGATTCTATCCCTTGGAGCAGTTGTCGGATGAAATCCAAGAGCTGGAGGAATTAGTGGGGACAAGGGAGAACACCATCGAGGTTCTCGAGGATCAGATCATCAACACCCAGCAGTAGCTCGCCGAGGCTAATGGGCACCTGGATATGCATCACCAGGAGATCCATGATGTGGAGGCTAACGAGGACGTCGACATTGAGGGAGGGGAGGAGCCTGCTTCCAGTGTGGACACTACTGGCTCAGGGAGGCCACCTTCCCCCGAGTCGAGTGTTGCCTCGTTTGCTCACTAGGTATCAGGGGTAGAAATAGAAGTTGGTAATGTTAGGACTCCTCGTAGCTTGCTTATCTTTTGCACCCTTGGGGTACTAGGCTAGATAGAGTTGAGTCTTTTGGGGCCATTGATGTAATTGTGTTAAACTCTTTTGGAAGCATGGCTGATGGATGCTTTTAGTTTTAAATTTGGAAGGAAAGTTTATGCCTTTTGAAATCCTTTTGTGGATGTCGGAATCTAACTATTCACCTTTTTAACTCTTTCGCCGAGATTAAACCTTAAACTTGAAGATGTGTTTTTGAGGATATATGTGATTTTTCAGATGGCCGGGAGAGCGCGTCGTGGCCAGAATGAGCGCATTCCTCCACCGCCGCCACCGCCTCCCACTCTGCAGGCAGCTAATGGCTCAGCAGAATGAGATCTTGAGGCAACTAGCTCAGCGTCAGCCACCACCTCAGCACTATGGTGGTGGAGATCATCAGCGTCACCCCGCAGTAGCCACTTACCAGGAGTTCCTCAGTACTCCGCCGCCGTTGTTCACCAGGGCAAAGGACCCACTTGATGCTGATGTATGGCTGAGGGTAGTGGAATCTAAAGTCCCACTACTCAATGGAGTTTGTTCCGAGGTGACTAAGGTCAGGTTCACCACCCAGCAGCTTCGCGGACCCGCGCGGACATGGTGGGACCACTATCTTGCTATGCAACCAGCTGACCATGAAGTGGATTGGAGAGAGTTCAAGGCAGCTTTCAGGGGGCACCATATCCCAGCTGGCATTATGGACCGTAAGCTTAACGAGTTTCTGGCACTTACTCAGGGCAACAGGACAGTGTTGCAGTACGCTCAGGCTTTTAATGATCTGTGCTAGTATGCCGGGTATCATGCAGATACGGACGAGAAGAAGAGAGACAGGTTCAGAAGGGGGCTCAGCACTAAGCTCCGTGACCGTCTCAACACCGTCAGGGCCAACAGCTACAATGAGTTGGTCAACATGGCCATCTCCCAGGAGGACTGTATCACAGCTCGTCAGGCAGAGAAGAAGAGGAAGACCCCTGTGGCAGGACCCTCAGCTCAGCCACAGCGCTTCAGGATTGTGTCCGACACTCAGAATAGGGGACCCCAACAGCAGCAAGGGAGATGGGTGATCCGACCACAGCAGCAGCAGGCACCCAACCGCACTCAGTTTCCAGCTCAAAGGAACAATCAGCAGCAGCAGCAGTATCGCCAGGCAAATGACAACTAGTGTTTCACATGCGGCAACACCGGACATTATGCCAAAAATTGCCCCAGGAACCAGCAGAGGTAGGGGCAGAATGTTCATCAGAACCAAGGCAAGAGGCAGAAGGTGCAAGTAAGGCAGGGCAGGCTGAACTTCACCACCATGGCTGATATTCCAGAGGGAGCACCCGTCGTGACTGGTATCTTTACAGTTTTAAATTGTCCTGCTATTATTCTTTTTGATTCTGGTGCATCACATAGCTTTGTTAGTGCCAAATTTAGTGTCAGGTGTGCAATTGCCCTTTCATCACACCCATGGGGGTATCACAATTTCAACACCAGGAGGCAGGATTGCCACCAATCAAATCAGCAAGAATGTGCCTATAAAGTTTGGTAGTCTGATAATTAAAACCAACCTTCTTATCTTGGGATTGGATAGTGTGGATATCATATTGGGAACTGACTGGTTGACAAAACATCAGGCAGTGATTGACATTGCAGCTAGGGCCATTGAAGTGCACTCACCGACCTGTGGTGAAACCACATTATTTTTGCCCGACCAGGGTTGTACCCGTTCTTGTGCCTTTGTCATGATAGAATCCCCAGTGGAAAAGATCCCAGTAGTCTGTGACTACCTAGATGTTTTTCCGGATGAATTGCCAGAAATGCCACCTGATAGAGACATTGAGTTTGCAATTGAATTGCAACCCGGGACTGCTCCTATTTCCATGAGACCCTATAGGATGCCTCCCGCGGAATTGGCAGAATTGAAAAAGCAACTGCAGGAGTTGTTGGACAAGGGGTTCATTCACCCAAGTACTTCACCTTGGGGATGTCCTGCTTTATTTGTGATGAAAAAGGATGAGAGTTTGAGAATGTGTGTCGATTACCGCCCTCTTAATGCGGTGACCATTAAGAACAAATACCCACTGCCCCGTATTGATGTCTTGTTTGATCAATTAGTGGGAGCCAAAGTGTTTTCAAAGATAGATCTTCGCTCAGGCTACCATCAAATCAAGATCTGTGCCAGTGATATTCCAAAGACTGCCTTCTCTACCAGATATGGGCTCTATGAGTTTTTGGTGATGTCTTTTGGGCTGACCAATGTCCCCGGCTTATTTTATGTACCTAATGAACTCAGTATTCATGCCGGAGTTGGACAAGTTCGTGGTCGTTTTCACTGATGATATTCTGGTCTATTCCAAGAATGAAGACGAACATACTGAGCATCTGCACATCGTACTTCAGCGACTGCGCGATCATCGTCTTTATGCTAAGTTGTCTAAATGTGAATTCTGGCTAAAGGAAATTAAATTCTTGGGTCACACCATTTCTCAGGATGGGATATCTGTTGATCCTGAGAAGGTACAAGGTGATGGATTGGAAACCCCCGACTACAGTGAGGCAGATTCGGAGTTCTCTAGGATTGGCAGGCTATTATCGACGATTTATTCCGGATTTCTCCAGAATTGCCAAGCCAATTGACTGAGTTATTGAAGAAGGGAGCCAAGTATAATTGGAGCCAAAAGTGTGAAGATGCTTTTCATACACTGAGGCAAGCATTTGACAACAGCCCCAGTGCTGGCTCAACCTGATAACACCAAGCCCTTCGAAGTCTATTGTGATGCTTCTGGTACGGGATTGGGATGTGTCTTGGATGCAAGATAACAGAGTAATTGCTTATGCTTCCCGAGCACTCAGACCCCATGAGCAGAACTACCCTACACATGATCTAGAGTTAGCCGCCATGGTTCATGCTCTCAAAATATGGAGACACTACTTGATGGGAGCTCACTGTAACATTTACACTGATCACAAGAGCCTCAAATACATTTTCACTCAAGCAGATCTGAACATGAGACAGAGGAGATGGTTAGAATTAATCAAGGACTATGATTTGGAAATGCATTACCATCCTGGCAAAGCCAATGTTGTGGCAGATGCCTTGAGCAGAAAAGCCCAGTGCAATTGTATGAGCATGGATGCAAGAGTCACCACCCTATGTGATGAATTGTGCAAGCTGAACCTGGAAGTTGTTTCTTCAGGTGCCCTAAGTTATATCTCGGTGGAGCCCACATTGCAAGAGCAAATAGTCAGGGCCCAGGTTGAGGATAAGGGTGTTCAGGTTATCAAAGACATGATCAAGCAGAAGGCAGATAAATACAAGTGCTTCCGTCAGGACAGTAAGGGAATTTTATGGTTTGGAGATCGATTGGTTGTTCCCAAGGACCCTGAGCTCAGAAAGAGGATATTGGATGAAGCTCACCTATCCAAATTTTCCATGCACCCTGGTAGCACCAAGATGTATCATGATCTCAGATCCTTATACTGGTGGACCAGGATGAAGAGGGAAATTGCCAAGTATATATCCGAGTGTGACACCTGCCAAAGGATTAAAGCCAGTCATTTGAAGGCAGCAGGCCCTTTGCAACCCCTTCCCATACCATGTTGGAAATGGGAGGACGTTTGCATGGACTTTATCGTGGGGTTGCCCAATACCTCCAGGCACCATGATTCCATTTGGGTCATTGTGGATAGATTGACCAAGTCAGCTCATTTCTTGCCAGTACACACCACCCAAAGGACAGAGAAGTATGCGGAAATCTACATTGACCAGATAGTTCGTCTGCATGGAATACCAAGGACTATAGTATCAGATAGAGGAGCACCATTTGTGGCACGATTTTGGGAGCAATTGCAAGAATCACTTGGGACCCATGTAATATGAAGCTCAGCATACCACCCCCAAATAGATGGCCAGACAGAAAGGGTAAACTAGATTTTGGAAGACATGTTAAGGGCATGTGTGCTACACTATGGAAAGGATTGGGACAAGTGTCTTTCGTTAGTAGAGTTTTCTTATAATTACAACTACCAGTCCAGTTTGAAGATGGCACCTTTTGAGGCCTTATATGGGAGAAGGTGTAGGACCCCGCTGAATTGGTCTCAAGCAGGAGAGAGGGAAATATTTGGGCCAGATTTGGTACTGGAAGCAGAGGAAAAGGTCAGAGTCATCAAGAAGAACTTAGAGGCTGCTCAGGCCAGGCAAAAGAGCTATCATGATAAGAGGCGGAAACCTCTACAGTTTGCAGTGGGAGACCATGTTTATCTTAAAGTGTCACCCACCAAGGGTGTTCAGAGATTCGGGATCAAGGGCAAGTTAGCTCCTCGTTACATTAGACCCTACGAGATCAAGGAGACTTGTGGACCTGTAGCATATCAATTGAAGTTGCCACCCAGCATGTCAGCTATTCATAATGTGTTCCATGTATCTCAGCTGCGTAAATGTGTCCGCCTACCCACTGAAGTGCTACCTGAACCAGAGATTGAGATAGAGCCCGACCTGTCCTATCAAGAGCACCCTGTCAAGGTATTGGATCGGAAGGAGAGATCAACACGGGCAAGGTCAATCAAAATGTATAAAGTTCAGTGGAGTCACCATTCAGCAAAAGAAGCTACATGGGAGACTGAGGATTTTCTGCGCTCTCGCTTCTCCGACTTTCTGCCCAAAAGAGTCGATACTGTAACTCAAAACCCCACACCCCCACCTGCCCTTTGAAAATAATTATAAGAAAAACTTAGATAACAAGGATAGTCTAAGTTGTGGTTTTAACTTAAAAACGGCTTCCTTCTGAAGTTGCAAAGAGAATGACATTCGAAGAGCAGTTAACAAGAGAAACTTGAGTATAAGAAGGAGTAGCCCATCAACGTGCTTTCTTAGCACCCCTCTAGAGGACTCTGCCCAAAATCTCGGGATGAGATTCCTTTAAGGGGGGGGGGAGGGCTGTAACACCTCAGGTGTTACCATGGCTAGAGCACATCCATGCACTGATGACTGTGATCACATGTGGTAGAAACTTGAGAAGAAACATAAGAACCTTGGAGTCCATGTGTTAATCAAGATTGTTAATGACCTAAGAGCGTCACTCAAGCTTTTGTGCACTTACTACCTTGGGCAAGAGGAGAGTAAACCCTAGACCTCTCTTGAACCCTATCTCCCAAAACCATGGTTGAGAGGGGGGGGGGAATAAGCAAATGTGCAAATCATGAGTTAATCTTTAACCAAACTTTAAGTAACCTTGTAACCAGCAATTATGGGGAGGAAATATTGCAAAAAGACCCCTGGAGAAACCCCAAATCAAATCTCCAAGTAGAGTGAGAGCTAGAGCTCTCTAATTCTCTCTAAGTCAAAAACTATACCTAAACTAAAGATCCACCGTGTTCACCTTGAAGATGGCACCAAAACCACCTAAGTTCTATACCAAAAATGTGGCATAGCACCAAGGGCACCCACTGGAAAAAGTTGAGCCCAAAACCATGACGTTTGACATGCCTGGGCATCGTTTTTGTCGCGAGGTGGGCAGAGAGACATACCTGATTTGGCGTCCAAAGATCTCCCTACCTAGGGCATATCTGCCATGGCGACTCACGGATGAGAGACAGCCCTAGGTGCCAGGAAAAGACTCGTGCCGGATTTTTGCCAAGATTCGCACGTTTGCGACTTGGGCGAGCTGTGGAACACGGGCAGAAGAACACCTTCACGTGTTCGACGTACTCTGCGCGCGCCAGGGCACGCCCGCGCCCGACCCCGCGTGCCCCGTGCCGCGCCGAGTCGCGCCCGTGTCCCCTGTGTGCGCCACACCTATAAAGCCCACTCAGGCGTCGTCCATACCCTTCCGCGCACACTCAAACCTCCCCGGAGCTCAATTCACCGTCGTTTGCCCGTGCACGGCGTGTCCGCGGCCACCCGAGCCCCTGCCGTCATGGACCGGCCAGTCCAGCCTTTCCCAACCCCGTCCGGCCCTCGAAGACGACTAAGCACGACTCGGCGAAGCTCCCCAAGCAAGGAATCAAAGTCTGCATCGCCGGAGAGGCCAGTCCACGGTCACCGGAGTTCACAACCCTGCCGGAGTGCGTGGACAGGGTAATCCACTGAACCATTTTCCGATTCCTTGTGCACACAGCCCCTACATCACCCCGTGAAGCTCACCGTGCCATTGGATTGCATTAGATCGCCGTGGTTTGGCCGGCACACCCGCCGCCGATGAGAACACCCGCCTGCGCACGTGGACCGAGAGATTCCGGCCATCCCCGTCGTCGAGCCATACATCGCTGTGACCGCCAGAGCCTCCCCGAGCCAACCCTGCCCCTCGCCGGACCTTTCTCGCCGCCGGTAAGCCTGCGCCGCCCTTTTCTTTCCCACGGGTACTGTTTACATTGGGGGAAGGACTTCGGGGAAGAAGGAAAGGTCAGGGGGCTTTTTGAACTGTCAGTGACTCAAATAAATAGTAACGCGGGGGTATAACTGCGAGAGTTAGTTTGGAAATAACCCAGGGTCCTCGGTGTAAACTGCTTTTCCAGGAAATCTTTATTAAATCTAATTTTAAATTTGAACAGGACTTGAATAATTCATAACTTCTGTTTTATTTATCCAAAATTGGTCAAACCAATTTTGTCAGACTTTAAATAATGTAAACTGCTTAGGAAAAATATAAAACCCTTATGTACTATAGAAAACTATAAGGTTCTGATTTAATTATTGTTTTGACCAAAAGCTAAATAATAGGAAGGAAAATAGTTGCACAACTAGGGTTAGAAAAATTTGGAGAAGCTTATGTCCACATACTGACCTGTTTAAAAATGTTAAACCTCTCTGTCCATCCCATTAAGTTAGCTTTTGCCATTTATTTTATAATATGCTTAAAGTTAAGAAAAATAGAAAAGGTGATTAAAATGAGGAACCAGAGGGCACTCTTACTTTTGTTAGGGTACTTATTTAAGGTAGTTCACTAGAAAAATCTATGATACCCTGGTTTAGTATAAAATAAATAGGATACCTTTTATTTTAAGAAAACAAGGAAAATCTAGAAAAACCCTAGAAAAATAACCCCAAGGAGAGAACACCCCAAACCTTGGGATAACTAATGTTTTGTTATTATGAACATAGGAAAAATACAAAATCTGTTGTTTGATATTTTTCAAATGGCAAGTTAGTTATAAGCACCTTTTTGGCATAGAACTTTAAGAAATCACAACTAAATAACCACCAATTAACCTTTTGTGATTTTTGGCACAGAAGCTTATTATTACTGTTAGATACCAACAAAAATAACCCTTAGAGTAGAACCTACTCCTAATTAAGAGTTGTAGTACAAAGTGGCCCATTTACACAACTTTTGTTATTTTGTCTAAAGCATAGCCTTTTTATTTTTGAACCTCAAAACTCCTAGAACAGGCTATATTGACCAATGGCAAGCCACTGTAATTTTTATAGAATTTTTGGAAAAAGTTAACTCATTGTTGTAGTTCAAACCTACACTAGAATTCATAAATAAAAAAATAAAGAAAGGGAAAATGAATAATGGAAATTAGTGTCATCCTAAAACCCTTTGTGAATTGTCCACTAAAATATATAAAGGAAATACCAACCCACTATGCTTATCCTTAACAAAACCTAAACCTGGAGTGATAAGCATAAACCACTAAAAGCCACATATGACCAATGAACCCTAAGTTGCCAACTAACTTAGTTTTTCTTCCCTTAGCATCATGTTATTAAATCCTGCAGAATCATGACATACCTATTCATTGCATTTCGATAGACTGTAACCTCGCTGACGGAGAGTACGTCCTCGTGCCGGAGCAAGGAGCTGCTCAGGAGGTAGCCCCGGATCCAGCACCAGAGCCTGCACCAGAGGATCTGCCTGCCCCAGCTTTGGAAGGCAAGCCCCGGTTTTATGCATAACCGGTTATTTATGCTATTTTACTATACTTAATGATTGTAGGCTTGTTTGTGCAATTAAGTGTAGGAGTTGTTTGAAGCCATAGTTGCATGATCTCAGGAATCCTTTTGAGATGGATACTAGTATGCTAGGTCGAGTAGCTGCTTTGCTAATTAGGGATATCGGTAGAAGTCGAGTGATTTTTCTAGCACTTGCGCGAGGTCAGGGAATTGGTTGTATCCATTTTCATATCATAATGATGATGGTCGGTGGGCAACGGTCCATGGGGATGCGTTGTCCACGGGATAAAAATTGGAATAAGGATTAAGGTGTGGTACCGTGTGTCAAGCGTTTGAACGTACTAAGCACATGCCGAGAAATATGGTAAATTGGTAAGCCTAGTACCTAAGTGAACCTTGGCAGTGGACATATCCCCTCACGTGACCTGAGACGTGGTCTCCCATTCCGGTTATGGTGGGTACAAGTGCGGTCACTGCACGACAGCAGTCGGGGTCAGTAAGGCATTGTACGCCAAGGCGGTGAGCCCTGATCTGATGACAGGGAATCGATGGGGACGGTTGATGTGTGTGGGGACGGAGTGCCTCGCCACGTCGTGTGTTTAGGTTTACCTTGCAAGGTTTAAAAACTCGATTCGAATCGTCTGCTTCTCGCAGCTACTGAGACTGCTTGATCCATGCTGCTACATTGAGTAACAAGTGGAAATGTGATGAGTTGATACAAGATGTTGTTT
>JAOPSE010000014.1:0-136523 GCA_029449295.1 Zea luxurians | reverse complement strand
GAAGAAATGGTTCCGGTGGCAAAAACTCGTGCTTTGTATGCACCCTGACACCCGTTTTCGGAATGGGTGACGTGCGGCAACGAAATTGCGCGAAACCACCCCAAACGTGAGTGTTGGACCTAAAGTAGTGGATTGGGCATGTTCGTTGCTGAAAACGAAGAAATGGTTCTGGTGGCAAAAACTCGTGCTTGTATGCACCCCACACCCGTTTTCGGAATGGGTGACGTGCGGCAACCAAATAGCGCGAAACCACCCCAAACATGAGTTTTGGACCTAAAGTAGTGGATTGGGCATGTTCGTTGCGGAAAACGAAGAAATGGTTCCCGTGGCAAAAACTCGTGCTTGTATGCACCCCACACCCGTTTTCAGAATGGGTGACGTGCAGCAGCCAAATTGCGCGAAACCACCCCAAACATGAGTTTTGGACCTAAAGTAGTGGATTGGGCATGTTCGTTGCGAAAAACAAAGAAATGGTTCCGGTGGCAAAAACTCGTGCTTTGTATGCACCTGATACCCGTTTTCAGAATGGGTGACTTGCGGCAACGAAATTGCATGAAACCACCCCAAACATGAGTTTTTGACCTAAAGTAGTGGATTGGGCATGTTCGTTGCGAAAAACGAAGAAATGATTCTGGTGGCAACAACTCGTGCTTGTATGCACCCCACACCCGTTTTCGGAATGGGTGACGTGCGGCAACCAAATTGCGCGAAACCACCCCAAACATGAGTTTTGGACCTAATGTAGTGGATTGGGCATGTTCGTTGCGAAAAACAAAGAAATGGTTCCGGTGGCAAAAACTCGTGCTTGTATGAACCCCACACCTGTTTTCAGAATGGGTGACGTGCGGCAACCAAATTGCGTGAAACCACCTCAAACATGAGTTTTGGACCTAAAGTAGTGGATTGGGTATGTTCATTGCGAAAAACAAAGAAATGGTTTCGGTGGCAAAAACTCGTGCTTGTATGCACCCCACACCCGTTTTCGGAATGGGTGACGTGCGGCAACGAAATTGCGCGAAACCACCCCAAACATGAGTATTGGACCTAAAGTAGTGGATTGGGCATGTTCGTTGCGAAAAACGAAGAAATGGTTCCGATGGCAAAAACTCGTGCTTTCTATGCACTCTGACACCCGTTTTCGGAATGAGTGACGAGCGGCAACGAAATTGCGTGAAACCACCCCAAACATGAGTATTGGACCTAAAGTAGTGGATTGGGCA
Organism: Zea luxurians; assembly: GCA_029449295.1. Taxonomy (NCBI): domain Eukaryota; kingdom Viridiplantae; phylum Streptophyta; class Magnoliopsida; order Poales; family Poaceae; genus Zea; species Zea luxurians. The sequence goes on along the minus strand of JAOPSE010000014.1, from coordinate 135,303 downwards.
TGTTCTTTGCGAAAAACGAAGGAATGGTTCCGGTGGCAAAAACTCGTGCATGTATGCACCCCGACACCCATTTCCGAAATGGGTGATGTGCGGCAACGAAATTGCACGAAACCACTCCAAACATGAGTTTTGGACCTAAAGAAGTGGATTGGGCATGTTCGTTGCGAAAAACAAAGAAATGGTTCCGGTTGCAAAAACTCGTTCTTGTATGCACCCCGACAACCATTTCCGAAATGGGTGACGTGCGGCAACGAAATTGCGCGAAACCACCCCAAACATGAGTTTTGGACCTAAAGTAGTGGATTGGGCATGTTCGTTGCGAAAAACGAAGAAATGGTTCCGGTGGCAAAAACTCGTGCTTGTATGCACCCCGACACCAGTTTTTGGAATGGGTGACATGCGGCAACGAAATTGTGCGAAACCAGCCCAAACATGAGTTTTGGACCTAAAGTGGTGGATTGGGCATGTTCGTTGCGAAAAACGAAGAAATGGTTCCGGTGGCAAAAACTCGTGCTTTGTATGCACCCCGACACCCGTTTTTGGAATGGATGACTTGCGGCAACGAAATTGCGCGAAACCACCCCAAACATGAGTTTTGGACCTAAAGTAGTGGATTGGGCATGTTCGTTGCGAAAAACAAAGAAATGGTTCCGGTGGCAAAAACTCATGCTTTGTATGCACCTGATACCCGTTTTCGGAATGGGTGACGTGCGGCAACGAAATTGCGCGAAACCACCCCAAACGTGAGTGTTGGACCTAAAGTAGTGGATTGGGCATGTTCGTTGCTGAAAACGAAGAAATGGTTCTAGTGGCAAAAACTCGTGCTTGTATGCACCCCACACCCGTTTTCGGAATGGGTGACGTGCGGCAACCAAATAGCGCGAAACCACCCCAAACATGAGTTTTGGACCTAAAGTAGTGGATTGGGCATGTTCGTTACGGAAAATGAAGAAATGGTTCTGGTGGCAAAAACTCGTGCTTGTATGCACCCCACACCCGTTTTCAGAATGGGTGACGTGCGGCAACGAAATTGCGCGAAACCACCCCAAACATAAGTTTTGGACCTAAAGTAGTGGATTGGGCATGTTCGTTGCGAAAAACGAAGAAATGGTTTCGGTGGCAAAAACTCGTGCTTTGTATGCACCCTGACACGCGTTTTCGGAATGAGTGACGAGCGGCAACGAAATTGCGTGAAACCACCCCAAACATGAGTATTGGACCTAAAGTAGTGGATTGGGCATGTTCGTTGCAAAAAACGAAGAAATGGTTCCGGTGGCAAAAACTCGTGCATGTATGCACCCCGACAACCATTTCCGAAATGGGTGATGTGCGGCAACGAAATTGCACGAAACCACCCCAAACATGAGTTTTGTACCTAAAGTAGTGGATTGGGCATGTTCGTTCCGAAAAACGAAGTGGTTCCGGTGGCAAAAACTCGTGCATGTATGCACCCCGACACCCGTTTTCGGAATGGGTGACATGCGGCAACGAAATTGTGCGAAACCAGCCCAAACATGAGTTTTGGACCTAAAGTGGTGGATTGGGCATGTTTGTTGCGAAAAACGAAGAAATGGTTCCGGTGGCAAAAACTCGTGCTTTGTATGCACCCTGACACCCGTTTTCGGAATGGGTGACGTGCGGCAACGAAATTGCGCGAAACCACCCCAAACGTGAGTGTTGGACCTAAAGTAGTGGATTGGGCATGTTCGTTGCTGAAAACGAAGAAATGGTTCTGGTGGCAAAAACTCGTGCTTGTATGCACCCCACACCCGTTTTCGGAATGGGTGACGTGCGGCAACCAAATAGCGCGAAACCACCCCAAACATGAGTTTTGGACCTAAAGTAGTGGATTGGGCATGTTCGTTGCGGAAAACGAAGAAATGGTTCCCGTGGCAAAAACTCGTGCTTGTATGCACCCCACACCCGTTTTCAGAATGGGTGACGTGCAGCAGCCAAATTGCGCGAAACCACCCCAAACATGAGTTTTGGACCTAAAGTAGTGGATTAGGCATGTTCGTTGCGAAAAACAAAGAAATGGTTCCGGTGGCAAAAACTCGTGCTTTGTATGCACCTGATACCCGTTTTCAGAATGGGTGACTTGCGGCAACGAAATTGCATGAAACCACCCCAAACATGAGTTTTTGACCTAAAGTAGTGGATTGGGCATGTTCGTTGCGAAAAACGAAGAAATGATTCTGGTGGCAACAACTCGTGCTTGTATGCACCCCACACCCGTTTTCGGAATGGGTGACGTGCGGCAACCAAATTGCGCGAAACCACCCCAAACATGAGTTTTGGACCTAATGTAGTGGATTGGGCATGTTCGTTGCGAAAAACAAAGAAATGGTTCCGGTGGCAAAAACTCGTGCTTGTATGAACCCCACACCTGTTTTCAGAATGGGTGACGTGCGGCAACCAAATTGCGTGAAACCACCTCAAACATGAGTTTTGGACCTAAAGTAGTGGATTGGGTATGTTCATTGCGAAAAACAAAGAAATGGTTTCGGTGGCAAAAACTCGTGCTTGTATGCACCCCACACCCGTTTTCGGAATGGGTGACGTGCGGCAACGAAATTGCGCGAAACCACCCCAAACATGAGTATTGGACCTAAAGTAGTGGATTGGGCATGTTCGTTGCGAAAAACGAAGAAATGGTTCCGATGGCAAAAACTCGTGCTTTCTATGCACCCTGACACCCGTTTTCGGAATGAGTGACGAGCGGCAACGAAATTGCGTGAAACCACCCCAAACATGAGTATTGGACCTAAAGTAGTGGATTGGGCATGTTCTTTGCGAAAAACGAAGGAATGGTTCCGGTGGCAAAAACTCGTGCATGTATGCACCCCGACACCCATTTCCGAAATGGGTGATGTGCGGCAACGAAATTGCACGAAACCACTCCAAACATGGGTTTTGGACCTAAAGAAGTGGATTGGGCATGTTCGTTGCGAAAAACAAAGAAATGGTTCCGGTTGCAAAAACTCGTTCTTGTATGCACCCCGACAACCATTTCCGAAATGGGTGACGTGCGGCAACGAAATTGCGCGAAACCACCCCAAACATGAGTTTTGGACCTAAAGTAGTGGATTGGGCATGTTCGTTGCGAAAAACGAAGAAATGGTTCCGGTGGCAAAAACTCGTGCTTGTATGCACCCCGACACCAGTTTTTGGAATGGGTGACATGCGGCAACGAAATTGTGCGAAACCAGCCCAAACATGAGTTTTGGACCTAAAGTGGTGGATTGGGCATGTTCGTTGCGAAAAACGAAGAAATGGTTCCGGTGGCAAAAACTCGTGCTTTGTATGCACCCCGACACCCGTTTTTGGAATGGATGACTTGCGGCAACGAAATTGCGCGAAACAACCCCAAACATGAGTTTTGGACATAAAGTAGTGGATTGGGCATGTTCGTTGTGAAAAACGAAGAAATGGTTCCGGTGGCAAAAACTCGTCCTTTGTATGCACCCCGACACCCGTTTTCGGAATGGGTGACGTGCGGCAACGAAATTGCGTGAAACCACCCCAAACGTGAGTGTTGGACCTAAAGTAGTGGATTGGGCATGTTCGTTGCAAAAAACGAAGAAATGGTTCTGGTGGCAAAAACTCGTGCTTGTATGCACCCCACACCCGTTTTCGGAATGGGTGACGTGCGGCAACTAAATTGCGCGAAACCACCCCAAACATGAGTTTTGGACCTAAAGTAGTGGATTGGGCATGTTCGTTGCGGAAAATGAAGAAATGGTTCTGTTGGCAAAAACTCGTGCTTGTATGCACCCCGCACCCGTTTTCAGAATGGGTGACGTGCGGCAACGAAATTGCGCGAAACCACCCCAAACATAAGTTTTGTACCTAAAGTAGTGGATTGGGCATGTTCGTTGCGAAAAACGAAGAAATGGTTTCGGTGGCAAAAACTCGTGCTTTGTATGCACCCTGACACACGTTTTCGGAATGAGTGACGAGCGGCAACGAAATTGCGTGAAACCACCCCAAACATGAGTATTGGACCTAAAGTAGTGGATTGGGCATGTTCGTTGCAAAAAACGTAGAAATGGTTCCGGTGGCAAAAACTCGTGCATGTATGCACCCCGACAACCATTTCCGAAATGGGTGATGTGCGGCAACGAAATTGCACGAAACCACCCCAAACATGAGTTTTGTACCTAAAGTAGTGGATTGGGCATGTTCGTTCCGAAAAACGAAGTGGTTCCGGTGGCAAAAACTCGTGCATGTATGCACCCCGACACCCGTTTTCGGAATGGGTGACATGCGGCAATGAAATTGTGCGAAACCAGCCCAAACATGAGTTTTGGACCTAAAGTGGTGGATTGGGCATGTTTGTTGCGAAAAACGAAGAAATGGTTCCGGTGGCAAAAACTCGTGCTTTGTATGCACCCTGACACCCGTTTTCGGAATGGGTGACGTGCGGCAACGAAATTGCGCGAAACCACCCCAAACGTGAGTGTTGGACCTAAAGTAGTGGATTGGGCATGTTCGTTGCTGAAAACGAAGAAATGGTTCTAGTGGCAAAAACTCGTGCTTGTATGCACCCCAACCCGTTTTCGGAATGGGTGACGTGCGGCAACCAAATAGCGCGAAACCACCCCAAACATGAGTTTTGGACCTAAAGTAGTGGATTGGGCATGTTCGTTGCGGAAAACGAAGAAATGGTTCTCGTGGCAAAAACTCGTGCTTGTATGCACCCCACACCCGTTTTCGGAATGGGTGACGTGCAGCAGCCAAATTGCGCGAAACCACCCCAAACATGAGTTTTGGACCTAAAGTAGTGGATTGGGCATGTTCGTTGCGAAAAACAAAGAAATGGTTCCGGTGGCAAAAACTCATGCTTTGTATGCACCTGATACCCGTTTTCGGAATGGGTGACTTGCGGCAACGAAATTGCATGAAACCACCCCAAACATGAGTTTTTGACCTAAAGTAGTGGATTGGGCATGTTCGTTGCAAAAAACGAAGAAATGATTCTGGTGGCAACAACTCGTGCTTGTATGCACCCCACACCCGTTTTCGGAATGGGTGACGTGCGGCAACCAAATTGCGCGAAACCACCCCAAACATGAGTTTTGGACCTAATGTAGTGGATTGGGCATGTTCGTTGCGAAAAACAAAGAAATGGTTCCGGTGGCAAAAACTCGTGCTTGTATGAACCCCACACCTGTTTTCAGAATGGGTGACGTGCGGCAACCAAATTGCGTGAAACCACCTCAAACATGAGTTTTGGACCTAAAGTAGTGGATTGGGTATGTTCATTGCGAAAAACAAAGAAATGGTTTCGGTGGCAAAAACTCGTGCTTGTATGCACCCCACACCCGTTTTCGAAATGGGTGACGTGCGGCCACGAAATTGCGCGAAACCACCCCAAACATGAGTATTGGACCTAAAGTAGTGGATTGGGCATGTTCGTTGCGAAAAACGAAGAAATGGTTCCGGTGGCAAAAACTCGTGCTTTCTATGCACCCTGACACCCGTTTTCGGAATGAGTGACGAGCGGCAACGAAATTGCGTGAAACCACCCCAAACATGAGTATTGGACCTAAAGTAGTGGATTGGGCATGTTCTTTGCGAAAAACGAAGGAATGGTTCCGGTGGCAAAAACTCGTGCATGTATGCACCCCGACACCCATTTCCGAAATGGGTGATGTGCGGCAACGAAATTGCACGAAACCACTCCAAACATGAGTTTTGGACCTAAAGAAGTGGATTGGGCATGTTCGTTGCGAAAAACAAAGAAATGGTTCCGGTTGCAAAAACTCGTGCATGTATGCACCCCGACAACCATTTCCGAAATGGGTGACGTGCGGTAACGAAATTGCGCGAAACCACCCCAAACATGAGTTTTGGACCTAAAGTAGTGGATTGGGCATGTTCGTTGCGAAAAACGAAGAAATGGTTCTGGTGGCAAAAACTCGTGCTTGTTTGCACCCCGACACCAGTTTTTGGAATGGGTGACATGCAGCAACGAAATTGTGCGAAACCAGCCCAAACATGAGTTTTGGACCTAAAGTGGTGGATTGGGCATGTTCGTTGCGAAAAACGAAGAAATGGTTCTGGTGGCAAAAACTCGTGCTTTGTATGCACCCCGACACCCGTTTTTGGAATGGATGACTTGCGGCAACGAAATTGCGCGAAACAACCCCAAACATGAGTTTTGGACATAAAGTAGTGGATTGGGCATGTTCGTTGCAAAAAACGAAGAAATGGTTCTGGTGGCAAAAACTCGTGCTTGTATGCACCCCACACCCGTTTTCGGAATGGGTGACGTGCGGCAACTAAATTGCGCGAAACCACCCCAAACATGAGTTTTGGACCTAAAGTAGTGGATTGGGCATGTTCGTTGCGGAAAATGAAGAAATGGTTCTGGTGGCAAAAACTCGTGCTTGTATGCACCCCGCACCCGTTTTCAGAATGGGTGACGTGCGGCAACGAAATTGCGCGAAACCACCCCAAACATAAGTTTTGGACCTAAAGTAGTGGATTGGGCATGTTCGTTGCGAAAAACGAAGAAATGGTTTCGGTGGCAAAAACTCGTGCTTTGTATGCACCCTGACACACGTTTTCGGAATGAGTGACGAGCGGCAACGAAATTGCGTGAAACCACCCCAAACATGAGTATTGGACCTAAAGTAGTGAATTGGGCATGTTCGTTGTGAAAAACGAAGAAATGGTTCCGGTGGCAAAAACTCGTGCATGTATGCACCCCGACAACCATTTCCGAAATGGGTGATGTGCGGCAACGAAATTGCACGAAACCACCCCAAACATGAGTTTTGTACCTAAAGTAGTGGATTGGGCATGTTCGTTCCGAAAAACGAAGTGGTTCCGGTGGCAAAAACTCGTGCATGTATGCACCCCGACACCCGTTTTCGGAATGGGTGACATGCGGCAACGAAATTGTGCGAAACCAGCCCAAACATGAGTTTTGGACCTAAAGTGGTGGATTAGGCATGTTCGTTACGAAAAACGAAGAAATGGTTCCGGTGGCAAAAACTCGTGCTTTGTATGCACCCCGACACCTGTTTTCGGAATGGGTGACGTGCGGCAACGAAATTGCGCGAAACCACCCCAAACGTGAGTGTTGGACCTAAAGTAGTGGATTGGGCATGTTCGTTGCTGAAAACGAAGAAATTGTTCTGGTGGCAAAAACTCGTGCTTGTTTGCACCCCACACCCGTTTTCGGAATGGGTGACGTGCGGCAACGAAATTGCGCGAAACCACCCCAAACATGAGTTTTGGACCTAAAGTAGTGGATTGGGCATATTCGTTGCGGAAAACGAAGAAATGGTTCTGGTGGCAAAAACTCGTGCTTGTATGCACCCCACACCCGTTTTCGGAATGGGTGACGTGCTGCAGCCAAATTGCGCGAAACCACCCCAAACATGAGTTTTGGACCTAAAGTAGTGGATTGGGCATGTTCGTTGCGAAAAACAAAGAAATGGTTCCGGTGGCAAAAACTCGTGCTTGTATGAACCCCACACCTGTTTTCAGAATGGGTGACGTGCGGCAACCAAATTGCGTGAAACCACCTCAAACATGAGTTTTGGACCTAAAGTAGTGGATTGGGTATGTTCATTGCGAAAAACAAAGAAATGGTTTCGGTGGCAAAAATTCGTGCTTGTATGCACCCCACACCCATTTTCGGAATGGGTGACGTGCGGCCACGAAATTGCGCGAAACCACCCCAAACATGAGTATTGGACCTAAAGTAGTGGATTGGGCATGTTCGTTGCGAAAAACGAAGAAATGGTTCCGGTGGCAAAAACTCGTGCTTTGTATGCACCCTGACACTCGTTTTCGGAATGAGTGACGAGCGGCAACGAAATTGCGTGAAACCACCCCAAACATGAGTATTGGACCTAAAGTAGTGGATTGGGCATGTTCGTTGCGAAAAACGAAGAAATGGTTCCGGTGGCAAAAACTCGTGCATGTATGCACCCCGACACCCATTTCCGAAATGGGTGATGTGCGGCAACGAAATTGCACGAAACCACCCCAAACATGAGTTTTGGACCTAAAGTAGTGGATTGGGCATGTTCGTTGCGAAAAACGAAGAAATGGTTCCGGTGGCAAAAACTCGTGCTTGTATGCACCCCGACACCCGTTTTCGGAATGGGTGACATGCGGTAACGAAATTGTGCGAAACCAGCCCAAACATGAGTTTTGGACCTAAAGTGGTGGATTGGGAATGTTCGTTGCGAAAAACGAAGAAATGGTTCCGGTGGCAAAAACTCCTACTTTGTATGCACCCCGACACCCGTTTTTGGAATGGATGAGTTCCGACAACGAAATTGCGCGAAACCACCACAAACATGAGTTTTGGACCTAAAGTAGTGGATTGGGCGTGTTCGTTGTGAAAAACGAAGAAATGGTTCCTGTGGCAAAAACTTGTGCTTTGTATGCACCCCGACACCCATTTTCGGAATGGGTGACGTGCGGAAACGAAATTGCACGAAACCACCCCAAACGTAAGTGTTGGACCTAAAGTAGTGGATTGGGCATGTTCGTTGCGGAAAATGAAGAAATGATTCTGGTGGCAACAACTCGTGCTTGTATGCACCCCACACCCGTTTTCGGAATGGGTGACGTGCGGCAACCAAATTGCGCGAAACCACCCCAAACATGAGTTTTGGACCTAATGTAGTGGATTGGGCATGTTCGTTGCAAAAAACAGAGAAATGGTTCCGGTGGCAAAAACTCGTGCTTGTATGCACCCCACACCCGTTTTCGGAATGGGTGACGTGCGGCAACGAAATTGCGCGAAACCACCCCAAACATGAGTTTTGGACCTAAAGTAGTGGATTGGGCATGTTCGTTGCGAAAAACGAAGAAATGGTTCCGGTGGCAAAAACTCGTGCTTTGTATGCACCCTGACACACGTTTTCGGAATGAGTGACGAGCGGCAACGAAATTGCGTGAAACCACCCCAAACATGAGTATTGGACCTAAAGTAGTGAATTGGGCATGTTCGTTGTGAAAAACGAAGAAATGGTTCCGGTGGCAAAAACTCGTGCATGTATGCACCCCGACAACCATTTCCGAAATGGGTGATGTGCGGCAACGAAATTGCACGAAACCACCCCAAACATGAGTTTTGTACCTAAAGTAGTGGATTGGGCATGTTCGTTCCGAAAAACGAAGTGGTTCCGGTGGCAAAAACTCGTGCATGTATGCACCCCGACACCCGTTTTCGGAATGGGTGACATGCGGCAACGAAATTGTGCGAAACCAGCCCAAACATGAGTTTTGGACCTAAAGTGGTGGATTAGGCATGTTCGTTACGAAAAACGAAGAAATGGTTCCGGTGGCAAAAACTCGTGCTTTGTATGCACCCCGACACCTGTTTTCGGAATGGGTGACGTGCGGCAACGAAATTGCGCGAAACCACCCCAAACGTGAGTGTTGGACCTAAAGTAGTGGATTGGGCATGTTCGTTGCTGAAAACGAAGAAATTGTTCTGGTGGCAAAAACTCGTGCTTGTTTGCACCCCACACCCGTTTTCGGAATGGGTGACGTGCGGCAACGAAATTGCGCGAAACCACCCCAAACATGAGTTTTGGACCTAAAGTAGTGGATTGGGCATATTCGTTGCGGAAAACGAAGAAATGGTTCTGGTGGCAAAAACTCGTGCTTGTATGCACCCCACACCCGTTTTCGGAATGGGTGACGTGCTGCAGCCAAATTGCGCGAAACCACCCCAAACATGAGTTTTGGACCTAAAGTAGTGGATTGGGCATGTTCGTTGCGAAAAACAAAGAAATGGTTCCGGTGGCAAAAACTCGTGCTTGTATGAACCCCACACCTGTTTTCAGAATGGGTGACGTGCGGCAACCAAATTGCGTGAAACCACCTCAAACATGAGTTTTGGACCTAAAGTAGTGGATTGGGTATGTTCATTGCGAAAAACAAAGAAATGGTTTCGGTGGCAAAAATTCGTGCTTGTATGCACCCCACACCCATTTTCGGAATGGGTGACGTGCGGCCACGAAATTGCGCGAAACCACCCCAAACATGAGTATTGGACCTAAAGTAGTGGATTGGGCATGTTCGTTGCGAAAAACGAAGAAATGGTTCCGGTGGCAAAAACTCGTGCTTTGTATGCACCCTGACACTCGTTTTCGGAATGAGTGACGAGCGGCAACGAAATTGCGTGAAACCACCCCAAACATGAGTATTGGACCTAAAGTAGTGGATTGGGCATGTTCGTTGCGAAAAACGAAGAAATGGTTCCGGTGGCAAAAACTCGTGCATGTATGCACCCCGACACCCATTTCCGAAATGGGTGATGTGCGGCAACGAAATTGCACGAAACCACCCCAAACATGAGTTTTGGACCTAAAGTAGTGGATTGGGCATGTTCGTTGCGAAAAACGAAGAAATGGTTCCGGTGGCAAAAACTCGTGCTTGTATGCACCCCGACACCCGTTTTCGGAATGGGTGACATGCGGTAACGAAATTGTGCGAAACCAGCCCAAACATGAGTTTTGGACCTAAAGTGGTGGATTGGGAATGTTCGTTGCGAAAAACGAAGAAATGGTTCCGGTGGCAAAAACTCCTACTTTGTATGCACCCCGACACCCGTTTTTGGAATGGATGAGTTCCGACAACGAAATTGCGCGAAACCACCACAAACATGAGTTTTGGACCTAAAGTAGTGGATTGGGCGTGTTCGTTGTGAAAAACGAAGAAATGGTTCCTGTGGCAAAAACTTGTGCTTTGTATGCACCCCGACACCCATTTTCGGAATGGGTGACGTGCGGAAACGAAATTGCACGAAACCACCCCAAACGTAAGTGTTGGACCTAAAGTAGTGGATTGGGCATGTTCGTTGCGGAAAATGAAGAAATGATTCTGGTGGCAACAACTCGTGCTTGTATGCACCCCACACCCGTTTTCGGAATGGGTGACGTGCGGCAACCAAATTGCGCGAAACCACCCCAAACATGAGTTTTGGACCTAATGTAGTGGATTGGGCATGTTCGTTGCAAAAAACAGAGAAATGGTTCCGGTGGCAAAAACTCGTGCTTGTATGCACCCCACACCCGTTTTCGGAATGGGTGACGTGCGGCAACGAAATTGCGCGAAACCACCCCAAACATGAGTTTTGGACCTAAAGTAGTGGATTGGGCATGTTCGTTGCGAAAAACGAAGAAATGGTTCCGGTGGCAAAAACTCGTGCTTTGTATGCACCCTGACACACGTTTTCGGAATGAGTGACGAGCGGCAACGAAATTGCGTGAAACCACCCCAAACATGAGTATTGGACCTAAAGTAGTGGATTGGGCATGTTCGTTGCGAAAAACGAAGAAATGGTTCCGGTGGCAAAAACTCGTGCATGTATGCACCCCGACAACCATTTCCGAAATGGGTGATGTGCGGCAACGAAATTGCACGAAACCACACCAAACATGAGTTTTGTACCTAAAGTAGTGGATTGGTCATGTTCGTTTCGAAAAACGAAGTGGTTCCGGCGGCAAAAACTCGTACTTGTATGCACCCCGACACCCGTTTTCGGAATGGGTGACATGCGGCAACGAAATTGTGCGAAACCAGCCCAAACATGAGTTTTGGACCAAAAGTGGTGGTTTGGGCATGTTCGTTGCGAAAAACAAAGAAATGGTTCCGGTGGCAAAAACTCGTGCTTTGTATGCACCCCGACACCCGTTTTTGGAATGGGTGACGTGCGGCAACGAAATTGCGCGAAACCACCCCAAACGTGAGTGTTGGACCTAAAGTAGTGGATTGGGCATGTTCGTTGCTGAAAACGAAGAAATGGTTCTGGTGGCAAAAACTCGTGCTTGTATGCACCCCACACCCGTTTTTGGAATGGGTGACGTGCGGCAACCAAATTGTGCGAAACCACCCCAAACATGAGTTTTGGACCTAAAGTAGTGGATTGGGCATGTTCGTTGCGGAAAACGAAGAAATGGTTCTGGTGGCAAAAAGTCGTGCTTGTATGCACCCCACACCCGTTTTCGGAATGGGTGACGTGCAGCAGCCAAATTGCGCGAAACCACCCCAAACATGAGTTTTGGACCTAAAGTAGTGGATTGGGCATGTTCGTTGCCGAAAACGAAGAAATGGTTCTGGTGGCAAAAACTCGTGCTTGTATGCACCCCACACCCGTTTTCGGAATGGGTGACGTGCGGCAACCAAATTGCGCGAAAAACCACCCCAAACATGAGTTTTGGACCTAAAGTAGTGGATTGGGCATGTTCGTTGCGAAAAACAAAGAAATGGTTCCGGTGGCAAAAACTCGTGCTTGTATGCACCCCACACCTGTTTTCAGAATGGGTGACGTGCCGCAACCAAATTGCGTGAAACCACCTCAAACATGAGTTTTGGACCTAAAGTAGTGGATTGGGTATGTTCATTGCGAAAAACAAAGAAATGGTTTCGGTGGCAAAAACTCGTGCTTGTACCCCACACCCGTTTTCGGAATGGGTGACGTGCGGCCATGAAATTGCTCGAAACCACCCCAAACATGAGTATTGGACCTAAAGTAGTGGATTGGGCATGTTCGTTGCGAAAAACGAAGAAATGGTTCCGGTGGCAAAAACTCGTGCTTGTATGCACCCCACACCCGTTTTCGGAATGGGTGACGTGCGGCAACGAAATTGCGCGAAACCACCCCAAACATGAGTTTTGGACCTAAAGTAGTGGATTGGGCATGTTCGTTGCGAAAAACGAAGAAATGGTTCCGGTGGCAAAAACTCGTGCTTTGTATGCACCCTGACACACGTTTTCGGAATGAGTGACGAGCGGCAACGAAATTGCGTGAAACCACCCCAAACATGAGTATTGGACCTAAAGTAGTGGATTGGGCATGTTCGTTGCGAAAAACGAAGAAATGGTTCCGGTGGCAAAAACTCGTGCATGTATGCACCCCGACAACCATTTCCGAAATGGGTGATGTGCGGCAACGAAATTGCACGAAACCACACCAAACATGAGTTTTGTACCTAAAGTAGTGGATTGGTCATGTTCGTTTCGAAAAACGAAGTGGTTCCGGCGGCAAAAACTCGTACTTGTATGCACCCCGACACCCGTTTTCGGAATGGGTGACATGCGGCAACGAAATTGTGCGAAACCAGCCCAAACATGAGTTTTGGACCAAAAGTGGTGGATTGGGCATGTTCGTTGCGAAAAACAAAGAAATGGTTCCGGTGGCAAAAACTCGTGCTTTGTATGCACCCCGACACCCGTTTTTGGAATGGGTGACGTGCGGCAACGAAATTGCGCGAAACCACCCCAAACGTGAGTGTTGGACCTAAAGTAGTGGATTGGGCATGTTCGTTGCTGAAAACGAAGAAATGGTTCTGGTGGCAAAAACTCGTGCTTGTATGCACCCCACACCCGTTTTCGGAATGGGTGACGTGCGGCAACCAAAATGCGCGAAACCACCCCAAACATGAGTTTTGGACCTAAAGTAGTGGACTGGGCATGTTCGTTGCGGAAAACGAAGAAATGGTTCTGGTGGCAAAAAGTCGTGCTTGTATGCACCCCACACCCGTTTTCGGAATGGGTGACGTGCAGCAGCCAAATTGCGCGAAACCACCCCAAACATGAGTTTTGGACCTAAAGTAGTGGATTGGGCATGTTCGTTGCGAAAAACAAAGAAATGGTTCCGGTGGCAAAAACTCGTGCTTGTATGCACCCCACACCTGTTTTCAGAATGGGTGACGTGCCGCAACCAAATTGCGTGAAACCACCTCAAACATGAGTTTTGGACCTAAAGTAGTGGATTGGGTATGTTCATTGCGAAAAACAAAGAAATGGTTTCGGTGGCAAAAACTCGTGCTTGTACCCCACACCCGTTTTCGGAATGGGTGACGTGCGGCCATGAAATTGCTCGAAACCACCCCAAACATGAGTATTGGACCTAAAGTAGTGGATTGGGCATGTTCGTTGCGAAAAACGAAGAAATGGTTCCGGTGGCAAAAACTCGTGCTTTATATGCACCCTGACACCCGTTTTCGGAATGAGTGACGAGCGGCAACGAAATTGCGTGAAACCACCCCAAACATGAGTATTGGACCTAAAGTAGTGGATTGGGCATGTTCGTTGCGAAAAACGAAGAAATGGTTCCGGTGGCAAAAACTCGTGCATGTATGCACCCCGACACCCATTTCCGAAATGGGTGATGTGCGGCAACGAAATTGCACGAAACCACCCCAAACATGAGTTTTGGACCTAAAGTAGTGGATTGGGCATGTTCGTTGCGAAAAACAAAGAAATGGTTCCGGTGGCAAAAACTCGTGCTTGTATGCACCCCGACACCCTTTTCGGAATGGGTGACATGCGGTAACGAAATTGTGCGAAACCAGCCCAAACATGAGTTTTGGACCTAAAGTGGTGGATTGGGAATGTTCGTTGCGAAAAACGAAGAAATGGTTCCGGTGGCAAAAACTCCTACTTTGTATGCACCCCGACACCCGTTTTTGGAATGGATGAGTTGCGACAACGAAATTGCGCGAAATCACCACAAACATGAGTTTTGGACCTAAAGTAGTGGATTGGGCATGTTCGTTGTGAAAAACGAAGAAATGGTTCGTGTGGCAAAAACTCGTGCTTTGTATGCACCCCGACACCCGTTTTCGGAATGGGTGACGTGCGGCAACGAAATTGCACGAAACCACCCCAAACGTAAGTGTTGGACCTAAAGTAGTGGATTGGGCATGTTCGTTGCGGAAAACGAAGAAATGATTCTGGTGGCAACAACTCGTGCTTGTATGCACCCCACACCCGTTTTCGGAATGGGTGACGTGCGGCAACCAAATTGCGCGAAACCACCCTAAACATGAGTTTTGGACCTAAAGTAGTGGATTGGGCATGTTCGTTGCGAAAAACAAAGAAATGGTTCTGGTGGCAAAAACTCGTGCTTGTATGCACCCCACACCCGTTTTCGGAATGGGTGACGTGCGGCAACGAAATTGTGCGAAACCACCCCAAACATGAGTTTTGGACCTAAAGTTGTGGATTGGGCATGTTCGTTGCGAAAAACGAAGAAATGGTTCCGGTGGCAAAAACTCGTGCTTTGTATGCACCCTGAAACGCGTTTTCGGAATGAGTGACGAGCGGCAACGAAATTGCGTGAAACCACCCCAAACATGAGTATTGGACCTAAAGTAGTGGATTGTGCATGTTCGTTGCGAAAAACGAAGAAATGGTTCCGGTGGCAAAAACTCGTGCATGTATGCACCCCGACAACCATTTCCGAAATGGGTGATGTGCGGCAACGAAATTGCACGAAACCACACCAAACATGAGTTTTGTACCTAAAGTAGTGGATTGGTCATGTTCGTTTCGAAAAACGAAGTGGTTCCGGTGGCAAAAACTCGTGCTGGTATGCACCCCGACACCCGTTTTCGGAATGGGTGACATGCGGCAACGAAATTGTGCGAAACCAGCCCAAACATGAGTTTTGGACCTAAAGTAGTGGATTGGGCATGTTCGTTGCGAAAAACGAAGAAATGGTTCCGGTGGCAAAAACTCGTGCTTTGTATGCACCCCAACACCCGTTTTTGGAATGGGTGACGTGCGACAACCAAATTGCGCGAAACCACCCCAAACATGAGTTTTGGACCTAAAGTAGTGGATTGGGCATGTTCGTTGCGAAAAACAAAGAAATGGTTCTGGTGGCAACAACTCGTGCTTGTATGCACCCCACACCCGTTTTTGGAATGGGTGACGTGCGGCAACGAAATTGCGCGAAACCACCCCAAACATGAGTTTTGGACCTAAAGTAGTGGATTGGGCATGTTCGTTGCGAAAAACGAAGAAATGGTTCCGGTGGCAAAAACTCGTGCTTTGTATCCACCCTGACACCCGTTTTCGGAATGAGTGATGAGCTGCAACGAAATTGCGTGAAACCACCCCAAACATGAGTATTGGACCTAAAGTAGTGGATTGGGCATGTTCGTTGTGACAAACGAAGAAATGGTTCCGATGGCAAAAACACGCATTTCCGGAATGGGTGACGTGCGACAACCAAATTGCGCGAAACCACCCCAAACATGAGTTTTGGACCTAAAGTAGTGGATTGGGCATGTTCGTTGCGAAAAACAAAGAAATGGTTCCGGTGGCAACAACTCGTGCTTGTATGCACCCCACACCCGTTTTCGGAATGGGTGACGTGCGGCAACCAAATTGCGCGAAACCACCCCAAACATGACTTTTGGACCTAAAGTAGTGGACTGGGCATGTTCGTTGCGGAAAACGAAGAAATGGTTCTGGTGGCAAAAAGTCGTGCTTGTATGCACCCCACACCCGTTTTCGGAATGGGTGACGTGCAGCAGCCAAATTGCGCGAAACCACCCCAAACATGAGTTTTGGACCTAAAGTAGTGGATTGGGCATGTTCGTTGCGAAAAACAAAGAAATGGTTCCGGTGGCAAAAACTCGTGCTTGTATGCACCCCACACCTGTTTTCAGAATGGGTGACGTGCCGCAACCAAATTGCGTGAAACCACCTCAAACATGAGTTTTGGACCTAAAGTAGTGGATTGGGTATGTTCATTGCGAAAAACAAAGAAATGGTTTCGGTGGCAAAAACTCGTGCTTGTACCCCACACCCGTTTTCGGAATGGGTGACGTGCGGCCATGAAATTGCTCGAAACCACCCCAAACATGAGTATTGGACCTAAAGTAGTGGATTGGGCATGTTCGTTGCGAAAAACGAAGAAATGGTTCCGGTGGCAAAAACTCGTGCTTTATATGCACCCTGACACCCGTTTTCGGAATGAGTGACGAGCGGCAACGAAATTGCGTGAAACTACCCCAAACATGAGTATTGGACCTAAAGTAGTGGATTGGGCATGTTCGTTGCGAAAAACGAAGAAATGGTTCCGGTGGCAAAAACTCGTGCATGTATGCACCCCGACACCCATTTCCGAAATGGGTGATGTGCGGCAACGAAATTGCACGAAACCACCCCAAACATGAGTTTTGGACCTAAAGTAGTGGATTGGGCATGTTCGTTGCGAAAAACAAAGAAATGGTTCCGGTGGCAAAAACTCGTGCTTGTATGCACCCCGACACCCTTTTCGGAATGGGTGACATGCGGTAACGAAATTGTGCGAAACCAGCCCAAACATGAGTTTTGGACCTAAAGTGGTGGATTGGGAATGTTCGTTGCGAAAAACGAAGAAATGGTTCGTGTGGCAACAACTCGTGCTTGTATGCACCCCACACCCGTTTTCGGAATGGGTGACGTGCGGCAACCAAATTGCGCGAAACCACCCCAAACATGAGTTTTGGACCTAAAGTAGTGGATTGGGCATGTTCGTTGCGAAAAACAAAGAAATGGTTCTGGTGGCAAAAACTCGTGCTTGTATGCACCCCACACCCGTTTTCGGAATGGGTGACGTGCGGCAACGAAATTGTGCGAAACCACCCCAAACATGAGTTTTGGACCTAAAGTAGTGGATTGGGCATGTTCGTTGCGAAAAACGAAGAAATGGTTCCGGTGGCAAAAACTCGTGCTTTGTATGCACCCTGAAACGCGTTTTCGGAATGAGTGACGAGCGGCAACGAAATTGCGTGAAACCACCCCAAACATGAGTATTGGACCTAAAGTAGTGGATTGTGCATGTTCGTTGCGAAAAACGAAGAAATGGTTCCGGTGGCAAAAACTCGTGCATGTATGCACCCCGACAACCATTTCCGAAATGGGTGATGTGCGGCAACGAAATTGCACGAAACCACACCAAACATGAGTTTTGTACCTAAAGTAGTGGATTGGTCATGTTCGTTTCGAAAAACGAAGTGGTTCCGGTGGCAAAAACTCGTGCTGGTATGCACCCCGACACCCGTTTTTCGGAATGGGTGACATGCGGCAACGAAATTGTGCGAAACCAGCCCAAACATGAGTTTTGGACCTAAAGTAGTGGATTGGGCATGTTCGTTGCGAAAAAACGAAGAAATGGTTCCGGTGGCAAAAACTCGTGCTTTGTATGCACCCCGACACCCGTTTTTGGAATGGATGACTTGCGGCAACGAAATTGCGTGAAACAACCCCAAACATGAGTTTTGGACCTAAAGTAGTGGATTGGGCATGTTCGTTGTGAAAAACGAAGAAATGGTTCCGGTGGCAAAAACTCGTCCTTTGTATGCACCCCGACACCCGTTTTCGGAATGGGTGACGTGCGGCAACGAAATTGCGCGAAACCACCCCAAACGTGAGCTGTTGGACCTAAAGTAGTGGATTGGGCATGTTCGTTGCGAAAAACGAAGAAATGGTTCTGGTGGCAAAAACTCGTGCTTGTATGCACCCCACACCCGTTTTCGGAATGGGTGACGTGCGGCAACCAAATTGCGCGAAACCACCCCAAACATGAGTTTTGGACCTAAAGTAGTGGATTGGGCATGTTCGTTGCGGAAAATGAAGAAATGGTTCTGGTGGCAAAAACTCGTGCTTATATGCACCCCACACCCGTTTTCAGAAATGGGTGACGTGCGACAACCAAATTGCGTGAAACCACCTCAAACATGAGTTTTGGACCTAAAGTAGTGGATTGGGCATGCTCGTTGCGAAAAACAAAGAAATGGTTCCGGTGGCAAAAACTCGTGCTTTTACGCACCCTGACACGCGTTTTCGGAATGAGTGACGAGCGGCAACGAAATTGCGTGAAACCACCCCAAACATGAGTATTGGACCTAAAGTAGTGGATTGGGCATGTTCGTTGCGAAAAACGAAGAAATGGTTCCGGTGGCAAAAACTCGTCCTTTGTATGCACCCCGACACCCGTTTTCGGAATGGGTGACGTGCGGCAACGAAATTGCGCGAAACCACCCCAAACATAAGTGTTGGACCTAAAGTAGTGGATTGGGCATGTTCGTTGCGAAAAACGAAGAAATGGTTCCGGTGGCAAAAACTCGTGCTTGTATGCACCCCGACACCCGTTTTCGGAATGGGTGACATGCGGTAACGAAATTGTGCGAAACCAGCCCAAACATGAGTTTTGGACCTAAAGTGGTGGATTGGGCATGTTCGTTGCGAAAAACGAAGAAATGGTTCCGGTGGCAAAAACTCCTGCTTTGTATGCACCCCGACACCCGTTTTTGGAATGGATGACTTGCGGCAACGAAATTGCGCGAAACCACCACAAACATGAGTTTTGGACCTAAAGTAGTGGATTGGGCATGTTCGGTGTGAAAAACGAAGAAATGGTTCCTGTGGCAAAAACTCGTGCTTTGTATGCACCCCGACACCCGTTTTTGGAATGGGTGACGTGCGGCAACGAAATTGCACGAAACCACCCCAAACCTAAGTGTTGGACCTAAAGTAGTGGATTGGACATGTTCGTTGCAGAAAACGAAGAAATGGTTCTGGTGGCAAAAACTCGTGCTTGTATGCACCCCACACCCGTTTTCGGAATGGGTGACGTGCGGCAACCAAATTGCGCGAAACCACCCCAAACATGAGTTTTGGACCTAAAGTAGTGGATTGGGCATGTTCGTTGCGAAAAACAAAGAAATGGTTCCGGTGGCAAAAACTCGTGCTTGTATGCACCCCACACCCGTTTTCGGAATGGGTGACGTGTGGCAACGAAATTGCGCGAAACCACCCCAAACATGAGTTTTGGACCTAAAGTAGTGGATTGGGCATGTTTGTTGCGAAAAATGAAGAAATGGTTCCGGTGGCAAAAACTCGTGCTTTGTATGCACCCTGCCACGCGTTTTCGGAATGAGTGACGAGCGGTAACGAAATTGCGTGAAACCACCCCAAACATGAGTATTGGACCTAAAGTAGTGGATTGGGCATGTTCGTTGCGAAAAACGAAGAAATGGTTCCGGTGGCAAAAACTCGTGCATGTATGCACCCCGACAACCATTTCCGAAATGGTTGATGTGTGGCAACGAAATTGCACGAAACCACCCCAAACATGAGTTTTGTACCTAAAGTAGTGGATTGGTCATGTTCGTTTCGAAAAACGAAGTGGTTCCGGTGGCAAAAACTCGTACTTGTATGCACCCCTACACCCGTTTTCGGAATGGGTGACATGCGGCAACGAAATTGTGCGAAACCAGCCCAAACATGAGTTTTGGACCTAAAGTGGTGGATTGGGCATGTTCGTTGCGAAAAACGAAGAAATGGTTCCGGCGGCTAAAACTCGTGCTTTGTATGCACCCCGACACCCGTTTTTGGAATGGATGACTTGCGGCAACGAAATTGCGTGAAACCACCCCAAACATGAGTTTTGGACCTAAAGTAGTGGATTGGGCATGTTCGTTGTAAAAAACGAAGAAATGGTTCCGGTGGCAAAAACTCGTGATTTGTATGCACCCCGACACCCGTTTTCGGAATGGGTGACGTGCGGCAACGAAATTGCGTGAAACCACCCCAAACGTGAGTGTTGGACCTAAGGTAGTGGATTGGGCATGTTCGTTGCGGAAAACGAAGAAGTGGTTCTGGTGGGAAAACTCGTGCTTGTATCACCCCACACTCGTTTTCGGAATAGGTGACGTGCTGCAACCAAATTGCGCGAAACCACCCCAAACATGAGTTTTGGACCTAAAGTAGTGGATTGGGCATGTTCGTTGCGGAAAACGAAGAAATGGTTCTGGTGGCAAAAACTCGTGCGTATGCACCCCACACCCATTTTCGGAATAGGTGACGTGCAGCAACCAAATTGCGCGAAACCACCCCAAACATGAGTTTTGGACCTAAAGTAGTGGATTGGGCATGTTTGTTGCGAAAAATGAAGAAATGGTTCCGGTGGCAAAAACTCGTGCTTGTATGCACCCTGCCACGCGTTTTCGGAATGAGTGACGAGCGGTAACGAAATTGCGCGAAACCACCCCAAACATGAGTTTTGGACCTAAAGTAGTGGATTGGGCATGTTCGTTGCGAAAAATAAAGAAATGGTTCCGGTGGCAAAAACTCGTGCTTGTATGCACCCCACACCCGTTTTCGGAATGGGTGACGTGCGGCAACGAAATTGCGTGAAACCACACCAAACATGAGTTTTGGACCTAAAGTAGTGGATTGGGCATGTTCGTTGCGAAAAACGAAGAAATGGTTCCGGTGGCAAAAACTCGTGCATGTATGCACCCCGACACCCATTTGCGAAATGGGTGATGTGCGGCAGCGAAATCTCACGAAACCACCCCAAACATGAGTTTTGTACCTAAAGTAGTGGATTGGGCATGTTCGTTCCGAAAAACGAAGAAATGGTTCCGGTGGCAAAAACTCGTGCTTGTATGCACCCCGACACCCGTTTTCGGAATGGGTGACATGGGACAACGAAATTGTGCGAAACCAGCCCAAACATGAGTTTTGGACCTAAAGTGGTGGATTGGGCATGTTCGTTGCGAAAAACGAACAAATGATTCTGGTGGCAAAAACTCGTGCTTTGTATGCACCCCGACACCCGTTTTTGGAATGGATGACTTGCGGCAACGAAATTGCGCGAAACCACCCCAAACATGGGTTTTGGACCTAAAGTAGTGGATTGGGCATGTTCGTTGTGAAAAACGAAGAAATGGTTTCGGTGGCAAAAACTCGTGCTTTGTATGCACCTCGACACCCGTTTTCGGAATGGGTGACGTGCGGCAACGAAATTGCGCGAAACCACCCCAAACGTGAGTGTTGGACCTAAAGTAGTGGATTGGGCATGTTTGTTGCGGAAAACGAAGAAATGGTTCTGGTGGCAAAAACTCGTGCTTGTATGCACCCCACACTCGTTTTCGGAATGGGTGACGTGCGGCAACGAAATTGCGCGAAACCATCCCAAACATGAGTATTGGACCTAAAGTAGTGGATTGGGCATGTTCGTTGCGAAAAACGAAGAAATGGTTCCGGTCGCAAAAACTCGTGCTTTGTATGCACCCTGACACCCGTTTTCGGAATGAGTGACGAGCGGCAACGAAATTGCGTGAAACCACCCAAAACATGAGTATTGGACCTAAAGTAGTGGATTGGGCATGTTCGTTGTGACAAACGAAGAAATGGTTCCGGTGGCAAAAACTCGTGCTTGTATGCACCCCGACACGCATTTCCGAAATGGGTGATGTGCGGCAACGAAATTGCACGAAACCACCCCAAACATGAGTTTTGAACCTAAAGTAGTGGATTGGGCATGTTCGTTTCGAAAAACGAAGAAATGGTTCCGGTGGCAAAAACTCGTGCTTGTATGCACCCCGACACCCGTTTTCGAAATGGGTGACATGCGGCAACGAAATTGTGCGAAACCAGCCCAAACATGAGTTTTGGACCTAAAGTGGTGGATTGGGCATGTTCGTTGTGAAAAACGAAGAAATGGTTCGGGTGGCAAAAACTCGTGCTTTGTATGCACCCCGACACCCGTTTTTGGAATGCATGACTTGCAGCAACGAAATTTAGCGAAACCAACCCAAACATGAGTTTTGGACCTAAAGTAGTGGATTGGGCATGTTCGTTGTGAAAAACGAAGAAATGGTTCCGGTGGCAAAAACTCGTGCTTTGTATGCACCCCGACACCCGTTTTCGGAATGGGTGACGTGCGGCAACGAAATTGCGTGAAACCACCCCAAACGTGATTGTTGGACCTAAAGTAGTGGATTGGGCATGTTCGTTGCGGAAAACGAAGAAATGGTTATGGTGGCAAAAACTCGTGCTTGTATGCAACCCACACCCGTTTTCGGAATGGGTGACGTGCGGCAACCAAATTGCGCGAAACCACCCCAAACATGAGTTTTGGACCTAAAGTAGTGGATTGGGCATGTTCGTTGCGGAAAACGTAGAAATGGTTCTGGTGGCAAAAACTCGTGCTTGTATGCACCCCACACTCGTTTTCGGAATGGGTGACGTGCGGCAACCAAATTGCGCGAAACCACCCCAAACATGAGTTTTGGACCTAAAGTAGTGGATTGGGCATGTTCGTTGCGAAAAACAAAGAAATGGTTCCGGTGCCAAAAACTCGTGCTTGTATGCACCCCACACCCGTTTTCAGAATGGGTGACGTGCGGCAACGAAATTGTGCGAAACCACCCCAAACATGAGTTTTGGACCTAAAGTAGTGGATTGGGCATGTTCGTTGTGACAAACGAAGAAATGGTTCCGGTGGCAAAAACTCGTGCATGTATGCACCCCGACACCCGTTTTCGGAATGGGTGATCTGCGGCAACAAAATTGCACGAAACCACCCCAAACATGAGTTTTGGACCTAAAGTAGTGGATTGGGCATGTTCGTTCCGAAAAACGAAAGAAATGGTTCTGGACGCAAAAACTCGTGCTTATATGCACCCGACACCCGTTTTCGGAATGGGTGACGTGCGGCAACGAAATTGTGCGAAACCAGCCCAAACATGAGTTTTGGACCTAAAGTGGTGGATTGGGCATGTTCGTTGCGAAAAACGAAGAAATGGTTCGGGTGGCAAAAACTCGTGCTTTGTATGCACCCCAACACCCGTTTTTGGAATGGGTGACGTGCGGCAACGAAATTACGCGAAACCACCCCAAACATGAGTTTTGGACCTAAATTAGTGGATTGGGCATGTTCGTTGTGAAAAACGAAGAAATGGTTCCGGTGGCAAAAGCTCGTGCTTTGTATGCACCCCGACACCCGTTTTCGGAATGGGTGACGTGCGGCAACGAAATTGCGTGAAACCACCCCAAAGTGATTGTTGGACCTAAAGTAGTGGATTGGGCATGTTCGTTGCGGAAAACGAAGAAATGGTTATGGTGGCAAAAACTCGTGCTTGTATGCAACCCACACCCGTTTTCGGAATGGGTGACGTGCGGCAACCAAATTGCGTGAAACCACCCCAAACATGAGTTTTGGACCTAAAGTAGTGGATTGGGCATGTTCGTTGCGGAAAACGTAGAAATTGTTCTGGTGGCAAAAACTCGTGCTTGTATGCACCCCACACTCGTTTTCGGAATGGGTGACGTGCGGCAACCAAATTGCGCGAAACCACCCCAAACATGAGTTTTGGACCTAAAGTAGTGGATTGGGCATGTTCGTTGCGAAAAACAAAGAAATGGTTCAGGTGCCAAAAACTCGTGCTTGTATGCACCCCACACCCGTTTTCAGAATGGGTGACGTGCGGCAACGAAATTGTGCGAAACCACCCCAAACATGAGTTTTGGACCTAAAGTAGTGGATTGGGCATGTTCGTTGTGACAAACGAAGAAATGGTTCCGGTGGCAAAAACTCGTGCATGTATGCACCCCGACACCCGTTTTCGGAATGGGTGATCTACGGCAACGAAATTGCACGAAACCACCCCAAACATGAGTTTTGGACCTAAAGTAGTGGATTGGGCATGTTCGTTCCGACAAACGAAGAAATGGTTCTGGAGGCAAAAACTCGTGCTTGTATGCACCCCGACACCCGTTTTTGGAATGGGTGACGTGCGGCAACGAAATTGTGCGAAACCAGCCCAAACATGAGTTTTGGACCTAAAGTGGTGGATTGGGCATGTTCGTTGCGAAAAACGAAGAAATGGTTCAGGTGGCAAAAACTCGTGCTTTGTATGCACCCCAACACCCGTTTTTGGAATGGGTGATGTGCGGCAACGAAATTACGCGAAACCACCCCAAACATGAGTTTTGGACCTAAATTAGTGGATTGGGCATGTTCGTTGTGAAAAACGAAGAAATGGTTCCGGTGGCAAAAGCTCGTGCTTTGTATGCACCCCGACACCCGTTTTCGGAATGGGTGACGTGCGGCAACGAAATTGCGTGAGACCACCCCAAACGTGAGTGTTGGACCTAAAGTAGTGGATTGGGCATGTTCGTTGCGGAAAACGAAGAAATGGTTCTGGTGGCAAAAACTCGTGCTTGTATGCACCCCACACCCGTTTTCGGAATGGGTGACGTGTGGCAACCAAATTGCGCGAAACCACCCCAAACATGAGTTTTGGACCTAAAGTAGTGGATTGGGCATGTTCGTTGTGGAAAACGAAGAAATGGTTCTGGTGGCAAAAACTCGTGCTTGTATGCACCCCACACTCGTTTTCGGAATGGGTGACGTGCGACAACCAAATTGCGCGAAACCACCCCAAACATGAGTTTTGGACCTAAAGTAGTGGATTGGGCATGTTCGTTGCGAAAAAACAAAGAAATGGTTCCGGTGGCAACAACTCGTGCTTGTATGCACCCCACACCCGTTTTCGGAATGGGTGACGTGCGGCAACGAAATTGCGCGAAACCACCCCAAACATGAGTTTTGGACCTAAAGTAGTGGATTGGGCATGTTCGTTGTGAAAAACGAAGAAATGGTTCCGGTGGCAAAAACTCGTGCTTTGTATCCACCCTGACACCCGTTTTCGGAATGAGTGATGAGCTGCAACGAAATTGCGTGAAACCACCCCAAACATGAGTATTGGACCTAAAGTAGTGGATTGGGCATGTTCGTTGTGACAAACGAAGAAATGGTTCCGGTGGCAAAAACACGCATTTCCGAAATGGGTGATGTGCGGCAACGAAATTGCACGAAACCACCCCAAACATGAGTTTTGGACCTAACATAGTGGATTGGGCATGTTCGTTCCAAAAAACGAAGAAATGGTTCCGGAGGCAAAAACTCGTGCTTGTATGCACCTCGACACCCGTTTTCAGAATGGGTGACATGCGGCAACGAAATTGTGCGAAACCAGCCCAAACATGAGTTTTGGACCTAAAGTGGTGGATTGGGCATGTTCGTTGCGAAAAACTAAGAAATGGTTCGGGTGGCAAAAACTCGTGCTTTGTATGCACCCCGACACCCCTTTTTGGAATGCATGACATGCAGCAACGAAATTACGAGAAACCACCCCAAACATGAGTTTTGGACCTAAATTAGTGGATTGGGCATGTTCGTTGTGAAAAACGAAGAAATGGTTCCGGTGGCAAAAACTCGTGCTTTGTATGCACCCCGACACCCGTTTTCGGAATGGGTGACGTGCGGCAACGAAATTGCGTGAAACCACCCCAAACGTGAGTGTTGGACCTAAAGTAGTGGATTGGGCATGTTCGTTGCGGAAAACAAAGAAATGGTTCTGGTGGCAAAAACTCGTGCTTGTATGCACCCCACACCCGTTTTCCGAATGGGTGACGTGTGGCAACCAAATTGCGTGAAACCACCCCAAACATGAGCTTTGGACCTAAAGTAGTGGATTGGGCATGTTCGTTGCGAAAAACGAAGAAATGGTTCCGGTGGCAAAAACTCGTGCTTTGTATGCAACCCGACACCCGTTTTTGGAATGCATGACATGCAGCAACGAAATTGCACGAAACCACCCCAAACATGAGTTTTGGACCTAAATTAGTGGATTGGGCATGTTCGTTGTGAAAAAACGAAGAAATGGTTCCGGTGGCAAAAACTCGTGCTTTGTATGCACCCCGACACCCGTTTTCGGAATGGGTGACGTGCGGCAACGAAATTGCGTGAAACCACCCCAAACGTGAGTGTTGGACCTAAAGTAGTGGATTGGGCATGTTCGTTGCGGAAAACAAAGAAATGGTTCTGGTGGCAAAAACTCGTGCTTGTATGCACCCCACACTTGTTTTCGGAATGGGTGACGTGCGGCAACCAAATTGCGCGAAACCACCCCAAACATGAGTTTTGGACCTAAAGTAGTGGATTGGGCATGTTCGTTGCGAAAAACAAAGAAATGGTTCCGGTGGCAAAAACTCGTGCTTGTATGCACCCCACACCCGTTTTCGGAATGGGTGACGAGCGGCAACGAAATTGCGTGAAACCACCCCAAACATGAGTTTTGGACCTAAAGTAGTGGATTGGGCATGTTCGTTTCGAAAAACTAAGAAATGGTTCTGGTGGCAAAAACTCGTGCTTTGTATCCACCCTGACACCCGTTTTCGGAATGAGTGACGAGCGGCAACGAAATTGCGTGAAACCACCCCCAAACATGAGTATTGGACCTAAAGTAGTGGATTGGGCATGTTCGTTGCGAAAAACGAAGAAATGGTTCCGGTGGCAAAAACTCGTGCATGTATGCACCCCGACACCCATTTCCGAAATGGGTGATGTGCGGGAACGAAATTGCACGAAACCACCCCAAACATGAGTTTTGTACCTAAAGTAGTGGATTGGGCATGTTCGTTCCAAAAAACGAAGAAATGGTTCTGGTGGCAAAAACTCGTGCTTGTATGCACCCCAACACCCGTTTTCGGAATGGGTGACATGCGACAACGAAATTGTGCGAAACCAGCCCAAACATGAGTTTTGGACCTAAAGTGGTGGATTGGGCATGTTCGTTGCGAAAAACGAAGAAATGGTTCCGGTGGCAAAAACTCGTGCTTTGTATGCACCCCGACACCCGTTTTTGGAATGGATGACTTGCGGCAACAAAATTGCGCGAAACCACCCCAAACATGAGTTTTGGACCTAAAGTAGTGGATTGGGCATGTTCGTTGTGAAAAACGAAGAAATGGTTCCGGTGGCAAAAACTCGTGCTTTGTATGCACCCCGACACCCGTTTTCGGAATGGGTGACGTGCGACAACAAAATTGCGCGAAACCACCCCAAACGTGAGTGTTGGACCTTGATGTAGCTAAGGTGCCCGATCTTTCGGCGAGAGGAGATAATTCCGATTTGGCGGAAGATGACCCTTGCGATCCGACTACGACGAGCAAGCCCGAGGCGCCAATGCAATCGCTGAACCAACTCCCTGTGGTTACCGACCTTGCTGATGCGAGATCGGCCTGATCACGAAGATCGTTTCCTGTGCGCAATCGAAGAACGAACAAGAAAAAGATGCGAGCAATCTAATCTATTACTCGAGGGTGGAGTTCTGAATACACGAAGACAGCGCAGATTTGCGAGTGTTCGAGAGTAGCTAAGGCTAACGTAAAACAAAACTCAAAAAATAAAGGAGGCACAGCTCCTGGATAAATAGAGAGGGGGCGCAGCCCCTAGGGGCGGCCAACCCTAGGTCGTCCATTATGGGCCGCAGTTGGGCTGGTCGTCTATTCTTCCGGGCCTTCGTTCTTTAACAGCATGATGTAGTTCAATTCTCTTGCACGGGCCCGAGTCACTGGCCCAGGTGGAAGGGGTGGCGCCTGGACTGGGGAAGATGGTGCCTGGGCTGGAGAAGGTGCTGCTGGTGTAGATGTGCTCGTGTTGGTGTTGATGTCCTCATCATCCTCCCCTTCTTGAACTGAAGTCGTCCTCGACGGCAACTCCTCATCTTCTCCCGCATACGGTTTCAAATCTGCAACATTAAAACCAGTGGAAACACCAAACTCCACAGGCAGGTCAAGGATATAAGCATTATCATTAATCTTGGTTAGTATCTTAAAAGGACCAGCAGCACGAGGCATCAATTTAGAACGGCGCAAAGTAGGAAAACGATCTTTTCTCATATGCAACCAAACCATATCACCAGGTTCAAAAGTAACTAGTTTCCGGCCTTTACTACCAGTAATCTGATATTTAGCATTAGCAGCAGCAATGTTTTGTTGAGTTTGTTCATGGAGATTAATCATTTGTTCAACATGTGCAACAGCATCTATGTGTGGGGCGTCCGCAGCATCAAGCGAAAACAAAGCAATAGGCGCCCTAGGAATGTAACAACATAACCAAGAAACGAGACACGTCGTGTACAAAAGATGCATTTTTCCATGTTAGCAAATAACTAGGGCAGCACGCAATGCATCAAAAACAGCACTTAAATGTTCCAAATGCTCTTTCTTAGATTTGCTGTAAATATGGATATCATCAAAATAAACAACCACAAACAATCCTATGAAGGGCCTTAGAACTTCATTCATCACTCGCATAAAAGTGCTGGGAGCATTAGTCAATCCAAACGGCATAACCAACCATTCATATAAACCAAATTTTGTTTTAAAAGCCGTTTTCCATTCATCACCCAGTTTCATTCTAATCTGGTGGTAACCACTACGCAAATCAATCTTAGTGAAAATAATGGCACCACTAAGCTCATCTAGCATATCATCAAGGCGTGGTATAGGATATCGATAACGAATAGTGATGTTATTAATAGCACGACAAGTCTACACACATACGCCATGACCCATCTTTCTTGGGAACAAGTAACACAGGAACAGAGCAAGGGCTAAGAGGCTCAAGAATGTATCCCTTGTCAAGCAACGCCTGTACCTGGCGCTGAATCTCCTTCGTCTCATCCGGATTTGTACGGTACGGTGCGCGGTTCGGAAGCTGTGCGCCGGGAATGAGGTCGATCTGGTGCTCAATGCCACGAAGTGGTGGGAGACCCAGGTGGTAAGTCTTTGGGAAAGACATCAGCGTACTCCTGCAAAAGGTTAGCAACCATAGGGGGAATAGCCAAAGATGGTGCATCATCAAGTGAAATGAGGACACTAGAGCATATAAGTGCATAGCATGGCAAATGAGCACCGTGTAGATCATCAAAATCAGCACGTGTAGCAAGTAAAACAGGAGCCTTCAACTTGATTTCAGAAGGAACAGAGGGCGATGGATCAAGTTGTTTAGCAGTTATAGCAGCTCGGGCAAGATCATCTTTAACAATTTGTTCAGGTGTCATTGGATGTATAATTATTTTCTGACCCTTAAAAATGAAAGAATAATGATTCGAACGACCATGATGCAAGCTATCAGTATCATATTGCCAAGGTCGACCAAGTAACAAAGAGCATGCTTCCATGGGAATAACATCACAATCAACAAAATCAGAATAAGCACCCATGGAGAAAGGAACGCGCACGGAACGTGTGATTTTTATTTTACCACCATCATTAAGCCATTGAATGTGATATGGGTTTGGATGCTTACGAGTGGGTAACGATAACTTTTCGACCAGCATGGTACTCGCCAAATTGTTGCAACTGCCGCTGTCGATAATGATGCGAATTGACCGCTCCTGCACAACACCCTTTGTAGGGAACAGAGTGTGTCGCTGATTCTTCTCGGGCAAAGCGACCTGTGTACTGAGAACACGCTGCACAACAAGACTTTCATACCTATCAGCGTCGCCCGGGTTGACATGTACCTCCGCCTTAGCTGCATGGTCCGTGGCAAGTAGTGCATGTTCAATTTCTTCAGAATCACTAGCGGAAGAGTACTCACCATCGTCACGAATGAGCAAAGTGCGCTTGTTTGGGCAGTCCCGAATCACATGGTCAAATCCTCTACAGCGATGACACTGAATATCCCGTGTATGACCTGTGGGTGGGGCAGTGCTGGCTGGTTTGGTCGTCTTCTCGCTTGGAGTAGTGGTGGACGTGGATGGCGCAGGGGGAACTGGTGCTGAGGTGGATGTCGAGCTTCGTCCTGCAAAAGGGTTAGAATATGGCTTCGAGCGGCGTCCCTGCACTTCACGTTCAGCTTTGCAAGCATATTCAAATAAAGTAGTCATATCATAATATTCCTTATAATCAAGTATATCTTGGATTTCGCGGTTTAAACCACCATGAAAACGTGCCATAGCAGCGTCGTTGTCCTCCAATATCCCACAACGAATCATACCTTTTTGTAACTCCTGGAAATAGTCCTCAATAGATTGAGAACCTTGCTGAAAATGCTGCATTTTATTAAGCAAATCACGAGCATAATACGAAGGCAGAAATCGATGTCGCATCGCAGCTTTCAACTGATCCCAAGTGGTTGGAATGGTAGTGGGATGTTTTATTTTAAACTCACGCCACCAAATTAAAGCAAAATCAGTAAATTCACTAATAGCAGCTTTAACCTGAGAATGTGCAGCAATATCATGGCATGAAAATTTTTGTTCAACCTCTAACTCCCAATCAAGATATGCAGCAGGATCATATTTGCCATTAAAAGGTGGAATTTTAAATTTAATCTTAGAAAATAAGTCATTAGGGGGATGACGAACCATACGGCGTGCACGACCACGGCGATCTCCATCGTCCCACTCAGTGTCACTGCCGTAGTCCTGCTCCATCTTTGTGGTCAACGCATCAAGGCGTGCCAGGATGGTGTCGAGTGTGGCGCGAGTCGCCGTTTGAGCAAGGTCAAGCTGGTTGAAACGCTCGGTCGTCGAAGTGACCGTTGAATCAAGCCGTTCATGCATCGTCCTAATGTCATCAGCAAGTCCATCAACTTGTCCCCTTACTTCCAGCAACTGGGCATCCACCGTGTCGTGTGCTCCTGCCATAGTTAGCGCAAACACCAAAACACCAAAAGAAGAAGAAAAAAAACCAACGACAAAAACAGGGGTGTACTGCTCACAAGGCGCTCACACTAGTGCTGTTATCAAGTTCTTATCCGTTCTTACCAAGCCGCAGTGGTGAACTGCAACCAACAGGTGGAACCGGTGAAAGATTGGATGAGCGATTGCCTGGAGAAACAGAAGCCTGCTCGTCGTAGAAATATGTGGAGTTCTGGGTAGTATGCACTCAAGTCAATGATTAGCACAATCAAACAATAATGCAAAGTTTAATTATAGTGCAGAACACTGAAACTATATTGCTGGCCACAAGTGCAAAGGACGGATGGAACTAGCAGAATGGCAGTACCGTAAATATTGTACTAGCGAGGCCACTAGTAGGAATCACAAGTGATTTTGTTTTTCTTTTTTGTATGATTTTTTGATATTTTTCTCAGCACAAGAAGCAACAAAATAGGAGCTACACGAAGTTTCACCTAAAATAGAGATCAGATGTGGTCTACAGAAAATCAGGAAGTTCTCAGAAAAGCGTGCGAGAACTTTGACTAATTTTTTTCTTTATTTTCCTGAATTTTTTTTGATAATTTTGTCGAAACCCAAACAGACCGAATGGTCAGTTTGGCCGGCCTCAGAATGGTGTCAACTAGATCCTGTAAAAATTTCAGATTTTTTGGACACCCGAGCGAAAAGTTATGCCCGGTTTAAGGAAGGTACCTCAAGTTATGTTTTAAAACGACCGGGATGAAACAACCGTATCCTTTCTCCTTCGTTGTTTTTTGTTTCTGTTTTTTTTACGTAACCTGAAGGAGAAAAACAAGGAAACGATGTTGACTCGGTTTGTTTTTTTTCTGTTTTTTTTCGTAACCGAAGGAGAAAAACAAGGAAACGGTCCGTTGACTCGGTTTGTTTTTTCTGTTTTTTTTTTGACGTAACCGAAGGAGAAAACAAGGAAACGATGTTGGCTCGGTTTGTGGCGTGATCAAACGGGAGATGGTGGCGGCGCTAGGGTTTGAATGGTGGAAGAACACAATGCAACCAGCAACAAATGACGCGAAAGCACACAAATTCAACAATGCAGATTATTGAAAGAAAGTGCTGAGGCTCAAAAGGGTGCTCGGATAAGGTCTAACCTGAATTTTTATGTGGTTTTGTGGACTGTAGGAAAAAAAACACTCGATAAACTCACCGATCAACCTGGAAATCTGATACCAATTGATGTAGCTGAGGTGCCCGATCTTTCGGCGAGAGGAGATAATTCCGATTTGGCGGAAGATGACCCTTGCAATCCGACTACGACGAGCAAGCCCGAGGCGCCAATGCAATCGCTGAACCAACTCCCTGTGGTTACCGACCTTGCTGATGCGAGATCGGCCTGATCACGAAGATCGTTTCCTGTGCGCAATCGAAGAACGAACAAGAAAAAGATGCGAGCAATCTAATCTATTACTCGAGGGTGGAGTTCTGAATACACGAAGACAGCGCAGATTTGTGCGTGTTCGAGAGTAGCTAAGGCTAACGTAAAACAAAACTCGAAAAATAAAGGAGGCGCAGCTCCTGGATAAATAGAGAGGGGGCGCAGCCCCTAGGGGTGGCCAACCCTAGGTCGTCCATTATGGGCCGCAGTTGGGCTGGTCGTCTATTCTTCCGGGCCTTCGTTCTTTAACAGCATGATGTAGTTCAATTCTCTCGCACGGGCCCGAGTCACTGGCCCAGGTGGAAGGGGTGGCGCCTGGACTGGGCAAGATGGTGCCTGGGCTGGAGAAGGTGCTGCTGGTGTAGATGTGCTCGTGTTGGTGTTGATGTCCTCATCAAAGTCTATAGAGGAGCATTTAGAACATTTTCCGTGCTATTTTTGATGCTTTGCTGTGCTGCTCGCTTGTTTGATAACATGGAAAAGTGCACATTTTGCACGCAACGTGTCTCGTTTCTTGGTTATGTGGTTACTCCGCAGGGCATTGAGGTGGATAGCAGCAAGATTGCTGCCATTCGGGAGTGGCCTACACCGATGATGGTCACACAAATTCGGAAACAAACGAAACAGAACATTGCTGCTACTAATGCAAAAAACAAGGTTGCTGGTAGTAAAGGAAGAAAACATGTTACTTTTGAGCCAGGTGATATGGTTTGGTTGCACTTGAGAAAAGATCGGTTTCCTACTTTGCGCCGTTCTAAATTAATGCCTCGTGCTGCTGGTCCTTTTAAGGTGCTAACAAAGATTAATGATAATGCTTATATGCTTGACCTGCCTGCGGAATTTGGTGTTTCCACTAGTTTTAATGTTGCAGATTTGAAACCATATATGGCCGAGGATGAGGAGTTGTCGTCGAGGACGACTTCACTTCAAGAAGGGGAGTATGATGAGGACACCACTATGAGTACGACTACACCAGCAGCACCTCCACATCAAGCGCCACTTCCTTCATTAGTTGGGCCAATCACCCGGGCCCGTGCCAGAGATCTTAACTTCGTCATGCTACTGAAGAATGAGGGCCCAGAAGAATAGACAACCAGCGTAACTGCGGCCCATAGTGGACGACCTAGGGTTGGCCGCCCCTAGGGGCTGCGCCCCCTCTCTATTTATCCAGGAGCTGCGCCTCCTTTGTTCTTCAAGTTTTGTTTTACGTTAGCTTTAGCTACTCTCGAACACGCGCAAATCTGCGCTGTCTTCGTGTATTCAGAACTCCACCCTCGAGTAATAGATTAGATTGCTCGCATCTTTTTCTTGTTCGTTCTTCGATTGCGCACTGGAAACGATCTTCGTGATCAGGCCGATCTCGCATCAGCAAGGTCGGTAACCACAGGGAGTTGGTTCAGTGATTGCATTGACGCCTCGGGCTTGCTCGCCGTAGTCGGATCGCAAGGGTCATCTTCCGCCAAATCGGAATTATCTCTACTCGCCGAAAGATCGGGTACCTCAGCTACATCACAACTGAACTTTATATGCATTATCATTAATTTTGTGAAGCACTTTGAAGGGTCCAGCAGCTCTTGGTTGTAATTTAGATTTGCGCATACCAGGGAATCTATCTTTCCTTAAATGCACCCATACTAAATCACCAGGTTCAAAGGTAATATGCTTTCTACCCTTGCTACCTGCTTCTTCATACTTAGCATTCATGGCTTTAATATTTGCTTTAGTTTGTTCATGCAGCTTTATAATCAGTTCAGCACGACGAGAAGCATCAAAATTCATTATTTCAGAATGTGGGATGGCGATAAGATCAATAGGAGCACGAGGGACAAAACCATACACAATTTTAAAAGGGCATAGTTTAGTTGTAGAATGCTGAGAACGATTATAAGCAAACTCAATGTGAGGCAAACATTCTTCCCACAATTTGATGTTATGTTTCAGAACAGCCCTAAGCATGGTAGATAAACTACGGTTTACGACTTCGGTTTGTCCATCGGTTTGAGGGTGACAAGTAGTAGAAAAGAGCAATTTAGTTCCCAACTTAGCCCATAACGTTTTCCAAAAATGACTAAGAAATTTGGTATCCCGATCGGTCATAATAGTGTTTGGAACCCCATGCAAATGAACAACTTCACGAAAGAACAAATCAGCAACATGGGTAGCGTCATCTGATGAGGACATCACTATGAGTACGACTACACCAGCAGCACCTCCACATCAAGCGCCACTTCCTTCATTAGCTGGGCCAATCACTCGGGCCCGTGCCAGAGATCTTAACTTCGTCATGCTACTGAAGAATGAGGGCCCAGAAGAATAGACGACCAGCCCAACTGCGACCCATAGTGGACGACCTAGGGTTGGCCGCCCCTAGGGGCTGCGCCCCCCTCTCTCTATTTATATAGGAGCTGCGCCTCCTTTGTTCTTCGAGTTTTGTTTTACATCTAGCTTTAGCTACCCCAGAACACGCACAAATACGTGCTGTCCTCTGTGATTCAGAACTCCACCTCGAGTGATATTTGCCATGCTATGCACTTGTATGCTCTAGTGTCCTCATTTCACTTGATGATGCACCATCTTTGGCTATTCCCCCTATGGTTGCTAACCTTTTGCAGGAGTACGCTGATGTCTTTCCCAAAGACTTACCACCGGGTCTCCCACCGCTTCATGGCATTGAGCACCAGATCGACCTCATCCCTGGCGCACAACTTCCGAACCGCGCACCGTACCGTACAAATCCGGATGAGACGAAGGAGATTCAGCGCCAGGTACAGGTGTTGCTTGACAAAGGATACATTCGTGAGTCTCTTAGCCCTTGCTCTGTTCCTGTGTTACTTGTTCCCAAGAAAGATGGGTCATGGCGTATGTGTGTAGACTGTCGTGCTATTAATAACATCATATTCGTTATCGATATCCTATACCACGCCTTGATGATATGCTAGATGAGCTTAGTGGTGCCATTATTTTCACTAAGATTGATTTGCGTAGTGGTTACCACCAGATTAGAATGAAACTGGGTGATGAATGGAAAACGGCTTTTAAAACGAAATTTGGTTTATATGAATGGTTGGTTATGCCGTTTGGATTGACTAAAGCTCCCAGCACTTTTATGCGAGTGATGAATGAAGTTTTGAGGCCCTTTATAGGATTGTTTGTGGTTGTTTATTTTGATGATATCCTTATTTACAGCAAATCTAAGAAAGAGCATTTGGAACATTTAAGTGCTGTTTTTGATGCATTGCGTGCTGCCCAGTTATTTGCTAACATGGAAAAATGCATCTTTTGCACGCGACGTGTCTCGTTTCTTGGTTATGTTGTTACTCCACAGGGCATTGAGGTGGATAGCAGCAAGATTGCTGCCATTCGGGAGTGGCCTACACCGACGACGGTCACACATATTCGGAGCTTTCTTGGACTTGCCGGTTTCTACCGCAGATTTGTTCGTGATTTTAGCTCCATTGCAGCGCCTCTACATGAGCTTACAAAGAAAGATGTGCCGTTTGCTTGGAGTGATTCGCAGGAGGAAGCGTTCAGCACTTTGAAAGATAAGTAAACCCAAGCTCCCCTATTGCAATTGCCTGATTTTAATAAAGTGTTTGAGCTTGAATGCGATGCTAGCGGTATTGGGCTAGGTGCTGTTTTGTTACAAGAAGGAAAACCAGTTGCTTATTTTAGTGAAAAATTAAGTGGTGCTAGTCTGAAATATTCTACTTATGATAAGGAGCTTTACGCTTTAGTGCGCACTTTGCATACATGGCAGCACTATCTTTGGCATCGTGAGTTCATAATTCATTCTGATCATGAGGCTTTAAAACATATTCGTACCCAAACAAATCTGAACCGTCGTCATGCTAAATGGGTAGAATTCATTGAGTCTTTTCCTTACATTATTAAACACAAGAACGGGAAGGACATTGTTATTGCTGATGCTTTGTCTCGTCGCTATACCATGCTGTCACAGTTAGATTTTAAAATCTTTGGTTTGCACACTGTGAAAGATCAATATGTTGACGATGCTGATTTTAAAGATGCTTTCGGCCATTGTATTAATGGGAAACCATGGGGCAAATTTCACATGCAGGATGGGTTCCTGTTTCGCGCTAACAAGCTATGTGTTCCAGCTACCTCGGTTCGTCTTTTGTTGTTACAGGAAGCGCATGGAGGCGCTCTCATGGGGCACTTTGGCGTCTACAAGACACATGAGGTGTTGGCTGCCCACTACTTTTGGCCTCGGATGCGCGCTGATGTTGAGCGCCTTGTTGCACGCTGCACTACTTGTCAGAAAGCTAAGTCACGGTTGAACAACCATGGTTTGTATATGCCTTTGCCTGTTCCTACTTCCCCTTGGATTGATATTTCGATGGATTTTGTTTTGGGATTGCCTAGAACTAAGAAGGGGAGGGATAGCATTTTTGTGGTTGTTGATCGATTCTCCAAAATGGCTTATTTCATACCTTGTCATAAGACTGATGATGCTAGCAATGTTGCTGAATTGTTTTTTAGAGAGATCATTCGTTTGCACGGTATTCCCAATACAATAGTCTCGGATTGTGATGCTAAGTTTCTCAGTCATTTTTGGAGATCTCTATGGAATAAATTGGGAACTAAATTGCTGTTTAGCACCACTTGTCACCCTCAGACTGATGGTCAAACTGAGGTAGTTAATCGAACTTTGTCTACCATGCTTAGGGCTGTTTTAGACAAAAATTTGAAACGTTGGGAGGATTGCTTGCCTCATGTTGAGTTTGCTTATAATCATGCAACACATTCTTCTACAAAGATGTGCCCTTTTCAAATTGTTTATGGTTACATTCCTAGGGCGCCTATTGCTTTGTTTTCGCTTGATGCTGCGGACGCCCCACACATAGATGCTGTTGCACATGTTGAACAAATGATTAACCTCCATGAACAAACTCAACAAAACATTGCTGCTACTAATGCAAAAAATCAGGTTGCTGGTAGTAAAGGAAGAAAACTTGTTACTTTTGAGCCGGGTGATATGGTTTGGTTGCACTTGAGAAAGGATCGGTTTCCTACTTTGCGCCGTTCTAAATTAATGCCTCGTGCTGCTGTCCTTTTAAGGTGCTAACAAAGATTAATGATAATGCTTATATCCTTGACCTGCCTGCGGAATTTGGTGTTTCCACTAGTTTTAATGTTGCAGATTTGAAACCATATATGGCCGAGGATGAGGAGTTGTCGTCGAGGACGACTTCACTTCAAGAAGGGGAGGATGATGAGGACATCACTATGAGTACGACTACACCAGCAGCACCTCCACATCAAGCGCCACTTCCTTCATTAGCTGGGCCAATCACTCGGGCCCATGCCAGAGATCTTAACTTCGTCATGCTACTGAAGAATGAGGGCCCAGAAGAATAGACGATCAGCCCAACTGCGGCCCAGTGGACGACCTAGGGTTGGCCGCCCCTAGGGGCTGCGCCCCCTCTCTCTATTTATATAGGAGCTGCACCTCCTTTGTTCTTCGAGTTTTGTTTTACATCTAGCTTTAGCTACCCCAGAACACGCACAAATACGTGCTGTCCTCTGTGATTCAGAACTCCACCTCGAGTGATATTAAGATTGCTCGCATCTTTTTCTTGTTCGTTCTTCGATTGCGCACAGGAAACGATCTTCGTGATCAGGCCGATCTCGCATCAGCAAGGTCGGTAACCATTGGAAGTTGGTTCAGCAATTGCATTGGCGCTTCGGGATCGCTCGTCGTAGTCGGATCGTGAGGGTCTACTAATAAAACAGGGACAGAGCAAGGACTAAGGGACTCACACACATAACCTTTATCGAGTAATTCTTGTACTTGTCGCTGAATCTCCTTGGTTTCTTTCGGGTTCGTCCTGTATGGCGCTCGGTTTGGCAAGGAAGCCCCTGGGATGAGGTCAATCTGATGCTCAATTCCTCTTATCGTTGGCAGGCCAGGTGGCACATCGTTTGGAAATACATCAGCATATTCCTGCAAAAGATTAGTGACAGTAGAAGGCAAAGTAGATGGTATGTTGTGAAGTGAGAACAAAGCATCCTTGCAAATAAATACATAGCAGATTGAAGCAACATCATTTAATTCAAGCAAACCAGTTTTGGAAGCAAGAAAACAAGCACTTTTCAGTTGTATTTCTGTCTTCCTCACTTGAGCAGATTTAGAATTGTCACTCTTATGTTGTACCAACTCCTTTGCAGTACCTAGATTTTTATTATGAACAGATTTATTTTTCTCTTTGCAAGCTCTAGCAACTTCATCCTTCAAAATAGCATCGGGGGACATGGGGTGCAATACAAGCTTCTTCTCATTATGCATAAAAGAGTAGTGATTTGTTTTACCATGATGCACGTTGTCCTTATCAAATTGCCATGGTCTACCAAATAACATAGAGCAAGCTTGCATAGGTACCACATCGCAATCAATATAATCATGGTATGAACCAATTGTAAATTCCACATGGACCATACGTGTTACCTTAAGCTTACCACTGTCATTGAACCATTGGATGTAGTAGGGGTGTGGATGTGGAAGCGTTTTCAGCCCAAGCTTCTCTACCATGGTGGTGCTTGCTAAGTTGTTGCAGCTTCCTCCATCAATTATAATACGACAAGATCGTTCCAAAACTAC
Organism: Zea luxurians; assembly: GCA_029449295.1. Taxonomy (NCBI): domain Eukaryota; kingdom Viridiplantae; phylum Streptophyta; class Magnoliopsida; order Poales; family Poaceae; genus Zea; species Zea luxurians. Next base: position 96,200 of record JAOPSE010000014.1, on the reverse strand, counting down.
ACATTTAGTGTGGAACAAATTGTGTCGCTGGTTTTGTTCAGCTTTAATAATTTGGGCACTCAAGACACGTCTTACAACGAGGCTCTCATAGTGTTTAGCATGTTCAGCCCCAATATGCTCTTCATCATCATTCTCCTTTTCAGCATCTTGGGCAGCAAGCATGGCATATGTATCATTATCTAAATCGCTGGCTGATGAGAACTCACCATTTTCTCTTATAAATAACACACGCTTGATTGGGCAGTCCCTTCGGATGTGCCCAAATCCTTTGCATTGGAGGCATTGGATGTCCTTTGTTCTTCCCGTGGAAGCAATAGAAGAAGATTTGGCTATAGCTTGGGAGGATCCTTTCCCTGTCTCAATAGCACTAGAAGAAGATTTGGCTACAGCTTGGGAGGATCCTTTCCCTGTCTCAATAGCACGAGAAGGTGCTGATTTCGATGGTGTTGTGGATGATCTATTGGAAGGATCTTCCTAAAACACATGGTTAGAGCCAGCAGCACTAGTGCGGAGCTGCCAAGATGTATTGCGACCTGCATAAGTGTTAGTTCTCAGGCATCGTCCCTGGACTTCTCTTTCAGCCTTACAAGCAAGATGAAATAAGCGAGTAACATTAGTGTATTCCTTGTAAGCTAATATATCCTAAATTTCTCTTGTCAAACCACCCATGAACCTAGCCATTGCAGCTTCTTCATTTTCTACGAGACCACACCTCAACATGCCTATTTGTAATTGTTGGTAATACTCTTCAACAGATTTGTTGCCTTGTCTAAGCTGTTGTAGTTTATGTAATAAATCACGAGCATGATAGGAAGGAACAAAACGACTACGCATGATTCTTTTTAAAGCATTCCAAGTTTGTGGTATGGTAGCTGGATGTGTAGTTTGGTACTCATGCCACCAAATAGAAGCAAAATCAGTGAATTCACTCGTAGCAGCTCTAACCTTTTTATCATCAGAAAAATCATAGCATGCAAATTTTTGATCTACCGACAACTCCCATGTTAGATATATATCAGGATCATATTTTCCATCAAACAGTGGTATGGAGAATTTAATTCTTCCTAGAGAATCATCATTTTCACGTACCTCACGTCGTGGAGGTCGACCACCCAAGCCATGGCGATCACGTCGTTGGTGTCGTCGGTGCCTAATAGATCGGTCATCACGCTCGGTGTCTGCTGAATACTCCGTAGCATCATCTCTTGCGGTACCAGCAATGGAACCATGGCCATCATCATCACCTTGGTTCCTACCTTCACGCCCAACTTGGTCCATCCTATCTAAGCGCTCAATAATTGCTGCAAGAGAGGTGTTAGTAGCAGCAACTGTTCGTTCCAAAATGGTCAATGTGTTGTTGGTAACAATTTGTGCTGTTTCTAATTGACCAATGCGCTCATTGGTGACTTGAACATCTTCATTGAGGGCATCTGTGAGCAACCTTACTTGACGTTCGAAATGTTTAATGATGCCCACGGTTCGTGGAGAATGTGGAGGTCACGCATTTGCATCCTCTGCCATGGTTAGTGCAAAAGAGATACAAAAACAAGTAATGCAGCCTAGTAGTTGCTATGATGTGGATGGATAAACACTGCCTCACTAGCAAGAAATCAAGCTCTTACAAGTTCTCACCACGCAAAGCAAGTGGCGCTGGCAAACAGCAAGAACAACAACAGTGGGTGCTAGCACAAACTGGTGGTGTTGTAGAAAAATTTGTGGATTTATAGGTGGCTGCTAAAACAATAGTTCCAAGGAATAGCTAGTACCACGTTAGCCACAACAAGTTGAATAAACGTTCCACAAAGGTGTTGTGCTGGTCCTAGTCCAAACCGTAATAGAGACGCGAGCCGTTACACAAATGATATCACCAAATACTCAAAACAACAAGCTGACTTATAAAATTGTGAAACGGTGGCACACAAACTGTCTTTGTTTTGTTGCACATGGAATTTATCTACCAATATTCTTACTGCGATTTTTTTCTCTTTTTTGTACGTGCTTTTTTTTGATCAGCGCGGCTTTTTTTTGTGCACTTGCCTTTTCCTTTTCCTTGTTTTTTTGAACTACAGCTAGAGAACAGCTAGAGAACTAAAAATGGTGATCTAAACAAGATGGCACGAACTCGAAACTCTAGCAGCAAGAAACTTTGGACCAGCAACTCGACACAAATGCAACAACCGTGAATTCAACAAGTCGAAAACTAAGTAGTAAAGCAAAGGCACAAAATGTTTTTAGGTGATTTTCTGTTCTAAATATATCTTTGGCAAGTGGACTGTAGGTAAATAAAATAAGGAAGACGGAGATCTCTCACCGAGCAACCTAAAATTTGATACCACTTGATGAACCCAACGGGTAGAAGGGTGCCCGATCTTTCGGTGAGAGATGATGGAGGTGGAAAACTTGTTGGAGAACGACGTTGGCTGCCCGACTACCACAACCAAGATGGTGTGGCGCCTTGAGCGACAGGTACACCGTCTCCTGATAACTACGATTTGGGGTGGAGGTCGACGTTGTGCTATCCGACTACAACAACCACAAGGGTGCTGCGCCTTAGCGATAGTTACACCGGCTCCTGTTGTTGCTCCACTTGCCGTGCCAAGAACAGCCTTGAACCTGCAAGCAATCGAGAACAAGCAAGAACAAGATAACAAGCAAACACGCACGGATCTAATAAAGTTGGGGTCCCGTTTCAAGTATTCGGGTGGTCTAGCCGACACACGCGTTTACAAGGAAGTAGCAAAGGCTAAACTTACATCAAACAAAACCCAAGTTCTTTGGTGGCTGCTAGTTGCTTAAATAGAGAAATAGGAAGAAGGAATTCTGGTGGAGTCATGAAGTTCCCTCGGCAGTTCCTGGACGCCTCAGGTGTAGTCTCCCATTAATTCTTGATCCACCAGCAAGTAGACGAAGGGAGCTTTACAACAAGTATTTATTTGCATTAAATGGCCTTGGAAGTTGGAAGATATGCCCCATTTAAACTTGTACTTGATGCTGTTACGAAATCCTCTCGGGTGCAACAACCTTTATTGCCTTGTTGCCTTCTCCAGTCCAAGATGGTTCACCTCCCAAACACCTGAGCATAATAAAGTCATCGCAAGGCTTTAGTACCTCATTTAAAGAAGAATTAGCTTCAATAGCAAAGAACGAGTTCACCTGATAATTAAGTTTACGTGCACGGGCTCGCGTCATTGGTCCTTGATTAGCTGCGAATGATGAAGTGGTCACTGGTATGGTTGTATCAATGATAGTGATGTCCTCATCAAAAAGCCGCTCCACTTGAGGGGATTTCGAAACTACAACAAGTGCAAGTTTAAGAGGGCATATCTTTCAGCTCTCAAGGTTGTTTAATGCAAATAAGCACTTGTTGGAAAGGTCTCTTTGTCTACTTTCTAGTAGATCAAGAGTCAAGGAGAGAACGCATCCAAGGCGTCAAGGAACGGCCGAGACAACTTCATGACTCCACCAGCCCGAGTGATTTCGTAATTGCAAGCACTAAATTAAATGGAACATATCTTTCAACTCCCAAGGTTGTTTAAAGCAAATAAGCACTTGTTGGAAACGTCTCTTCGTCTACTTTCTAGTGGATCAAGAATCAACGAGAGATCAAACACTAAGCGTCCAGAAACTGCCGAGTGAACTCCTACTCTACCCAAGTCAATTTCGTAACTGCAGCATGCACCAAATTAAATGGAGCATAACTTTCCATTCCCAAGGTTGTTTAGTGCAAATAACTACTTGTTGGAAAGCTCTCTTTGTCTACTTTTAGGTGCATCAAGAATCAATGACAGAAACCAAACGAGGCGTCCAGAAACTGCCGAGAGAGTTTCGTTCTCCATTAGAACTCCTTTCTATTCCTCTATTTAAGCAACTAGCAGCCACCAAAGAACTTGGGTTTTTGTTTGATGTAAGTTTAGCCTTTGCTACTTCCTTGTAAACGCGTGTGTTGGCTAGACCACCCGGATACTTGAAACAGAACCCCAACTCTATCAGATCCGTGAGCGTCTGCTTTTTATCTTGTTCTTGCTTGTTCTCGATTGCTTGCAGGTTTAAGGCTGTTCTTGGCACGGCAAGAGCAGCAACAACAGGAGCCGGTGTAACTATCGCTAAGGCGCGGCATCCTTGTGGTTGTTGTAGTCGGGTAGCACAATGTCGCCCTCCACCCCAAATCGTAGTTATCAGGAGACAGTGTACCTGTCGCTCAAGGCGCCACAACATCTTGGTTGTGGTAGTCGGGCAGCCAACGTCGTTCTCCAACAAGTTTTCCACCTCCATCATCTCTCATCGAAAGATCGGGCACCCTTCTACCCGTTGGGTTTATCAAGTGGTATCAAATTTTAGGTTGCTCGGTGAGAGATCTCAATCTTTCTTGTTTTATTTACCTACAGTCCACTTTTGCCCAAAGATATATTTAGAGCAGAAATTCACCTAAAAACAGTTTGAGCCTTTGCTTTACTACTTAGTTTTCGACCTGTTGAATTCACGGTTGCTGCATTTGGGTCGAGTTGCTGGTCTAAAGTTTTCTTACCGCTAGAGTTTCGAGTTCGCGCCACCTTGTTTTCAATCACCTGTTTAGACCTCTTGCTGCAATTCAACCAAAAAAGAAGAGAAAGCAAAAGGCAAGTGCATAAAAAAAGCCGCACTAATCAGCAAAACAAAAAAAGACACGTGCAAAAAAAGAGAGAGAGAGAGAAACCAGTTCTGAATTTTGGTAGATAAAATTTGTAAGTGCGACAAAACAAAAGGCAGTTTGTGTGCCTTCTTTTTACAGTTTCAGAAATCCGATTGCTGTTCTGAGCTTTTGGTGATACTATTTGTGTAACGGCTCGTGTCTCTATTACGGTTTGGACTAGGACCAGCACAACACCATTGTAGAACGTTTATTCAACTTGTTGTGGCTAACGTGGTACTAGCTATTCCTTGGAACTATTGAAATTGCAGCTACCTATAATCCACAAAATTTTCTACAACGCCACCAGGTTGTGCTAGCTGCCACCGTTGTTGTTGTTCTTGCTGTTTGCTGGCACCTCCTGTATTGCGTGGTGAGAATTTGTAAGAACTTGCTTAACCAGTTTGAGAATGAGAGATTACAACAATGATTCCTAGTAGTTTATAGGAGCAAAGATATTTTTATTGTTTTCCTGTCTTTACTAAACATGGCATGTGATATGGAGATTTTTGAGCCAACCGAACATTATATTCAAGGCATCATTCGACAATTGCCTTCATATACCGGTAAATTTGATCCTCATGCATACATTGATTGGGAGCTAAAGGTAGATAAGGAATTTGATAAGCATGATCTATCTCAAAAACAAAAGATTTATATTGCCTCTAATTTGTTAACTGAGCACGCATTGATGGAATGGAAATACATTTGTAGGCACAACAAAGTTCCACAATCTTGGGAAGACTTCAAACTTCATTTTAGAGATGCATTCATTCCTGCATACTATGCTGATCATTTGCTTTCTAAATTAGACACCTTAAAGCAGGGTGCTAGGACTGTGAAAGATTATTATTATGATTTTAAAATTTGTACTATGTTTGCTCGTTTAGATGAATGCATGGAAGATGTAATGACTAGGTTCATGAAAGGACTCAATTCTGAAATTCAGACTATAGTCATGCATGAAGCATACAAACACATTTCTCACTTGTTTTTGCTTGCATGTAAAGCTGAAAATGAGATTCTATTATACAATTATACAAGCACTGAACATGTGAGCCATAGTTCCTCTTTTGCATCTGCTCTACATGCTGATCGAGAACACAAAATAATGAAACCAGTTGTTGTTTTTCCATCATCACAAGAAGAATTGATTGCTGACACTTGTGATAGTGAAGATTTGTGGGATAATGATTCACATATACTAAGGCAACAACTAGTAAATGAACATGTTACATCTGTTATTGAACCAAACATTTTGGCTAAAAAGTAACATGTAATTTGTATTGCAAACGAAACTGAAGAAATAAATTTGCTCTCTTCTTTAAATACTTGGGGCTATATTGAGTTTGATGATCTTTTTGAGCTTGGTAATTTGGAAAATATTTTATTTGCTAGATCAACTATACCTTGTCCTTCTCATGTTATATTTTATATTGCTGGCAAGTACAACAACATAGGACAATTTTTTGTGCATAGAATTTCTATTTCATCTAGATATGTTGTTTCTTCACTTTGTGCAAATAAGATATTGGTATGTTCTCAAGAAGAAAAGAATCTCTTGTTTCCATGTACTTTAGTAGAAGTTTCAGGTTTATATTTGAAAGACATTAATAAAAGCTTAGTCATCAACATCAATCATGATGCAAAACCGAGGACGGTTTGCTGTCAAGATGGGGAGAATGATGAGAACATAACCCGCACAGATATTGTCGGTGTTTCGGGTCCGAGCGCACACCCAGGGTTACTCCCCAAAGTGCTTTTTAGAAGTAGGACAGTGTTACCGACTGTAGCTCGATGGTTCGTGCTGGGCGCACGAGAAATAGTAGACAGTGATGTACAGGTTCGGGTCGCTTTGAGATGCGTAACACCCTACGTCCTGGCTGGAATGCTTTATGCGATGAGTTACAAAGGGGGCTCTCTAGCACTGGAAAATGTAAAGAGCGGGATGGGAGGCTAAGTGATGAATAATGTTGATCTATCTTCTTGAAGGGGTGCCCCCTAGGCCTTATATACTCGACCGTGGGGCATTACATATGGATATGATAACAACGTGAGCCAGAATAATAGTGAACTAACCGAGTCTGTCTCCCTATAATTCAGCCGACTCATCTTCACCCAGTTCCGATGTACGGGGCTCCTGCGCGGGAAGGTCAGGTCACTGCTGCGATTACTGTTCGGATGTTGTTGGGCCGACTGGGCTTGCACCGACCCGACCTTGTGTTGATCTGTCTCACTGGTCGCTCCTCCAGGCCCACGAGGGGGATGACCTTACGAATTATGGGGCCTCTGGGCCTTTCGTGAGGTCTTTTTTCCTTCTAGTGGACCCGTGGGATATCTGTCCCCCACAAGCCCCCGATCTTTGGGCTGATTTTGAAATAAACGGCCCAAAGATCCTAGGTCCTGCTTGCGGTATTTGATTTTACTGGGGAGTGCTTTTGAAAATAAGTCTATCGAGTCACTGCTTCAGAATTCTGAGTGATCCGGTTAACACGTCTTCTTTTTACTGTCTTCTTCTGCTATTATTCCTCAAAATTTGGTGTTCTGTCTTGGGTTTATACTTCGGAGGTCAGCATTTTGCATTGTCGAGCCGTAAAGTCCATCGGGTGCACCGAAGGTGCACCCAATGGGTGTAGCCCCCGAGCTTCGAGTGGATTTTTGAAAATAATCCACTCGAAGGTCTTCATTTCGTGTCTTTTTCTGGGAATCTTCCTCCCTTTTTGTTGAATGCCTTGGAGACCAACATTATATTGTTGATGCTACGCTTTAGAAGTCAGTGTATATTTTTGTCTTTGTGGCCGAGTACGCGATCTGCCCATATCTTGATAGGTTGTGCCATTTATTTGATCTGCGACTGATTGGACGTTCGATAGATGGCCCTTGGCTCGTCTTCATGTCACTTTGTGCTTTGATGCTTCTGTCGATTAGACTTGTACCTCATCGGCTATATTTGGCTTTCCTTTGATCCCCGCTGATATCTTTCTTTTGTCTTGAAGTATTCATTGCATATACTGTTCGGATGTGACAGTGTTGAAAATATACTGATAATTCCTGGTGGGTGTAGGCAAGGGGTGGCTTGGTACGCTGAGCGTTTAGCAAATTGCTGCTGAGTAGTAACTTGATGTGACCGCGAGCGTAATCATATTGCCTGCGCGGTTGACTAGAGTCCTAATGGGTGTCCTGTTACGTGAAACGGCGTCAGCCGCCTAACGTGTCTTCAGATGGTTTGAATTGCATATTGAATTTTTGCGACTGTTCAGTGGTCGTGGTAGGAGATGAGCGGTTGCCTTCTTCTTCTATAAATAGTGCCCTTGCTTCTCTAGCGTTTTCACGCTTCTTGCTACTGCTTGCTGTTTAATCTTCTCTCCTTCCCTCCACTTTCGCCATGGGCAAGAACAAGAAAGGCAGCAGCTCTTCGCATCACTCGGGCGACAAGCGCAAGCGCGAGCCGACTCCTCCTTCGGAGGACTTCGGCGACTCGGAATACTCGGAGGAGGAGTTCTCCTCCAAGTCCGAGGGTTCTCTGGCTCCCTCCTCTCCCCCGGCGTCGTCTGATGATTCAGACGACTCCTAGGGGATCGCCGCGGAGGTGTGGACCTACATCCGGGCCGTCGAGCGTGCCGGGCTCGAGGGCTCGGATGAGTCGGAGTACTCCTCGGACGAAGAGAATCCCTCCGACTCGTCCGAGGAGGGCAGCGGCGGCGACGGTGGTGACGGCGACGACGACGGAGGCGACGGTGACGGCGGCGGCAACAGCGGCAAGGGCGGAGGCGACAGCGGCGACGGCGGCAACAGCGACGGCTGCGGCGGCAGCAAGGGCAGCAGCAAGGGAAGCAACAAGGCCAGTGGCTAAATGCCACTGGTTTTAATTATTAGTATAGATTAGTAGTAGTATAATAAAATAATGTAGTAGTAGTTAGAAGTATAGAGTAGTGAAGTATAGTGTAGTAGTAGGGGGGTCATCGACTCATAATGAGTTGATTTGTAAGTTCGGTAGTACTTCCCGTATAACGAAGAATGATTTCGATTCCTCTCGTGTGTATCATTCCGCCTTCTTGCTGATTGTCATTTGTGTTGGTGCTTACTGGAGAGGCTGTTTCTGAACGTAATGCTTGAGTAGCAACTTAGAATCGTCGAACCATGCTTCAGATCACCCTCTTCACGATGATAGCGCTTTAGCAGTGGTGGCCGAGTGATTATCAGCGATGTTGGGGCTTTTCAGAGGTGATAGCCGAGTGATAACGGGCCGCGTTGGTGTTTTAGAAATAACGACCGAGCGGTTATTGGCGATGTCGGCGTTTTAGAGGTAACAGCCGAGTGACAACGGACTGCGTCGGCCGCTTTGAAAGTAATGGCCGAGTGAAGTCAAATAACGCCAGCGTTTTTAGAAACGACAGCTAAGTCAATTTGGGCCGCGTCGGCCGTTTTGGAGATAACGACCGAGTGATGACGTGGCCCACCAGCGTTTTAGAAATAATGACTGGGTGACGACATGGCATGCCAGCGTTTTAGAAATAACGGCTGGGTCAATTTGGGCCGCGTCGGCCGTTTTGGAGAAAACGGCCGAGTGATGACGTGGCACACCATCGTTTTAGAAATAACAACTGGGTGATGACATGGCACGCTAGCATTTTAGAAATAACGGCTGGGTGATGACATGGCACGCTAGCATTTTAGAAATAACGGCTGGGTGATGACTGGGCACTTTTTAGAAATGACATCTGGCTCGGGGAAATCCCATATGTATTGCGCTGTCGCACGCCTCCCCGCTCCGTGCCCTAGTTTCTGCTTTTCTGCATCCAGATTCTTTCTGTTTTCCTGCAATATCGCTTCCGCTCCGTTCGCTAGCAAGGTTGAGATGGCGCCCAAGCGGAAAGCTTCGAGTTCGTCCGTCGCAATCATTCCTCCCATTGATCCCAATAGTCAGTTGCCTTTCGTAGGTAACCATATGTCTGTTGTCTCCGAATCCGACCTTCTTCATCTTGTTTCCATCGGGGTTCGTCCTCCGAAGGAGCTCTGTTCGTGGCGGATCTGCCGCGGGGTCACTGTTCCGACAGAAGACACCCACGAATCCGTCATTTACGTTCCTTTCCTTATCCGCGGACTCGCCCTACCCATTTCTCCTTTCTTCCGCGGTCTCCTTGATTTCTATCGCTTGAATTTGACCCATCTGAATCCCAATTCTATTCTGCAAGTTTCTTTTTTTGTTCATTTATGCGAAGCCTTTCTTGGTGTTTTGCCCCACTTTTGGCCTTTGGAAGTATCTGTATCACTGTCGGCCTGGGATGGCCGGGGGGCAGCACCAGCTGGTGGGGGGCGCGAGCTTGGAGATGCGTCGCGGAAGGAAGACTGACTACCTTGACATCCCACTCAAGGACAACATCAAGGGATGGCGCCTGAAATGGTTCATCGTGGAGAATCATGGGAATTCCCTCCCCCCACGATCAGGGAGACAGTCGGATGTTCGCACTCCGAGCTGGACCGAATCCCCCACAGACCAAGAGGTGGCTGAGGCAAGGGCTCTGTTAGCAGAAGTTGGATTGTTGAAAGAAAGGGGTCTGACTGCAGAAGTTTTGGTCGTTGACTTTGTTTTCAAGAACATTTAGCCATTGAAAGACAGAACATATCCGGCCTATTTGTACCGAGGCTTGGCTGATTCAACCCGGGTGACCAACAGAAGAATTCCTACTGTGGACTTGGTGAACCGGCTCGAGATGATGCTCAGAGGCAAGGTGTCGAACATCGACGCTCCTGTTGCATATTCGGCCTGGAATTTGCCTCCCTCCCAGGCCTTTATCAGTTTCGTGTCAAATCCTCCTGCTGATAATAGCGGTTTGGGCCTTAGAGTACGACCCTCTCCCAAAGAAGTTAGTGCTTTGGTTGCCTCACTCGGAGAGATTCCTGACGATGAGAGGCAGGTTCATTTTGAGGTGCCTTTGAATCCAAGTGACGCGGAGATAAGTGTCATGCTGGATATGTTAGCTAAGATTCCTCTGATGCAGTCCCTACTGAAACTCTGGCGGTAGCGCCCATCCCAGAGGATAGCGACGCTTTAGATATTCAGAAGTCTGACAACGTTCGTCCGAAGCGCTCTCGCCGAGCCAATCAGCCTGCTTCTCCTGCTAACGGGAAGAAACAGAAGAAGAGACGTCTTCGTCGAGTGTCTAGTTTTGATCAGAATGCTGGTCCTTCCGTTCCTGCTGCTGAAGAAGTGCCAGTGCCTACATTTGCTGAAACTAATCCCGATGGGTGTAACCTTCCTGCTATTAACCCCATTGGGTGTGACCTGGACGATGTTGACCCCAATGGGTGTACTATCCGCGTTGTCGATGATGGCGAGGAGGAGGAGGATAAAGTTCCTCTAACTCGGAAGAACAGCCGACGCTACATTGCCAGTGGCGAAAGCAGTGGTGTTCCTTCTCCAGCCCTGTCTGCTCTTGTTGATTTACAAGAATTGTCTCTGGCCAACTTTCATCAGGCTCTTGAGGATATGGTTCCAAAAGATCTGTTGTCAGAGCCGGCAGATGGTGACGCGATGGATGTTTGTGCTGATGTGCTTGATGCCGGGTTGGGGTCATCCCGGGCAGTGTCCCACGCCTCATCGACCTTGGAGCGTGGTCTTGAGGATCAGGAAGCTGGTCTGGATTGCACTGCTCCCATGGAAGTGACTGAGGGACCTTCAGCCTTAGAGGTGGCTGTTGTAGAGAACTCGGCCCTCAAGGATGGTGCTGGCGCTTACCCAGCCCCTGAGGGTGTTCCGGGAATGACTCGGCTCGGATGGGTAGCGCAAGCGATAACCCAGCCCCCGAGGGTGTTCAAGTTGGTTCTCCCTCTAACACTTCCATGGATGTTCATGTGGGATCTTCTTCTCCGCACTCTGATTGTATGGCAGCAGTGTGGGTTTCATGTCAAGAGGTCGTTTTAGAGGTTAACGTTCCCGATGACAGAGTTCTGACTTCTGCTGGTGACACTAACTTGGTTCCCAATGATGCATTACGGGTTGTTTCAGTTGGTGGCCCTTCAGCGAACCGCCGGTTGATTTCTCACGACTTGGGGGTTCCCTCATTCTTCTCTAACCTCCAGGTATCTTGGTTTCTTCTACCCTGTCTTTTACTTCAGGTAGACTGTCGTTATTATGCTCATTTGTTTTATCGTCAGGCATTGGTGGATGAAATGGCTAGCCGGCTGAAATCACAGGGGACCTCTGTCCCAGAAGGGGCTTTGTCCCTAATGCATTGGAATCCAGTGTTACTTCAGCGGCGAGTATCTGAATTGGAGACGGCAAATGCTGGTTAGTGCCCCTTTTTGCTTTTATTGGCTGTTTGAGTAATCTGCTTTATAGCTGAACACCCTTGCTTGACTGTTTCGTGACAGACATGGTCCGACGGTACTCTGATCTTGAAGAAAGACATTCTCAAGGTCAGACTGAACTGGCCCGGCTGTGTTCTGATCTTGAAGAAAAGTATTCTCAAGGCCAGGCTGAACTGGCCTGGGTCTCTACTTCTCTGAATGATGCTAACACGCTGAACTCTACTCTCCATGCTCAGCTCGACTCTTAAAAGGTGGCCTGTGAATCTTGGCTTTGTTTGCTGTGTTCTTATTGCTTGGTCGACGTTTGGAGAAACTGAATCTTGTTTGCAGGAGGAAAAGCGTGCCCTCGCTACTTCTCGTGATAATCTGGAAAAGCTGTACCGTGATGCCAGCAACTCGTTGACTATCTTGGAGAGGAGTCATCGTTTTACCATGGAGGACTTGTATAACCATAGCTACAAGCTGCAAGAGTCTCTGGATGATATGATTCGCCTCAGACAATTGGTGTCGAACAAGGATACTGTCATCAAGGATCTGCGTGCTTCCAAAAAGTCAGTAGTCCGGGAGCTAGAGGCCGCTCGGTTGGCTGTCAAGGCCGCTGAAGATACTTCTGCTACTCTGAAGGCCCAGCGCGACAAGGCCATGGACAAAGCCGTTCGCGCGGGGCGAATTCTGATGAGGAGACCTGGCGTGGTTGTTCCCGACGACATAGTGGCGGATGTGAATGCCGCTCCCGATTCTTCGAGTCGTCCTTCCTCGTCGGTCGCTCCTGAGAAAAACATTTCCAGATAGAAAACACTGAATGCCTCGAGTATATGGTTAGTGTTCTTGGATGTTTCGTTAGAAAACACTTTTCGGCACCGAATACTGTTATTGTTAGAGTTCCACGGTATCTACAATCGTAAAAGTAAGTGTATCATGATGGTTTTGAATTTTTTCGTGGGGCATAGAAATCGCCCTGGGATGAATGATCGCGAACGCGCCGAATGTGCCGCGCCAATTTAAGTCGTTGCCAACTTAAATCGATCGCTCCGTTATCAGGGGTATAATGATCACCCAGAGTCAAGTAGATGTGAGCATGTCGCATCGCCTTAAATCATTGCCAACTTAAGCCGATTGCTCCGTAAGCAGGGTATAGTGGTCACCCCGAGTTAAGTAAGCATGAGCATGTTGCACCGTCTTAAGTCATTGCCGACTTAAGCCGATTGCTCCGTTAGCGGGGTATAGTGGTCACCCCGAGTTAAGTAAGCGTGAGCATGTCGCACCGCCTTAAGTCATTGCCGACTTAAGCCGATTGCTCCGTTAGTAGGGTATAGTGGTCACCCTGAGTTAAGTAAGTGTGAGCATGTTGCACCGTCTTAAGTCATTGCTGACTTAAGCCGATTGCTCCGTTAGTAGGGTATAGTGGTCACCCTGAGTTAAGTAAGCGTGAGCATGTTGCACCATCTTAAGTCATTGCCGACTTAAGTCGATTGCTCCGTCAGTAGGGTATAGTGGTCACCCTAAGTTAAGTAAGCGTGAGCATGTTGCACCATCTTAAGTCATTGCCGACTTAAGCCGATTGCTCCGTTAGTAGGGTATAGTGGTCACCCTGACTTGAGTAAGGATGCAAAACGAAGAATTCCCTGAAGCCTTTTTTATTGATGATGCATTTCCCGGTTTACAGAGTACATTGCCGCCCCAATAGCTTTTGGAATATGGTTAAGGATAAAACTTCCTGAGATGTTCTATATTCCATGAGTTCCCGACGTCCGTGCCATCCATCTGTGTGAGTCGATATGATCCAGGCCGAGTGACTTCAGCTACTATGAATGGTCCTTCCCATAGAAGTGACAATTTGTGCCGCCCCTCCCCCGTTAGAATTTGGCGGAGGATGAGGTCTCCTACTGTGAAGGATCGATGTCGTATGGCCTTATTGTGATAACGCCTCAGAGTTTGCTGATATTGTGCTGATTGAATCACCGTGTTTAGTCGTTCTTCTTCGAGTATGTCGACATCCTCCAGCCTAGTAGCCTCAGCTTCTGCTATGTTTTCAAAGATCAACCTTGGTGCTCCAAACTTGAGATCAGCAGGTAGCACTGCCTCCGAACCATAGACCATAAAGAAAGGAGTGTTTCCATGCAAGGCTCGACAAGGTTGAGTTCTCAGGCTCCAAACGACGTATGGTAATTCCCTGATCCACTTTCCTGCGAACATCTCATTTTTGTCAAAAACTTTCTTCCTGAGCGCCTCTAATATCATCCCGTTGGCTCTTTCTACCTGCCCGTTGGCTCTTGGGTGTGCCATGGAGGCATATTTGATCTAAATGCCCTTTTGCTCACAGAAGTCGAAGAACTCTAAACTTGTGAAGTTGGATCCTAGGTCGGTGATGATGTTGTTTGGTATTCCAAACCTGAATATTATGTCTTGTATGAATTCCACTACTTTAGCTGAAGTTAAGAAAGCGATGGGTTTGAATTCTATCCACTTTGTGAACTTGTCAATAGTGACCTGTACATGAGTGTATCCTCCTTGAGCTTTTTTAAACGGTCCAATCATATCCACCCCCAGCATGCAAATGGCCAAGTTACGGGTATGGTTTGTAGTTGCTGTGTCGGTAGATGCTGCTGTTTCGACAAGTATTGGCAGGCTTCGCATTTTTGAACTAACTTGGCTGTGTCACTTTTCGCTGTTGGCCAGTAGAAACCCGACCTGAAGACTTTCCCAACCATGGTCCTGGATGCTGCATGCACTCCACATTGCCCAGCATGGACCTCATCTAGAAGTTGCTTTCCAGTATCTGAAAGAATACACTTCATGAGGACTCCTGACGCGCCCCTTCTGTATAGCGTGTCCCCAATGAGCGTATAGTGAGCCGACTGCCTTGCGATACGCTCGACTGTATTTTTGTCATCTGGTTCTTCTTCATTCCTTATATTCTGATGATCGACTCTCTCCAGTCATCAGGATTTGATTCTGGTTGGCTCAGAGTATTGCATTCTTCTACCCGGTCCGCTGAAATGCTCGGGTGCGGCACTTCTTGGACAAAGACTCCGGGTGGGACCTGAGTCCGACTGGACCCTAGCTTAGACAATGCATCAGCCGCGGTTTTGCGGTCTCTCTCCACATGATGAAACTCCAATCCTTCAATTTTTTCTTCTAGTTTCCGGACAACGGTGCAATATTTTCCCATGGAATCATTCGAGCAATCCCATTCTTTGTTTATCTGACTTATGACCACTAGAGAGTCTCCATACACCATCAATCTCTTGATGCCCAGCGATATGGCAATGTTCAGCCCGTGAATCAGAGCTTCGTATTCGGCTGTGATGTTAGAGCCTGGAAATAGCAACTGAAGGGCATATCTAAGGTGTTCGCCCCCAGGTGCAGTAAAGAGGATCCCTGCACCTGCTCCCTGCAGCTTCAATGAGCCGTCAAAATACATTTGCCATACTTCTGCGACTTCTGGATTATCCAGTACCTGTTGCTCGGTCCACTCTGATACGAAGTCAACCAGTGCTTGAGTCTTGATAGCAGTGCGAGGTCAAAATTCGATGTCATGAGACCCTAATTCACAGGCCCACTTGGCTACTCTTCCGATGGCTTCTTTGTTGTGGAGAATATCACCTATTGGAAATCCAGTGACTACTATGACTTTGTGGTCGTCAAAGTAGTGCTGAAGCTTGCGTGCAGTTAGAAGTACTGCATACAATAGCTTTTGAACCTAAGGATATTTCTTCTTTGAGGGACCCAGAACTTCACTGATGAAATAAATAGGATGCTATACTGGGTATGTGTGTCCTTCTTCTACTCGCTCGACTACCAACGTGGTGCTCACCACGTGAGTCGTGCAAGAGATATATAATAGCAGATCTTCTGCTGGTTGAGTTGGCATGGCTCGACGTGGCGGTTTCAGCACTGGTGGTGTTGTCAAGAATTTTTTCAATGCATCTAGGGCTTCCTGTGCTTTTGAGGTCCACTGAAATTTGTCCACCTTCTTGAGTAATTTATAAAATGGTAAGCCTTTTTCTCCTAGCCTGGATATGAATCTGCTCAGGGCTGCCATACATCCGGTAAGTCTTTGGACTTTCTTCTGTGATCGCGGTGCCTCCATCCTCATGATAGCTTCGATTTTTTCTGGATTGGCTTCAATTCCCCGGTGGCTGACAATAAACCTGAGTAACTTTCCTGCTGGTACCCCAAAAACACATTTTTCGGGATTAAACTTCCATCGATATCGCCGCAGGCTGTTGAAAACCAGCTGTAAATCTTCAATGAAATTTTCTGAATTTTCTGTCTTAATCACCACATCATCCACATAAGCTTCCACACGCTTGCCCCAGTGATCGGCTAAGCATGTTTGAATAGCTCTCTGATAAGTCGCTCCAGCGTTTTTGAGGCCAAACGGCATGGAGGTATAGCAGAAAGCTCCAAACGGGGTGATAAATGCTGTTTTTTCCTCGTCTTCTTTCGCCAGGCTAATCTGATGATACCCAGAGTAGCAATCTAAGAAAGACAGCATAGAGCATCCGGCGGTTGAGTCCACCACCTGGTCGATCCTAGGGAGCCCAAAGGGATCCTTCGGACAGTGTTTGTTGAGATCCGTATAATCAACGCACCTGCGCCAATCCACTTTATTCTTTTTGAGTACAAGAATAGGGTTGGCCAACCATTCAAGATGTAACACTTCTCTAATGAATCCGGCCGTGACCAAGCGAGCCAGCTCAGCACGGATGGCTTCTCTCTTGTCGGGCGTAAAGCGTCGTAATTTTTTGCGTATTGGCCTCGCCTAGGGTGTAGACCTTCGATTTGTGCTCAGCCAGTTCTCTTGGGACTCCCGGCATATCCGCAGGTTGCCATACGAATACGTCTCGGTTATCTTGCAGAAACTAGATGAGCGCGCTTTCCTATTTGTCGCCCAGGCTGGAGCTGATGATGGCGGTTCTGCGCTCATCAGCGAACCCGAGGTTGATCCTTTTGGTTTCTTCAGTCGGCCGCATAGAGGTCACGGCTTGTGCTTCGTTCGCGGGGACTGCGAGGTCTTCCTCAGACTTTGAGTTTGCCCGTGTAGAGGAAATTGCCGATGGTTTGGTGGAGAGTGCCGCCTGAATAGCCACTCGGAAATATTCTACAGCTCCTTGGAAGTAAGTGCGCACAGTTATGATCTCTTGCGGTCCAGGCATCTTCAATACCATGTATGTATAATGTGGAATAGCCATGAACTTCGCTAATCCGGGCCTCCCGATGATGGCATTGTATCCATAGTCGAAGTTTGCCACCTCAAACCTCAGGAACTCGGTTCTGTAGTTTTCCAGAGTCCCGAAGGTGACTGGCATGTAGATGTGGCCCAGCGGGTACTCTCCTTCAGTTGGCACGATGCCGAAGAAAGGAGTGTCTGACTCGTGGAGTTCTTTGAGGTGAACCCCCAAGCCTTGGAGTGTCCGGGGGAAGGTGACGTTGATGCTGCTCCCCCCGTCCACTAATACCTTCTTCACCCTGCTTTCTTGGATCACTGGATCGACGAGGAGCGGGTATTTGTCTGGGTGGTCGAAGTTGAGCCACTGATCCGTCCGAGTGAAAGTGATCGGGTGCTCCGACCATCGGTATGGGGCGGGAGGTCCGATAGTTGCCACCAGTATCTGGCGATCGTTGAGCTTTTGTTGTCTCTTGTTCTCCTGCGATCCGTGTCCGCCGAAGATGACATTGACCTCTCTGTCGACACGTGGGAAGGCTCCACCTCCTCCCTCCTCCTGCTACTGGGGTTGTCGCGGTTCTCCTTGTCCTCCTTGCGGCGAAGGGGGAGGTAGAGGTTGGAAGGGTCGGCCGTGCCCGACGGAGTGCTTGAAGTCTCTACAGTTCTGAAGGGTGTGGCACATATCCTTGTGGTACAGGGCACTAGGCGTCGAGGATGTCGTCCAGCGTGCGTTCGCCTCCTTGAGGTCCTCCTCGGGCGCGAGAGGCAGGTGGTCCGGCGGCGTGGACATCTTCGCGAGGTCTCTTCACCCAACACTTGTCGGGCTGCTGATTCGTGTCGCGTCGCGGTGCCGCTGGTGCTGGCTTTACTCCTCCGATGAGGTCCTGAGCTCGCTCGTCGGTGGTGATGTAGAGGTCGGCTTCTCGGAACAGTTGTTCGGAGGTAGTCGGCGCTTTCTGTAGTATGGTTCGGACGAAGGCCGAGTCATTGGATCCTCTGTAGACTTCCTCGATCACCGCATGCCTCAGCGACCTCAGGGATGCGATTTCTCATGGTTTGGAATCTTTTGAGGTATGACCGGAGAGTTTTGTCCCCCCGGCGCTTGATGGATTTGAGGTCCCATGGTTGCGCCGGTTTATCGGAGAGAGACTGAAAGTTGACGGTAAAGCGCCGACTGAAGTCGCTCCAGTCGTCGATGCAGTGTCGGGGTAGGTGTCGCAGCCATTGCAGCGCGTCTTGCCCGAGAACAATAGGCAAGTACGCGGTCATCATCTCCTCGGTTGCCCCAGCTGCCTGGACAGCAGGTGGTGTAGACGGCCAGCGAGCCTCCTGGATCCTGCTTAGGTTCATATTTGTCGACGTTGGATACCTTAAAGTTAGGGGGCCATTGAATGGCCCTGAGGAGTGGAGTAAGTGCCGATACTCCACATGTGTCCTCCTGTCGTCGATGATGTTGCCTGTCCCGGGGAGGGGACTGATCGTCATGGTGCTTCGAACGTCCCCGGGCGGTGCCTCCAGTTGATGCCGTGGCCGACTCGGTCCTGGTAGCCTGACTCCGTGCTGGGATGCCATGGTCCCGGTCGTACTCTTCCCGGTGACGGATCTTGTTTTCGTGTCGTCGTTCACGCGAGGCGTTGATGGAGCTCCGCGCGTCCAGGCGACTGTTGATGGTGTGCCGTAGATCGTTCGGCTGGTGAGCAAGGGGTAGAAGGTGATTTGCTGCTTGAGTGAACAGCCTCTGATAGCCCTCAGCGTCGGGAGTCCGAGGGAGGCCATCGGCTATCCGAGCCAACACCCCTCCGACTTCACTCGGCGTGTTCTTGGCTCGGGCGAAGTCGGGGTTCAAGTTGCGCCCGAAGAGTGGATTTTCCTGACAGTTGCCTTATCTCCTGCTCGGCCTGTTCTTGAGCCCGTCGACGATCGCGTCGTCGGGAATTCCTTCGTTCCCTGAAGACACGTTCCTCCGGAGTTTCTCCCACCTCCGAGACCTCGTCTCGCGATACGGGTTGCGTCGGGTCCCGCTCTCCGGCCTTGTGCTGCCGCCGGATATTTTGGCGTCGGTTTCTCCGTCTGCGGGATTCCCGCTGAGGGGGTTCTTCTCCGGGCGCGATCGGCTCGGCGTCGGAGATGGGGGGCGACTCCACTTTCCCGATGAAGAGGACGTCGGGGTAGAATGGGGTAGCTGTTACTGCGATCTTCTTTCTGTTCTCCTTTGAGGGCGGAGGCGCAAAAAGATCAGCTTGATGATCCTTTGCTTCCTTTCTCCTCATGATTCGCGTCCATTCTCTCGTCGGAGAGGTGGACAGCGGAGTTCTCCGGGCTGAGGGACTCTCAGCTCCTATCTTGCTGGAGGTGATCTTTTTTAGGAGCGCTGGAGGTTGCGCTTTCTCCTGCCTCGCCCCGATTTTCTTGGAGATTCCTGAGGAAAGCTTTTTCTCTGGCGGATCCGCAAGGCGATGCAGAGTTCCCTCCTCATCCGCTATAGATGAGATAGTACCGAAGCAGAATATGGATCCGGGGCGGAGGATGATCTTGCGCTGGAAGGTGACGCCATTGAGCTAGCTTGGATCGATGACACACCCCCTACCTGGCGCGCCAGCTGTCGGTGTTTCGGGTCTGACCGCGCACCTAGGGTTACTCCCCAAAGTGCTTTTTAGAAGTAGGACGGTGTTACCGACTGTAGCTCGATGGTTCGTGCTGGGCGCACGAGAAATAGTAGAGAGTGATGTACAGGTTCAGGCCGCTTTGAGATGCGTAACACCCTACGTCCTGACTGGAATGCTTTATGCGATGAGTTACAAAGGGGGCTCTCTAGCACTGGAAAATGTAAAGAGCGGGATGGGAGGCTAAGTGATGAATAATGTTGATCTATCTTCTTAAAGGGGTGCCCCCTAGGCCTTATATACTCGACCGTGGGGCATTACATATGGATATGATAACAACATGAGCCAGAATAATAGTGCACTAACCGAGTCTGTCTCCCTATAATTCAGCCGACTCATCTTCACCCAGTTCTGATGTACGGGGCTCCTGCGCAGGAAGGTCAGGTCACTACTGCGATTACTGTTCGGATGTTGTTGGGCCGACTGGGCTTGCACCGACCTGGCCTTGTGTTGATCTGTCTCACTAGTCGCTCCTCCAGACCCACGATGGGGATGACCTTACGAATTATGGGGCCTCTGGGCCTTTCGTGAGGTCTTTTTCCTTCTAGTGGACCCGGGGGATATCTGTCCCCCACAGATATGACCATATTAATGGCTCCTGCTACAAAGACATTGAGGAACAAAGAAGTTGATTGGGGACCAAGTAATGATATTTCTAACATTTCCAACAAAGCAAGCACATCATCAAATTTAAAGATATACTTGGGTGAGGAGCATACACTAGAGTCGAGGACGACTCTACTACAAGAAGGGGAGGATGATGAGGACATCACTGCCATCAATACACCACACCAGCGACCCCCTTCACCATTTAATCATGGACCAGTGAAACGAGTCCGTGCACGTAAATTTAATTATCAGGTGAACTCGTTCCTTGTTGTTGAAGCTAATCATTCCTTAAATGAGGTACTAATACCTTGTGATTACTTTATTATGCTAAGGTGTTTGGGAGGTGGACCATCTAGAATTTGAGAAGGCAACAAGGCAATAAAAGCTGCTCCACTTGAGGGGATTTCGAAACTACAACAAGTGCAAGTTTAAGAGGGCATATCTTTCAGCTCTCAAGGTTGTTTAATGTAAATAAGCACTTGTTGGAAAGGTCTCTTTGTCTACTTTCTAGTAGATCACGAGTCAAGGAGAGAACGCATCTAAGGCGTCCTGGAACGGCCGAGACAACTTCATGGCTCCACCAGCCCGAGTGATTTCGTAATTGCAAGCACTAAAATAAATGGAGCATATCTTTCAACTTCCAAGGTTGTTTAAAGCAAATAAGCACTTGTTGGAAAGGACTCTTCGTCTACTTTCTAGTGGATCAAGAATCAACGAGAGATCACACACTAAGCAGTCCAGAAACTGCCGAGTGAACTCCTGCTCTACCCAAGTCAATTTCGTAACTGCAGCATGCACCAAATTAAATGGAGCATAACTTTCCACTCCCAAGGTTGTTTAGTGCAAATAACTACTTGTTGGAAAGCTCTCTTTGTCTACTTTCCGGTGCATCAAGAATCAATGACAGAAACCAAACGAGGCTTCCAGAAACTGCCGAGTGAGTTTCGTTCTCCATTAGAACTCCTTTCTATTCCTCTATTTAAGCAACTAGCAGCCACCAAAGAACTTGGGTTTTTGTTTGATGTAAGTTTAGCCTTTGGTACTTCCTTGTAAACGCGTGTGTCGGCTAGACCACCCGGATACTTGAAACAGAACCCCAACTCTATCAGATCCGTGAGCGTCTGCTTTTTATCTTGTTCTTGCTTGTTCTCGATTGCTTGCAGGTTTAAGGCTGTTCTTGGCACGGCAAGAGCAGCAACAACAGGAGCCGGTGTAACTATCGCTAAGGAGCGGCACCCTTGTGGTTGTTGATGTAGCTGAGGTGCCCGATCTTTCGGCGAGTAGAGATAATTCCGATTTTGCGGAAGATGACCCTTGCGATCCGACTACGACGAGCAAGCCCGAGGCGCCAATGCAATCGCTGAACCAACTCCCTGTGGTTACCGACCTTGCTGATGCGAGATCGGCCTGATCACGAAGATCGTTTCCTGTGCGCAATCGAAGAACGAACAAGAAAAAGATGCGAGCAATCTAATCTATTACTCGAGGGTGGAGTTCTGAATACACGAAGACAGCGCAGATTTGCGCGTGTTCGAGAGTAGCTAAAGCTAACGTAAAATAAAACTCAAGAAATAAAGGAGGCGCAGCTCCTGGATAAATAGAGAGGGGGCGCAGCCCCTAGGGGCAGGCCAACCCTAGGTCGTCCATTATGGGCCACAGTTGGGCTGGTCGTCTATTCTTCCGGGCCTTCGTTCTTTAACAGCATGATGTAGTTCAATTCTCTTGCACGGGCCCGAGTCACATGGCCTAGGTGGAAGGGGTGGCGCCTGGACTGGGGAAGATGGTGCCTGGGCTGAAGAAGGTGCTGCTGGTGTAGATGTGCTCGTGTTGGTGTTGATGTCCTCATCATCCTCCCATTCTTGAACTGAAGTCGTCCTCGACGGCAACTCCTCGTCTTCTCCCGCATACGGTTTCAAATCTGCAACATTAAAACTAGAGGAAACACCAAACTCCGCAGGCAGGTCAAGGGTATAAGCATTATCATTAATCTTGGTTAGTATCTTAAAAGGACCAGCAGCACGAGGCATCAATTTAGAACGACGTAAAGTAGGAAAACGATCCTTTCTCAAATGCAACCAAACCATATCACCAGGTTCAAAAGTAACTAGTTTCCGGCCGTTACTACCAGTAATCTGATATTTAGCATTAGCAGCAGCAATGTTTTGTTGAGTTTGTTCATGGAGATTAATCATTTGTTCAACATGTGCAAGAGCATCTATGTGTGGGGCGTCCACAGCATCAAGCGAAAACAAAGCAATAGGCGCCCTAGGAATGTAACCATAAACAATTTGAAAAGGGCACATCTTTGTAGAAGAATGGGTTGCATGATTATAAGCAAACTCAACATGAGGCAAGCAATCCTCCCAACGTTTCAAATTTTTGTCTAAAACAGCCCTAAGCATGGTAGACAAAGTTCGATTAACTACCTCAGTTTGACCATCAGTCTGAGGGTGACAAGTGGTGCTAAACAACAATTTAGTTCCCAATTTATTCCACAGAGATCTCCAAAAATGACTCAGAAACTTAGCATCACGATCCGAGACTATTGTATTGGGAATACCGTGCAAACGAATAATCTCTCTAAAAAACAATTCAGCAACATTGCTAGCATCATCAGTCTTATGACAAGGTATGAAATGAGCCATTTTGGAGAATCGATCAACAACCACAAAAATGCTATCCCTCCCCTTCTTAGTTCTAGGCAATCCCAAAACAAAATCCATCGAAATATCAATCCAAGGGGAAGTAGGAACAGGCAAAGGCATATACAAACCATGGTTGTTCAACCGTGACTTAGCTTTCTGACAAGTAGTGCAGCGTGCAACAAGGCGCTCAACATCAGCGCGCATCCGAGGCCAAAAGAAGTGGGCAGCCAACACCTCATGTGTCTTGTAGACGCCAGAGTGCCCCATGAGACCGCCTCCATGTGCTTCCTGTAACAACAAAAGACGAACCGAGCTAGCTGGAACACACAGCTTGTTAGCGCGAAACAGGAACCCATCCTGTATGTGAAATTTGCCCCATGGTTTCCCATTAATACAATGGCCGAAAGCATCTTTAAAATCAGCATCATCAACATATTGATCTTTCATAGTGTGCAAACCAAAGATTTTAAAATCTAACTGTGACAGCATGGTATAGCGACGAGACAAAGCATCAGCAATAACATTGTCCTTCCCGTTCTTGTGTTTAATAATGTAAGGAAAGGACTCAATGAATTCTACCCATTTAGCATGACGACGGTTCAGATTTGTTTGGGTACGAATATGTTTTAAAGCCTCATGATCAGAATGGATTATAAACTCACGATGCCAAAGATAGTGCTGCCATGTATGCAAAGTGCGCACTAAAGCGTAAAGCTCCTTATCATAAGTAGAATATTTCAGACTAGCACCGCTTAATTTTTCACTAAAATAAGCAACTGGTTTTCCTTCTTGTAACAAAACAGCACCTAGCCCAATACCGCTAGCATCGCATTCAAGCTCAAACACTTTATTAAAATCAGGCAATTGCAATAGGGGAGCTTGGGTTAACTTATCTTTCAAAGTGCTGAACGCTTCCTCCTGGGAATCACTCCAAGCAAATGGCACATCTTTCTTTGTAAGCTCATGTAGAGGCGCTGCAATGGAGCTAAAATCACGAACAAATCTGCGGTAGAAACCGGCAAGTCCAAGAAAGCTCCGAATTTGTGTGACCGTCGTCGGTGTAGGCCACTCCCGAATGGCAGCAATCTTGCTGCTATCCACCTCAATGCCCTGTGGAGTAACAACATAACCAAGAAACGAGACACGTCGTGTACAAAAGATGCATTTTTCCATGTTAGCAAATAACTGGGCAGCACGCAATGCATCAAAAACGGCACTTAAATGTTCCAAATGCTCTTTCTTAGATTTGCTGTAAATAAGAATATCATCAAAATAAACAACCACAAACAATCCTATGAAGGGCCTTAGAACTTCATTCATCACTCGCATAAAAGTGCTGGGAGCATTAGTCAATCCAAACGGCATAATCCATTCATATAAACCAAATTTCGTTTTAAAAGCCGTTTTCCATTCATCACCCAGTTTCATTCTAATCTGGTGGTAACCACTACGCAAATCAATCTTAGTGAAAATAATGGCACCACTAAGCTCATCTAGCATATCATCAAGGCGTGGTATAGGATATCGATAACGAACAGTGATGTTATTAATAGCACGACAGTCTACACACATACGCCATGACCCATCTTTCTTGGGAACAAGTAACACAGGAATAGAGCAAGGGCTAAGAGACTCACGAATGTATCCCTTATCAAGCAACGCCTGTACCTGGCACTGAATCTCCTTCGTCTCATCCGGATTTGTACGGTATGGTGCGCGGTTCGGAAGCTGTGCGCCGGGAATGAGGTCGATCTGGTGCTCAATGCCACGAAGTGGTGGGAGACCCGGTGGTAAGTCCTTTGGGAAAGACATCAGCGTACTCCTGCAAAAGGTTAGCAACCATAGGGGGAATAGCCAAAGATGGTGCATCATCAAGTGAAATGAGGACACTAGAGCATATAAGTGCATAGCATGGCAAATGAGCACCGTGTAGATCATCAAAATCAGCACGTGTAGCAAGTAAAACAGGAGCCTTCAACTTGATTTCAGAAGGAGCAGAGGGCGATGGATCAAGTTGTTTAGCAGTTATAGCAGCTCGGGCAAGATCATCTTTAACAATTTGTTCAGGTGTCATTGGATGTATAATTATTTTCTGACCCTTAAAAATGAAAGAATAATGATTCGAACGACCATGATGCAGCTATCAGTATCATATTGCCAAGGTCGACCAAGTAACAAAGAGCATGCTTCCATGGGAATAACATCACAATCAACAAAATCAGAATAAGCACCCATGGAGAAAGGAACGCGCACGGAACGTGTGATTTTTATTTTACCACCATCATTAAGCCATTGAATGTGATATGGGTTTGGATGCTTACGAGTGGGTAACGATAACTTTTTGACCAGCATGGTACTCGCCAAATTGTTGCAACTGCCACTGTCGATAATGATGCGAATTGACCGCTGCTGCACAACACCCTTTGTATGGAACAGAGTGTGTCGCTGATTCTTCTCGGGCAAAGCGACCTGTGTACTGAGAACACGCTGCACAACAAGACTTTCATACCTATCAGCGTCGCCCGGGTTGACATGTACCTCCGCCTTAGCTGCATGGTCAGTGGCAAGTAGTGCATGTTCAATTTCTTCAGAATCACTAGCGGAAGAGTACTCACCATCGTCACGAATGAGCAAAGTGCGCTTGTTTGGGCAGTCCCGAATCACATGGCCAAATCCTCTACAGCGATGACACTGAATATCCCGTGTACGACCTGTGGGTGGGGCAGTGCTGGCTGGTTTGGTCGTCTTCTCGCGTGGAGTAGTGGTGGACGTGGATGGCGCAGGGGGAACTGGTGCTGAGGTGGATGTCGAGCTTCGTCCTACAAAAGGGTTAGAATATGGCTTCGAGCGGCGTCCCTGCACTTCACGTTCAGCTTTGCAAGCATATTCAAATAAAGTAGTCATATCATAATATTCCTTATAATCAAGTATATCTTGGATTTCGCGGTTTAAACCACCACGAAAACGTGCCATAGCAGCGTCGTTGTCCTCTAATATGCCACAACGAATCATACCTTTTTGTAACTCCTGGAAATAGTCCTCAACAGATTGAGAACCTTGATGAAAACGCTGCATTTTATTAAGCAAATCACGAGCATAATACGAAGGCACAAATCGATGTCGCATCGCAGCTTTCAACTGATCCCAAGTGGTTGGAATGGTAGTGGGATGTTTTATTTTAAACTCAGGCCACCAAATTAAAGCAAAATCAGTAAATTCACTAATAGCAGCTTTAACCTGAGAATGTGCAGCAATATCATGGCATGAAAATTTTTGTTCAACCTCTAACTCCCAATCAAGATATGCAGCAGGATCATATTTGCCATTAAAAGGTGGAATTTTAAATTTAATCTTAGAAAATAAGTCATTAGGGGGATGACGAACCACGCGGCGTGCACGACCACAGCGATCTCCATCTTCCCACTCAGTGTCACCGCCGTAGTCCTGCTCCATCTTTGTGGTCAACGCATCAAGGCGTGCCAGGATGGTGTCGAGTGTGGTGCGAGTCGCCGTTTGAGCAAGGTCAAGCTGGTTGAAACGCTCAGTCGTCGAAGTGACCGTTGAATCAAGCCGTTCATGCATCGTCCTAATGTCATCAGCAAGTCCATCAACTTGTCCCCTTACTTCCAGCAACTGGGCATCCATCGTGTCGTGTGCTCCTGCCATAGTTAGCGCAAACACCAAAACACCAAAAGAAGAAGAAAAAAAACAACGACAAAAAATAGGGGTGTACTGCTCACAAGGCGCTCACACTAGTGCTTGTTATCAAATTCTTATCCGTTCTTACCAAGCCACAGTGGTGAACTGCAACCAACTGGTGGAACCGGATGAAAGATTGGATGAGCGATTGCCTGGAGAAACAGAAGCCTGCTCGTCGTAGAAATATGTGGAGTTCTGGGTAGGCTGCACTCAAGTCAATGATTAGCACAATCAAACAATAATGCAAAGTTGAATTATAGTGCAGAACACGAAACTATATTGCTGGCCACAAGTGCAAAGGACGGATGGAACTAGCAGAATGGCAGTACCAGTAAATATTGTACTAGCGAGGCCACTAGTAGGAATCACAAGTGATTTTGTTTTTCTTTTTTGTATGATTTTTTTGATATTTTTCTCAGCACAACAAGCAACAAAATAGGAGCTAGACAAAGTTTCACCTAAAACAGAGATCAGATGTGGTCTACAGAAAATCAGGAAGTTCTCTGAAAAGCGTGCGAGAACTTTGACGGAATTTTTCTCTTTATTTTCCTGAATTTTTTTGACAATTTTGTCGAACCCAAACAGACCGAAGGTGAGTTTGGCCGGCCTCAGAATGGTGTCAACTAGCTCCTATAAAAATTTCAGATTTTTTGGACACCCGAGCGAAAAGTTATGCCCGGTTTAAGGAAGGTACCTCAAGTTATGTTTTCAAACGACCGGGATGAAACAACCGTATCCTTTATCCTTCGTTGTTTTTTGTTTTTGTTTTTTTTTTGACGTAACCGAAGGAGAAAAACAAGAAAACAATGTTGACTCGGTTTGTTTTTTTTTCTGTTTTTTTTCGTAACCGAAGGAGAAAAACAAGGAAACGGCCGTTGACTCGGTTTGTTTTTTCTGTTTTTTTTGACGTAACCGAAGGAGAAAAACAAGGAAACGATGTTGACTCGGTTTGTGGCGTGATCAAAGGGGAGATGGTGGCGGCGCTAGGGTTTGAATGGTGGAAGAACACAATGCAACTAGCAACAAATAACGCGAAAGCACACAAATTCAACAATGCAGATTATTGAAAGAAAGTGTGAGGCTCAAAAGGGTGTTGGGATAAGGTCTAACCTGAATTGTTATGTGGTTTTGTGGACTGTAGGAAAAAAAACACTCGATAAACTCACCGATCAACCTGGAAATCTGATACCAATTGATGTAGCTGAGGTGCCCGATCTTTCGGCGAGTAGAGATAATTCCGATTTGGCGGAAGATGACCCTTGCGATCCGACTACGACGAGCAAGCCCGAGGCGCCAATGCAATCGCTGAACCAACTCCCTGTGGTTACCGACCTTGCTGATGCGAGATCGGCCTGATCACGAAGATCGTTTCCTGTGCGCAATCGAAGAACGAACAAGAAAAAGATGCGAGCAATCTAATCTATTACTCGAGGGTGGAGTTCTGAATACACGAAGACAGCGCAGATTTGCGCGTGTTCGAGAGTAGCTAAAGCTAACGTAAAACAAAACTCAAGAAATAAAGGAGGCGCAGCTCCTGGATAAATAGAGAGGGTGCGCAGCCCCTAGGGGCGGCCAACCCTAGGTCGTCCATTATGGGCCGCAGTTGGGCTGGTCGTCTATTCTTCCGGGCCTTCGTTCTTTAACAGCATGATGTAGTTCAATTCTCTTGCACGGGCCCGAGTCACTGGCCCAGGTGGAAGGGGTGGCGCCTGGACTGGGGAAGATGGTGCCTGGGCTGGAGAAGGTGCTGCTGGTGTAGATGTGCTCGTGTTGGTGTTGATGTCCTCATCAGTTGTTGTAGTCGGATAGCACAACGTCGCCCTCCACCCCAAATCGTAGTTATCAGGAGACGGTGTACCTGTCGCTCAAGGCGCCACAACATCTTGGTTGTGGTAGTCGGGCAGCCAACGTCGTTCTCCAACAAGTTTTCCACCTCCATCATCTCTCATTGAAAGATCGGGCACCCTTCTACCCGTTGGGTTTATCATCGTGCTTGTATGCACCCCGACACCCGTTTTCGAAATGGGTAACGTGGTGCAACGAAATTGCGCGAAACCACCCCAAACATGAGTTTTGGACCTAAAGTAGTGGATTGGGCATGTTCGTTGCGAAAAACGAAGAAATGGTTCCGGTGGCAAAAACTCGTGCTTGTATGCACCCCGACACCCGTTTTCGGAATGGGTGACGTGTGGCATCGAAATTGCGCGAAACCACCCCAAACATGACTTTTTGACCAAAAGTAGTGGATTGGGAATGTTCATTGCGAAAAACGAAGAAATGGTTCCCGTGGAAAAAACTCATGCTTGTATGCACCCCGACACCCATTTTCGGAATGGGTGACGTGCGGCAACGAAATTGCACGAAACCACCACAAACATGAGTTTTGAACCTAAAGTAGTGGATTGGGCATGTTTGTTGCGAAAAACGAAGAAATGGTTCCGGTGGCAAAAACTCGTGCTTGTATGCACCCTGACACCCGTTTTCGGAGTGGGTGACCTGCGGCAACGAAATTGCACAAAACCACCACAAACATGTGTTTTGGACCTAAAGTAGTGGATTGGGTATGTTCGTTGCGAAAAACGAAGAAATGGTTCCGATGGCAAAAACTTGTGCTTTGTAAGCACCCCGACACCCATTTTCGGAATTGGTGACGTGCGGCAACGAAATTGCGCGAAAACAGCCCAAACTTTTGGGACCTAAAGTAGTGGATTGGGCATGTTCGTTGCAAGAAACGAAGAAATGGTTCCGGTGGCAAAAACTCGTGCTTTGTATGCACCTGATACCCGTTTTCAGAATGGGTGACGTGCGGCAACGAAATTGCGCGAAACCACCCCAAGCATGAGTTTTGGACCTAAAGTAGTGGATTGGGCATGTTCGTTGCGAAAAACAAAGAAATGGTTCCGGTGGCAAAAACTCGTGCTTTGTATGCACCCCGACAGCCATTTTCGGAATAGGTAACGTGCGACAACGAAATTGCGCGAAACCACCCCAAACATGAGTTTTGGATCTAAAGTAGTGGATTGGGCATGTTCATATGAAAAACGAAGAAATGGTTCTGGTGGCAAAAACTCGTGCTTGCATGCACCTCGATACCCGTTTTCGGAATGGGTGACGTCCGGCAACGAAATTGCACGAAACCACCCCAAAACATGTGTTTTGGACCTAAAGTAGTGGATTGGGCATGTTCGTTGCGAAAAACGAAGAAATGGTTCCAGTGGCAAAACCTCGTGCTTGTATGCACCCCGACACCCGTTTTCGAAATGGGTGACAGTGCGGCAACGAAATTGCGCGAAACCACCCCAAACTTTTGGGACCTAAAGTAGTGGATTGGGCAAGTTCGTTGCGAAAAATGAAGAAATGGTTCCGGTGGCAAAAACTCGTGCTTGTATGCACCCTAACACCCGTTTTCGGAATTGGTGACTTGCGGCAACGAAATTGCACGAAACCACCCCAAACATGAGATTTTGAACTATAGTAGTGGATTGGGCATGTTCGTTGCGAAAAACGAAGAAATGGTTCCGGTGGCAAAAACTCGAGCTTGTATGCACCCTGACACCTGTTTTCGGAATGGGTGACTTGCGGCAAGGAAATTGAATAAAACCACCCCAAACATGTGTTTTGGACCTAAAGTAGTGGATTGGGCAAGTTCGTTGCGAAAAACGAAGAAATGGTTCCGGTGGCAAAAACTCGTGCTTGTATGCACCCTGACACCCGTTTTCGGAATGGGTGAGTTGCGGCAACGAAATTGCACGAAACCACCCCAAAACATGTGTTTTGGACCTAAAGTAGTGGATTGGGCATGTTCGTTGCAAAAAACGAAGAAATGGTTCCGGTGGCAAAACCTCGTGCTTGTATGCACCCCGACACCCGTTTTCGAAATGGGTGACGTGCGGCAACGAAATTGTGCAAAATCACCCCAAACATGAGTTTTGGACCTAAAGTAGTGGATTGGGCATGTTCATTGCGAAAAACTAAGAAATGGTTCCGGTGGCAAAAACTCGTGCTTTGTATGCACCCCGACACCCGTTTTCGGAATAGGTAACGTGCGACAACGAAATTGCGCGAAACCACCTCAAACATGAGTTTTGGACCTAAAGTAGTGGATTGGGCATGTTCATTGTGAAAAACGAAAAAATGGTTCCGGTGGCAAAAACTCGTGCTTGCATGCACCTCGATACCCGTTTTCGGAATGGGTGATGTCCGACAACGAAATTGCATGAAACCACCCCAAAACATGTGTTTTGGACCTAAAGTAGTGGATTGGGCATGTTCGTTGCGAAAAACGAAGAAATGGTTCCGTTGGCAAAACCTCGTACTTGTATGCACCCCGACACCCGTTTTCGAAATGGGTGACGTGCGGCAACGAAATTGCGCGAAACCACCCCAAACATGAATTTTGGACCTAAAGTAGTGGATTGGGCATGTTCGTTGCGAAAAACGAAGAAATGGTTCCGGTGGCAAAAACTCGTGCTTGTATGCACCCCGACACCCATTTTCGGAATGGGTGACGTGTGGCAACGAAATTGCGCGAAACCACCCCAAACATGAGTTTTGGACCTAAAGTAGTGGATTTGGCATGTTCGTTGCGAAAAACAAAGAAATGGTTCTGGTGGCAAAAACTCGTGCTTGTATGCACACTGACACCAGTTTTCGGAATGGGTGATGATGTAGCTGAGGTGCCCGATCTTTCGGCGAGTAGAGATAATTCCGATTTGGCGGAAGTTGACCCTTGCGATCCGACTACGACGAGCAAGCCCGAGGCGCCAATGCAATCGCTGAACCAACTCCCTGTGGTTACCGACCTTGCTGATGCGAGATCGGCCTGATCACGAAGATCGTTTCCTGTGCGCAATCGAAGAACGGACAAGAAAAAGATGCGAGCAATCTAATCTATTACTCGAGGGTGGAGTTCTGAATACACGAAGACAGCGCAGGTTTGCGCGTGTTCGAGAGTAGCTAAAGCTAATGTAAAACAAAACTCGGAAAATAAAGGAGGCGCAAGCTCCTGTATAAATAGAGAGGGGGCGCAGCCCCTAGGGGCGGCCAACCCTAGGTCGTCCATTATGGGCCGCAATTGGGCTGGTCGTCTATTCTTCTGGGCCTTCGTTCTTTAACAACATGATGTAGTTCAATTCTCTTGCACGGGCCCGAGTCACTGGCCCAGGTGGAAGGGGTGGCGCCTGGACTGGGGAAGATGGTGCCTGGGCTGGAGAAGGTGCTGCTGGTGTAGATGTGCTCGTGTTGGTGTTGATGTCCTCATCATCCTCCCCTTCTTGAACTGAAGTCGTCCTCGACGGCAACTCCTCATCTTCTCCCGCATACGGTTTCAAATCTGCAACATTAAAACTAGTGGAAACACCAAACTCCGCAGGCAGGTCAAGGATATAAGCATTATCATTAATCTTGGTTAGTACCTTAAAAGGACCAGCAGCACGAGGCATCAATTTAGAACGGCGCAAAGTAGGAAAACGATCCTTTCTCAAATGCAACCAAACCATATCACCAGGTTCAAAAGTAACTAGTTTCCGGCCTTTACTACCAGTAATCTGATATTTTAGCATTAGCAGCAGCAATGTTTTGTTGAGTTTGTTCATGGAGATTAATCATTTGTTCAACATGTGCAAGAGCATCTATGTGTGGGGCGTCCGTAGCATCAAGCGAAAACAAAGCAATAGGCGCCCTAGGAATGTAACCATAAACAATTTGAAAAGGGCACATCTTTGTAGAAGAATGTGTTGCATGATTATAAGCAAACTCAACATGAGGTAAGCAATCCTCCCAACGTTTCAAATTTTTGTCTAAAACAGCCCTAAGCATGGTAGACAAAGTTCGATTAACTACCTCAGTTTGACCATCAGTCTGAGGGTGACAAGTGGTGCTAAACAGCAATTTAGTTCCTAATTTATTCCACAGAGATCTCCAAAAATGACTCAGAAACTTGGCATCACGATCCGAGACTACTGTATTGGGAATACCGTGCAAACGAATAATCTCTCTAAAAAACTAATTCAGCAACATTGCTAGCATCATCAGTCTTATGACAAGGTATGAAATGAGCCATTTTGGAGAATCGATCAACAACCACAAAAATGCTATCCCTCCCCTTCTTAGTTCTAGGCAATCCCAAAACAAAATCCATCGAAATATCAATCCAAGGGGAAGTAGGAACAGGCAAAGGCATATACAAACCATGGTTGTTCAACCGTGACTTAGCTTTCTGACAAGTAGTGCAGCGTGCAACAAGGCGCTCAACATCAGCGCGCATCCGAGGCCAGAAGAAGTGGGCAGCCAACACCTCATGTGTCTTGTAGACGCCAAAGTGCCCCATGAGACCGCCTCCATGTGCTTCCTGTAACAACAAAAGACGAACCGAGCTAGCTGGAACACACAGCTTGTTAGCGCGAAACAGGAACCCATCCTGTATGTGAAATTTGCCCCATGGTTTCCCATTAATACAATGGCCGAAAGCATCTTTAAAATCAGCATCGTCAACATATTGATCTTTTACAGTGTGCAAACCAAAGATTTTAAAATCTAACTGTGACAGCATGGTATAGTGACGAGACAAAGCATCAGCAATAACATTGTCCTTCCCGTTCTTGTGTTTAATAATGTAAGGAAAAGACTCAATGAATTCTACCCATTTAGCATGACGACGGTTCAGATTTGTTTGGGTACGAATATGTTTTAAAGCCTCATGATCAGAATGAATTATGAACTCACGATGCCAAAGATAGTGCTGCCATGTATGTAAAGTGCGCACTAACGCGTAAAGCTCCTTATCATAAGTAGAATATTTCAGACTAGCACCGCTTAATTTTTCACTAAAATAAGCAACTGGTTTTCCTTCTTGTAATAAAACAGCACCTAGCCCAATACCGCTAGCATCGCATTCAAGCTCAAATACTTTATTAAAATCAGGCAATTGCAATAGGGGAGCTTGGGTTAACTTATCTTTCAAAGTGCTGAACGCTTCCTCCTGCGAATCACTCCAAGCAAACGGCACATCTTTCTTTGTAAGCTCATGTAGAGGCGCTGCAATGGAGCTAAAATCACGAACAAATCTGCGGTAGAAACCGGCAAGTCCAAGAAAGCTCCGAATTTGTGTGACCGTCGTCGGTGTAGGCCACTCCCGAATGGCAGCAATCTTGCTGCTATCCACCTCAATGCCCTGTGGAGTAACAACATAACCAAGAAACGAGACACGTCGTGTGCAAAAGATGCATTTTTCCATGTTAGCGAATAACTGGGCGGCACGCAATGCATCAAAAACAGCACTTAAATGTTCCAAATGCTCTTTCTTAGATTTGCTGTAAATAAGGATATCATCGAAATAAACAACCACAAACAATCCTATGAAGGGCCTCAGAACTTCATTCATCACTCGCATAAAAGTGCTGGGAGCATTAGTCAATCCAAACGGCATAACCAACCATTCATATAAACCAAATTTTGTTTTGAAGGCTGTTTTCCATTCATCACCCAGTTTCATTCTAATCTGGTGGTAACCACTACGCAAATCAATCTTAGTGAAAATAATGGCACCACTAAGCTCATCTAGCATATCGTCAAGGCGTGGTATAGGATAGCGATAACGAATAGTGATGTTATTAATAGCACGACAAGTCTACACACATACGCCATGACCCATCCTTCTTGGGAACAAGTAACACAGGAACAGAGCAAGGGCTAAGAGACTCACGAATGTATCCTTTGTCAAGCAACGCCTGTACCTGGCGCTGAATCTCCTTCGTCTCATCCGGATTTGTACGGTATGGTGCGCGGTTCGGAAGCTGTGCACCGAGAATGAGGTCGATCTGGTGCTCAATGCCACGAAGCGGTGGGAGACCCGGTGGTAAGTCTTTGGGAAAGACATCAGCGTACTCCTGTAAAAGGTTAGCAACCATAGGGGGAATAGCCAAAGATGGTGCATCATCAAGTGAAATGAGGACACTAGAGCATACAAGTGCATAGCATGGCAAATGAGCACCGTGTAGATCATCAAAATCAGCACGTGTAGCAAGTAAAACAGGAGCCTTCAACTTAATTTCAGAAGGAACAGAGGGCGATGGATCAAGTTGTTTAGCAGTTATAGCAGCTCGGGCAAGATCATCTTTAACAATTTGTTCAGGTGTCATTAGATGTATAATTATTTTCTGACCCTTAAAAATGAAAGAATAATGATTCGAACGACCATGATGCAAGCTATCAGTATCATATTGCCAAGGTCGACCAAGTAACAAAGAGCATGCTTCCATGGGAATAACATCACAATCAACAAAATCAGAATAAGCACCCATGGAGAAAGGAACTCGCACGGAACGCGTGATTTTTATTTTACCACCATCATTAAGCCATTGAATGTGATATGGGTTTGGATGCTTACGAGTGGGTAACGACAACTTTTCGACCAGCATGGTACTCGCCAAATTGTTGCAACTGCAGCTGTCGATAATGATGCGAATTGACCGCTCCTGCACAACACCCTTTGTATGGAACAGAGTGTGTCGCTGATTCTTCTCGGGCAAAGCGACCTGTGTACTGAGAACACGCTGCACAACAAGACTTTCATACCTATCAGCGTCGCCCGGGTTGACATGTACCTCCGCCTTAGCTGCATGGTCAGTGGCAAGTAGTGCATGTTCAATTTCTTCAGAATCACTAGCGGAAGAGTACTCACCATCGTCACGAATGAGTAAAGTGCGCTTGTTTGGGCAGTCCCGAATCACATGGCCAAATCCTCTACAGCGATGACACTGAATATCCCGTGTACGACCTGTGGGTGGGGCAGTGCTGGCTGGTTTGGTCGTCTTCTCGCATGGAGTAGTGGTGGACGTGGAAGGCGCAGAGGGAACTGGTGCTGAGGTGGATGTCGAGCTTCGTCCTGCAAAAGGGTTAGAATATGGCTTCGAGCGGCGTCCCTGCACTTCACGTTCAGCTTTGCAAGCATATTCAAATAAAGTAGTCATATCATAATATTCCTTATAATCAAGTATATCTTGGATTTCGCGGTTTAAACCACCACGAAAACGTGCCAGTAGCAGCGTCGTTGTCCTCCAATATCCCACAACGAATCATACCTTTTTGTAACTCCTGGAAATAGTCCTCAACAGATTGAGAACCTTGCTGAAAACGCTGCATTTTATTAAGCAAATCACGAGCATAATACGAAGGCACAAATCGATGTCGCATCGCAGCTTTCAAGTGATCCCAAGTGGTTGGAATGGTAGTGGGATGTTTTATTTTAAACTCACACCACCAAATTAAAGCAAAATCAGTAAATTCACTAATAGCAGCTTTAACCTGAGAATGTGCAGCAATATCGTGGCATGAAAATTTTTGTTCAACCTCTAACTCCCAATCAAGATATGCAGCAGGATCATATTTGCCATTAAAAGGTGGAATTTTAAATTTAATCTTAGAAAATAAGTCATTAGGGGGATGACGAACCACACGGCATGCACGACCACGGCGATCTCCATCGTCCCACTCAGTGTCACCGCCGTAGTCCTGCTCCATCTTTGTGGTCAACGCATCAAGGCGTGCCAGGATGGTGTCGAGTGTGGTGCGAGTCGCCGTTTGAGCAAGGTCAAGCTGGTTGAAACGCTCGGTCGTCGAAGTGACCGTTGAATCAAGCCGTTCATGCATCGTCCTAATGTCATCAGCAAGTCCATCAACTTGTCCCTTTACTTCCAGCAACTGGGCATCCACCGTGTCATGTGCTCCTGCCATAGTTAGCGCAAACACAAAAAAAACGACAAAAAACAGGGGTGTACTGCTCACAAGGCGCTTACACTAGTGCTGTTATCGAAGTCTTATCCGTTCTTACCAAGCCACAGTGGTGAACTGCAACCAACAGGTGGAACCGGTGAAAGATTGGATGAGCGATTGCCTGGAGAAACAGAAACCTACTCGTCGTAGAAATATGTGGAGTTCTGGGTAGGCTGCACTCAAGTCAAGGATTAGCACGACCAAACAATAATGCAAAGTTGAATTATAGTGCAAAACACGAAACTATATTGCTGGCCACAAGTGCAAAGGACGGATGGAACTAGTAGAATGGCAGTACCGTAAATATTGTACTAGCGAGGCCACTAGTAGGAATCACAAGTGATTTTGTTTTTCTTTTTTGTATGATTTTTTTGATATTTTTCTCAGCACAAGAAGCAACAAAATAGGAGCTACACGAAGTTTCACCTAAAACAGAGTTCAAATGTGGTCTACAGAAAATTAGGAAGTTCTCTGAAAAGCGTGCGAGAACTTTGATGGATTTTTTTCTTTATTTTCCTGAATTTTTTTGACAATTTTGTCGAACCCAAACAGACCGAAGGTGAGTTTGGCCGGCCTCAGAATGGTGTCAACTAGCTCCTGTAAAAATTTCAGATTTTTCGGACACCCGAGCGAAAAGTTATGCCCGGTTTAAGGAAGGTAGCTCAAGTTATGTTTTCAAACGACCAGGATGAAACAACCGTATCCTTTCTCCTTCGTTGTTTTTTTGTTTCTGTTTTTTTTGACGTAACCGAAGGAGAAAAACAAGGAAACGATGTTGACTCGGTTTTTTTTTCTGTTTTTTTTCGTAACCGAAGGAGAAAAACAAGGAAACGGCCGTTGACTCGGTTTGTTTTTTCTGTTTTTTTTTTTGACGTAACCGAAGGAGAAAAACAAGGAAACAATGTTGACTCGGTTTGTGGCGTGATCAAAGGGGAGATGGTGGCGGCGCTAGGATTTGAATGGTGGAAGAACACAATGCAACCAGCAACAAATGACGCGAAAGCACACAAATTCAACAATGCAGATTATTGAAAGAAAGTGCGAGGCTCAAAAGGGTGCTGGGATAAGGTCTAACCTGAATTTTTATGTGGTTTTGTGGACTGTAGGAAAAAAAACACTCGATAAACTCACCGATCAACCTGGAAATCTGATACCAATTGATGTAGCTGAGGTGCCCGATCTTTCGGCGAGTAGAGATAATTCCGATTTGGCGGAAGTTGACCCTTGCGATCCGACTACGACGAGCAAGCCCGAGGCGCCAATGCAATCGCTGAACCAACTCCCTGTGGTTACCGACCTTGCTGATGCGAGATCGGCCTGATCACGAAGATCGTTTCCTGTGCGCAATCGAAGAACGAACAAGAAAAAGATGCGAGCAATCTAATCTATTACTCGAGGGTGGAGTTCTGAATACACGAAGACAGCGCAGATTTGCGCGTGTTCGAGAGTAGCTAAAGCTAATGTAAAACAAAACTCGGAAAATAAAGGAGGCGCAGCTCCTGTATAAATAGAGAGGGGGCGCAGCCCCTAGGGGCGGCCAACCCTAGGTCGTCCATTATGGGCCGCAATTGGGCTGGTCGTCTATTCTTCTGGGCCTTCGTTCTTTAACAACATGATGTAGTTCAATTCTCTTGCACGGGCCCGAGTCACTGGCTGATGTGCACCCGTTGGGTGATTGCCCGATCTTTCGATGAGAGGGTGTGGAATAACTCGATTGGGGGAGGAGACGACGTTCACGGCCCGACTACAGCCTTCCAAAGACGCTGCGCCTTAGCAACCGATACACCACCTCCTATGGCTGTCACGATCTTGTGGAGCGTGACACCCTGGCCACTAGGGCACTCGTCCTGCAAGCAATCGAAGAACTAGCAAGAACAAGTAGAACAAGTACTGAATTACCAGATCTAAATGTAGGTTTCAAAATCAAACTCTAATATGGTGGGGTTCCGAAGACAAGAAGACGGGCGGCTGAACTAGCACGCGCGCTTGCAAGCAAGTAGCGAGAGCTAAACTTGATCTAAACAAAACCCGCTGTTCTTGGTGGCGGCTAGGGGGTTTATAAACATGGGAGGACGACCACAAGGGTATTGGGGTCGTGCTGCAACCCTAGGATGCGTCCCTAATGGACCTAACTTGATACACGACCCATTGGGCCAAAATAGGGTGACGCAGCACCATGGGCAGAAAAGGCAGGAAATGTCTCGGTAAGAAAACAATGATTACGGCGGCCTCAGAACAGATATGACTATAATTCCGGATCCATATGAAAGTAGACTTGATAAGCTTTCCATGTTGTGCTTGAACATTCCAATCCGAGCCCGCATCTGACCATGGTGACCGTCACAAGTTGGTGTTCTTCTGCAGTCCGAATCCAGCATGTTCAAATCCTTTTCCCTTTCGGTCTTCTCCCTGATTCCTAAGCAAAACAAGAGTGCACGGGTCTCCATGGTCTAAATATGATGGCATTGAACTCAAGAGTGTAATCACCTGATGGTTGAGTTGACGAGCACGAGCGCGAGTAATGGGACCAGAAATTGGTACTTGTATTGGTATAGATGCATCAGTAGTGTGGATGTCTTCATCATTCTCCCCTTCTTGCATTTGAGTCGTCCTCGACTCAAGCTCAACTTCCTCTCCCAAGTAGGGCTTTAAATCTGCAATGTTAAATGTGGGGCTAACCCCAAAGTCTGTAGGCAGATCTAGCCTATATGCATTGTCGTTAATTTTCTCTAGCACTTTAAACGGTCCATCGGCTCGAGGCAACAATTTAGATTTTCGTAATTCAGGAAACCTTTCCTTTCTCAAATGCAACCAAACTAAATCTCCAGGTTCAAAATTTATTTCCTTTCTACCTTTATCACTAGCAAACTTATATCTAGCATTCATACGCTCTATGTTTTCTTTAGTAGTTTCATGCAGTTTTAACATCAATTCAGCACGCCTAGTAGCATCAAAATTTAGTTTTTCAGAAGATGGCAAAGGCATTAAATCAATAGGAGCACGAGGCAACAAACCATATACAATCTGAAATGGGCACATCTTTGTAGTAGAATGCAATGATCGATTATAAGCAAATTCAACATGAGGCAAACAGTCCTCCCACATCTTAATATTCTTCTTTAGAATTGCCCTTAACATAGTAGACAAAGTTCTATTCACAACTTCAGTTTGACCATCAGTTTGAGGATGACATGTAGTAGAAAATAAAAGCTTAGTCCCCAATTTTGCCCACAAAGTCCTCCAAAAATGACTAAGAAATTTAGCATCACGATCGGAAACGATTGTGTTGGGCACACCATGCAAGCGAACAATTTCACAAAAGAACAAATCAGCAATATGAGTAGCATCGTCAGTTTTATGACATGGTATGAAATGTGCCATCTTAGAAAATCTATCAACAACCACAAACACACTATCACGTCCCTTCCTAGTCCTAGGCAATCCCAGCACAAAATCCATAGAAATATCTTCCCAAGGAGCACTAGGAACGGGTAGAGGCAAATACAAACCGTGTGGATTTAACCGTGACTTCGCCTTTTGACATGTTGTGCAACGAGCAACCAATCTCACCACATCTCTTCTCATCTTGGGCCAAAAGAAATGACCAGCAAGTATGTCCTCCGTTTTCTTTGCTCCAAAATGTCCCATCTTTTCATTCGTCACCTGCATGTCATTATCAAGACCTTCCGTGTGCGTCTTCACCAGCCTTACAAAGTGTTGTATGATACCCTTGGTGCGAGGAGAGTGTGGCATATTACGAGAAGCATCATCAACCTCCAATCCTGCCATGGTTAGACGAACAGAGGCAACAAGAAAAAAAAATGTGAAGGAATAAAAACTCTACAACTATTAGGATGTA
This sequence comes from Zea luxurians, assembly GCA_029449295.1. Classification (NCBI taxonomy): domain Eukaryota; kingdom Viridiplantae; phylum Streptophyta; class Magnoliopsida; order Poales; family Poaceae; genus Zea; species Zea luxurians. Next base: position 55,804 of record JAOPSE010000014.1, on the reverse strand, counting down.
GCTACTGCAAGGCGCTCACTCTCAACCTGCCACACAAGCTCTTACCAATTCTTACCTTGCACAACAGGAGGGGTCAGCAACCAACAAGTCTGCAACCGTGGAATAAGTGTATCGGTGCCGCAGCAACACGACCTGTCAAACTGTAGTCGAAATATGTAGAGTTGTAGGTGGGCTGAAGCAAGGAATACACTGGTACCACGTTAGTTACAAAAGCAAGCTGAATAATCGTTCAACGGTGGTACTGTGCTGGTCCTAGGCTAAACCTGGCTAGAGACGTGAGCCTAGGCACAAAGGTAGTCACTGAAAAAGAACAACTAGCACAGCACAAAGAGAAACAACAGATTTAGAGATTCAGCCCCCTTCTTCTTCTTTTCCCTTTTTTTTCTCTTTTCTATTCTTTTTTTTTCTTCTTCTTCTGTTTTTTTTTTGCAGGGGCCTAAACCCTTTTTTTCACTATGACAACCCAAACAATAAAGATATTGCTAACAGCCCCTTTAAATCAGATTTAACAAATCTTGTTAATATAGAAAGTGCAGAAATCTCTACGATGATTGCGGAGCGCTCAGAACGAATTTTGAGATAAGGTCAGATCCGTTGGAAAGAAGATAAGATAAGCTTTCCAGATTGTATTTAAACTTCCAAATCGGATATGATATGTATCCGTGGTGGCAAAAACGAACCAGAGATGTTTTTGGTGATGGTGGATCTCGTGGTGACCAAAACGTGGTAGAACTCAAAACTCTAAAGGAATAAACTAAGACCAGCAACTCGACACAACCGATGCAACCAAAAACTCAACAAGCCCTAACTAAGTAGTACTAGTAAATGCTCAATGGTTTATAGGATTGCGGTAAAACTAATCTACTATTTTTTGGCTTTTTCTGGACTATAGGAGATAAGAAAACAGCGAAGAAAAGTAAATCTCTCACCGATAAACCTTGCTCTGATACCAACTGATGTGCACCCGTTGGGTGATTGCCCGATCTTTCGATGAGAGGGTGTGGAATAACTCGATTGGGGGAGGAGACGACGTTCACGGCCCGACTACAGCCTTCCAAAGACGCTGCGCCTTAGCAACCGATACACCACCTCCTATGGCTGTCACGATCTTGTGGAGCGTGACACCCTGGCCACTAGGGCACTCGTCCTGCAAGCAATCGAAGAACTAGCAAGAACAAGTAGAACAAGTACTGAATTACCAGATCTAAATGTAGGTTTCAAAATCAAACTCTAATATGGTGGGGTTCCGAAGACAAGAAGACGGGCGGCTGAACTAGCACGCGCGTTTGCAAGCAAGTAGCGAGAGCTAAACTTGATCTAAACAAAACCCGCTGTTCTTGGTGGCGGCTAGGGGGTTTATAAACATGGGAGGACGACCACAAGGGTATTGGGGTCGTGCTGCAACCCTAGGATGCGTCCCTAATGGACCTAACTTGATACACGACCCATTGGGCCAAAATAGGGTGACGCAGCACCATGGGCAGAAAAGGCAGGAAATGTCTCGGTAAGAAAACAATGATTACGGCGGCCTCAGAACAGATATGACTATAATTCCGGATCCATATGAAAGTAGACTTGATAAGCTTTCCATGTTGTGCTTGAACATTCCAATCCGAGCCCGCATCTGACCGTGGTGACCGTCACAAGTTGGTGTTCTTCTGCAGTCCGAATCCAGCATGTTCAAATCCTTTTCCCTTTCGGTCTTCTCCCTGATTCCTAAGCAAAACAAGAGTGCACGGGTCTCCATGGTCTAAATATGATGGACATGAACTCAAGAGTGTAATCACCTGATGGTTGAGTTGACGAGCACGAGCGCGAGTAATGGGACCAGAAATTGGTACTTGTATTGGTATAGATGCATCAGTAGTGTGGATGTCTTCATCACTGGCCCAGGTGGAAGGGGTGGCGCCTGGACTGGGGAAGATGGTGCCTGGGCTGGAGAAGGTGCTGCTGGTGTAGATGTGCTCGTGTTGGTGTTGATGTCCTCATCAGGTGACTTGCGGCAACGAAATTGCACAAAACCACCCCAAACTTGAGTTTTTGACCTAAAGTAGTGGATTGGACATGTTCGTTGCGAAAAACGAAGAAATGGTTCCGGTGGCAAAAACTCGTGCTTGTATGCAGCCTGACACCCGTTTTCGGAATGGGTGACTTGCGGCAACGAAATTGCACGAAACCACCCCAAACATGAGTTTTTTACCTAAAGTAGTGGATTGGGCATGTTCGTTGCGAAAAACGAAGAAATGGTTCCAGTGGCAAAAACTCGTGCTTTGTATGCACCCCGACACCCATTTTCGGAATGGGTGACGTGCGGCAACAAAATTGCGCGAAACCACCCCAAACTTTTGGGACCTAAAGTAGTGGATTGGGCATGTTCGTTGCAAAAAACGAAGAAATGGTTTCGGTGGCAAAAACTCGTGCTTTGTATGCACCTGATACCCGTTTTCGGAATGGGTGACGTGCGGCAACGAAATTGCGCGAAACCACCCCAAACTTTTGGGACCTAAAGAAGTGGATTGGGCAAGTTCGTTGCGAAAAATGAAGAAATGGTTCCGGTGGCAAAAACTCGTGCTTGTATGCACCCTAACACCCGTTTTCGGAATGGGTGACTTGCGGTAACGAAATTGCACGAAACCACCCCAAACATGAGTTTTTGACCTAAAGTAGTGGACTGGGCATGTTCGTTGCGAAAAACGAAGATATGGTTCCGGTGGCAAAAACTCGTGCTTGTATGCACCCTAACACCTGTTTTCGGAATGGGTGACTTGCGGCAACGAAATTGCACAAAACCACCCCAAACATGTGTTTTGGACCTAAAGTAGTAGATTGGGCATGTTCGTTGCGAAAAACGAAGAAATGGTTCCGGTGGGAAAAACTTGTGCTTTGTATGCACCCCGACACCCGTTTTCGGAATGGGTGACGTGCGGCAACGAAATTGCGCGAAACCACCCCAAACTTTTGGGACCTAAAGTAGTGGATTGGGCATGTTTGTTGCAAAAAACAAAGAAATGGTTCCGGTGGCAAAAACTCGTGCTTTGTATGCACCTGATACCCGTTTTCGGAATGGGTGACGTGCGGCAACGAAATTGCGCGAAACCACCCCAAACATGAGTTTTGGACCTAAAGTAGTGGATTGGGCATGTTCGTTGCGAAAAACGAAGAAATGGTTCCGGTGGCAAAAACTCGTGCTTGTATGCACCCTGACACCCGTTTTCTGAATGGGTGACTTGCGGCAACGAAATTGCACGAAACCACCCCAAACATGAGTTTTGGACCTAAAGTAGTGGATTGGGCATGTTCGTTGCGAAAAACGAAGAAATGGTTCCGGTGGCAAAAACTCGTGCTTGTATGCAAACCGACACCCATTTTCGGAATGGGTGACCTGTGGCAACGAAATTGCGCGAAACCACACCAAACATGAGTTTTGGACCTAAAGTAGTGGATTGGACATGTTCGTTGCAAAAAACAAAGAAATGGTTCCGGTGGCAAAAACTTGTGCTTGTATGCACACTGACACCCGTTTTCGGAATGGGTGACTTGCGGCAACGAAATTGCACAAAACCACCCAACATGTGTTTTGGACCTAAAGTAGTGGATTGGGCATGTTCGTTGCGAAAAACAAAGAAATGGTTCCGGTGGCAAAACACGTGCTTTGTATGCACCCCGACACCCGTTTTCAGAATTGGTGACGTGCGGCAACGAAATTGCGCGAAACCACCCCAAACTTTTGGGACCTAAAGTAGTGGATTGGGCATGTTCGTTGCGAAAAACGAAGAAATGGTTCCGGTGGCAAAAACTCGTGCTTTGTATGCACCTGATACCCGTTTTCGGAACGGGTGACTTGCGGCAACGAAATTGCACGAAACCACCCCAAACATGAGTTTTTGACCTAAAGTAGTGGATTGGGCATGTTCGCTGCGAAAAACGAAGAAATGGTTTCGGTGGCAAAAACTCGTGCTTGTATGCACCCTGACACACGTTTTCGGAATGGGTGACTTGCGGCAACGAAATTGCACGAAACCACTCCAAACATGAGTTTTGGACCTAAAGTAGTGGATTGGGCACGTTCATTGCGAAAAACGAAGAAATGGTTCCGGTGGCAAAAACTCGTGCTTTGTATGCACCTTATACCCGTTTTCGGAATGGGTGACGTGCGGCAACGAAATTGCGCGAAACCACCTCAAACTTTTGGGACCTGAAGTAGTGGATTGGGCATGTTCGTTGCGAAAAACGAAGAAATGGTTCAGGTGGCAAAAACTCGTGCTTGTATGCACCCTGACACCCGTTTTTGGAATGGGTGACTTGCGGCAACGAAATTGCACGAAACCACCCCAAACATGAGTTTTTGACCTAAAGTAGTGGATTGGGCATGTTCGTTGCGAAAAACAAAGAAATGGTTCCGGTGGCAAAAACTCGTGCTTGTATGCACCCTGACACACGTTTTCGGAATGGGTGACTTGCGGCAACGAAATTGCACGAAACCACCCCAAACTTTTGGGACCTAAAGTAGTGGATTGGGCATGTTTGTTGCAAAAAACGAAGAAATGGTTCCGGTGGCAAAAACTCGTGGTTTGTATGCACCTGATACCCGTTTTCGGAATGGGTGACGTGCGGCAAAGAAATTGCGCGAAACCACCCCAAACATGAGTTTTGGATCTAAAGTAGTGGATTGGGCATGTTCGTTGCGAAAAACGAAGAAATGGTTCCGGTGGAAAAAACTCGTGCTTGTATGCACCCTGACAACCGTTTTCTGAATGGGTGACTTGCGGCAACGAAATTGCACGAAACCACCCCAAACATGAGTTTTGGACCTAAAGTAGTGGATTGGGCATGTTCGTTACAAAAAACGAAGAAATGGTTTCGGTGGCAAAAACTCGTGCTTTTATGCACCCCGACACCCATTTTCGGAATGGGTGACGTGTGGCAACGAAATTGCGCGAAACCACCCCAAACATGAGTTTTGGACCTAAAGTAGTGGATTGGGCATGTTCGTTGAGAAAAACAAAGAAATGGTTCTGGTGGCAAAAACTCGTGCTTGTATGCACACTGACACCCGTTTTCGGAATGGGTGACTTGCGGCAACGAAATTGCATAAAACCACCCCAAACATGTGTTTTGGACCTAAAGTAGTGGATTGGGCATGTTCGTTGCGAAAAACAAAGAAATGGTTCCGGTGGCAAAAACGCGTGCTTTGTATGCACCCCGACACCCGTTTTCGGAATTGGTGACGTGCGGCAACGAAATTGCGTGAAACCACCCCAAACTTTTGGGACCTAAAGTAGTGGATTGGGCATGTTCGTTGCGAAAAACGAAGAAATGGTTCCGGTGGCAAAAACTCGTGCTTTGTATGCACCTGATACCCGTTTTCGGAACGGGTGACTTGCGGCAACGAAATTGCACGAAACCACCCCAAACATGAGTTTTTGACCTAAAGTAGTGGATTGGGCATGTTCGCTGCGAAAAACGAAGAAATGGTTTCGGTGGCAAAAACTCATGCTTGTGTGCACCCTGACACACGTTTTCGGAATGGGTGACTTGCGGCAACGAAATTGCACGAAACCACCCCAAACATGAGTTTTGGACCTAAAGTAGTGGATTGGGCATGTTCATTGCGAAAAACGAAGAAATGGTTCCGGTGGCAAAAACTCGTGCTTTGTATGCACCTTATACCCGTTTTCGGAATGGGTGACGTGCGGCAACGAAATTGCGCGAAACCACCTCAAACTTTTGGGACCTAAAGTAGTGGATTGGGCATGTTCGTTGCGAAAAACGAAGAAATGGTTCAGGTGGCAAAAACTCGTGCTTGTATGCACCCTGACACCCGTTTTTGGAATGGGTGACTTGCGGCAACGAAATTGCACGAAACCACCCCAAACATGAGTTTTTGACCTAAAGTAGTGGATTGGGCATGTTCGTTGCGAAAAACAAAGAAATGGTTCCGGTGGCAAAAACTCGTGCTTGTATGCACCCTGACACACGTTTTCGGAATGGGTGACTTGCGGCAACGAAATTGCACGAAACCACCCCAAACTTTTGGGACCTAAAGTAGTGGATTGGGCATGTTTGTTGCAAAAAACGAAGAAATGGTTCCGGTGGCAAAAACTCGTGGTTTGTATGCACCTGATACCCATTTTCGGAATGGGTGACGTGCGGCAAAGAAATTGCGCGAAACCACCCCAAACATGAGTTTTGGATCTAAAGTAGTGGATTGGGCATGTTCGTTGCGAAAAACGAAGAAATGGTTCCGGTGGAAAAAACTCGTGCTTGTATGCACCCTGACAACCGTTTTCTGAATGGGTGACTTGCGGCAACGAAATTGCACGAAACCACCCCAAACATGAGTTTTGGACCTAAAGTAGTGGATTGGGCATGTTCGTTACAAAAAACGAAGAAATGGTTTCGGTGGCAAAAACTCGTGCTTTTATGCACCCCGACACCCATTTTCGGAATGGGTGACGTGTGGCAACGAAATTGCGCGAAACCACCCCAAACATGAGTTTTGGACCTAAAGTAGTGGATTGGGCATGTTCGTTGAGAAAAACAAAGAAATGGTTCAGGTGGCAAAAACTCGTGCTTGTATGCACACTGACACCCGTTTTCGGAATGGGTGACTTGCGGCAACGAAATTGCATAAAACCACCCCAAACATGTGTTTTGGACCTAAAGTAGTGGATTGGGCATGTTCGTTGCGAACAACGAAGAAATGGTTCCGGTGGCAAAAACATGTGCTTTGTATCACCCCGACACCCGTTTTCGGAATAGGTGACTTGCGGCAACGAAATTGCGCGAAACCACCTCAAACTTTTGGGACCTAAAGTAGTGGATTGGGCATGTTCGTTGCGAAAAACGAAGAAATGGTTCCGGTGGCAAAAACTCGTGCTTTGTATGCACCTGATACCCGTTTTCGGAACGGGTGACTTGCGGCAACGAAATTGCACGAAACCACCCCAAACATGAGTTTTTGACCTAAAGTAGTGGATTGGGCATGTTCGTTGCGAAAAATGAAGAAATGGTTTCGGTAGCAAAAACTCGTGCTTGTATGCACCCTGACACCCGTTTTTGGAATGGGTGACTTGCGGCAACGAAATTGCACGAAACCACGCAAAACATGAGTTTTTGACCTAAAGTAGTGGATTGGGCATGTTCGTTCCGAAAAATGAAGAAATGGTTCCAGTGGCAAAAACTCGTGCTTGTATGCACCCTGACACACGTTTTCGGAATGGGTGACTTGCGGCAACGAAATTGAACAAAACCACCCCAAACTTTTGGGACCTAAAGTAGTGGATTGGGCATGTTTGTTGCAAAAAACGAAGAAATGGTTCCGGTGGCAAAAACTCGTGCTTTGTATGCACCTCATACCCGTTTTCGGAATGGGTGACGTGCGGCAACGAAATTGCGCGAAACCACCCCAAACATGAGTTTTGGACCTAAAGTAGTGGATTGGGCATGTTCGTTGCGAAAAACGAAGAAATGGTTCTGGTGGCAAAAACTCGTGCTTGTATGCACCCTGACACCCGTTTTCTGAATGGGTGACTTGCGGCAACGAAATTGCACGAAACCACCCAAACATGAGTTTTGGACCTAAAGTAGTGGATTGGGCATGTTCGTTACAAAAAACGAAGAAATGGTTCCGGTGGCAAAAACTCGTGCTTGTATGCAAACCGACACCCATTTTCGGAATGGGTGACCTGTGGCAACGAAATTGCGCGAAACCACCCCAAACATGAGTTTTGGACCTAAAGTAGTGGATTGGACATGTTCGTTGCCAAAAACAAAGAAATGGTTCCGGTGGCAAAAACTCGTGCTTGTATGCACACTGACACCCGTTTTCGGAATGGGTGACTTGCGGCAACGAAATTGCACAAAACCACCCAACATGTGTTTTGGACCTAAAGTAGTGGATTGGGCATGTTCGTTGCGAAAAACAAAGAAATGGTTCCGGTGGCAAAAACGCGTGCTTTGTATGCACCCCGACACCCGTTTTCGGAATTGGTGATGTGCGGCAACGAAATTGCGCGAAACCACCCCAAACTTTTGGGACCTAAAGTAGTGGATTGGGCATGTTCGTTGCGAAAAAACGAAAAAATGGTTCCGGTGGCAAAAACTCGTGCTTTGTATGCACCTGATACCCGTTTTCGGAATGGGTGACTTGCGGCAACGAAATTGCACGAAACCACCCCAAACATGAGTTTTTGACCTAAAGTAGTGGATTGGGCATGTTCGTTGCGAAAAACGAACAAATGGTTTCGGTAGCAAAAACTCGTGCTTGTATGCACCTTGACACCCGTTTTTGGAATGGGTGACTTGCGGCAACGAAATTGCACGAAACCACCCCAAACATGAGTTTTTGACCTAAAGTAGTGGATTGGGCATGTTCACTGCGAAAAACGAAGAAATGGTTTCGGTGGCAAAAACTCGTGCTTGTATGCACCCTGACACACGTTTTCGGAATGGTTGACTTGCGGCAACGAAATTGCACGAAACCACCCCAAACATGAGTTTTGGACCTAAAGTAGTGGATTGGGCACGTTCATTGCGAAAAACGAAGAAATGGTTCCGGTGGCAAAAACTCGTGCTTTGTATGCACCTTATACCCGTTTTCGGAATGGGTGACGTGCGGCAACGAAATTGCGCGAAACCACCTCAAACTTTTGGGACCTAAAGTAGTGGATTGGGCATGTTCGTTGCGAAAAACGAAGAAATGGTTCCGGTGGCAAAAACTCGTGCTTGTATGCACCCTGACACCCGTTTTTGGAATGGGTGACTTGCGGCAACGAAATTGCACGAAACCACCCCAAACATGAGTTTTTGACCTAAAGTAGTGGATTGGGCATGTTCGTTGCGAAAAACAAAGAAATGGTTCCGGTGGCAAAAACTCGTGCTTGTATGCACCCTGACACACGTTTTCGGAATGGGTGTGATGTAGCTGAGGTGCCCGATCTTTCGGCGAGTAGAGATAATTCCGATTTGGCGGAAGATGACCCTTGCGATCCGACTACGACGAGCAAGCCCGAGGCGCCAATGCAATCGCTGAACCAACTCCCTGTGGTTACCGACCTTGCTGGTGCGAGATCGGCCTGATCACGAAGATCGTTTCCTGTGCGCAATCGAAGAACAAACAAGAAAAAGATGCGAGCAATCTAATCTATTACTCGAGGGTGGAGTTCTGAATACACGAAGACAGCGCAGATTTGCGCGTGCTCGAGAGTAGCTAAAGCTAGATCTAAAACAAAACTCGGAAAATAAAGGAGGCGCAGCTCCTGTATAAATAGAGAGGGGGCGCAGCCCCTAGGGGCGGCCAACCCTAGGTCGTCCATTATGGGCCGCAATTGGGCTGGTCGTCTATTCTTCCGGGCCTTCGTTCTTTAACAACATGATGTAGTTCAATTCTCTTGCACGGGCCCGAGTCACTGGCCCAGGTGGAAGGGGTGGCGCCTGGACTGGGGAAGATGGTGCCTGGGCTGGAGAAGGTGCTGCTGGTGTAGATGTGCTCGTGTTGGTGTTGATGTCCTCATCATCCTCCCCTTCTTGAACTGAAGTCGTCCTCGACGGCAACTCCTCATCTTCTCCCGCATATGGTTTCAAATCTGCAACATTAAAACTAGTGGAAACACCAAACTCCGCAGGCAGGTCAAGGATATAAGCATTATCATTAATCTTGGTTAGTATCTTAAAAGGACCAGCAGCACGAGGCATCAATTTAGAACGGCGCAAAGTAGGAAAACGATCCTTTCTCAAATGCAACCAAACCATATCACCAGGTTCAAAAGTAACTAGTTTCCGTCCTTTACTACCAGTAATCTTATATTTAGCATTAGCAGCAGCAATGTTTTGTTGAGTTTGTTCATGGAGATTAATCATTTGTTCAACATGTGCAAGAGCATCTATGTGTGGGGCGTCCGTAGCATCAAGCGAAAACAAAGCAATAGGCGCCCTAGGAATGTAACCATAAACAATTTGAAAAGGGCACATCTTTGTAGAAGAATGGGTTGCATGATTATAAGCAAACTCAACATGAGGCAAGCAATCCTCCCAACGTTTCAAATTTTTGTCTAAAACAGCCCTAAGCATGGTAGACAAAGTTCGATTAACTACCTCAGTTTGACCATCAGTCTGAGGGTGACAAGTGGTGCTAAACAGCAATTTAGTTCCCAATTTATTCCACAGAGATCTCCAAAAATGACTCAGAAACTTAGCATCACGATCCGAGACTATTGTATTGGGAATACCGTGCAAACGAATAATCTCTCTAAAAAACAATTCAGCAACATTGCTAGCATCATCAGTCTTATGACAAGGTATGAAATGAGCCATTTTGGAGAATCGATCAACAACCACAAAAATGCTATCCCTCCCCTTCTTAGTTCTAGGCAATCCCAAAACAAAATCCATCGAAATATCAATCCAAGGGGAAGTAGGAACAGGCAAAGGCATATACAAACCATGGTTGTTCAACCGTGACTTAGCTTTCTGACAAGTAGTGCAGCGTGCAACAAGGCGCTCAACATCAGCGCGCATCCGAGGCCAAAAGAAGTGGGCAGCCAACACCTCATGTGTCTTGTAGACGCCAAAGTGCCCCATGAGACCGCCTCCATGTGCTTCCTGTAACAACAAAAGACGAACCGAGCTAGCTGGAACACACAGCTTGTTAGCGCGAAACAGGAACCCATCCTGTATGTGAAATTTGCCCCATGGTTTCCCATTAATACAATGGCCGAAAGCATCTTTAAAATCAGCATCGTCAACATATTGATCTTTTACAGTGTGCAAACCAAAGATTTTAAAATCTAACTGGGACAGCATGGTATAGCGAAGAGACAAAGCATCAGCAATAACATTGTCCTTCCCGTTCTTGTGTTTAATAATGTAAGGAAAAGACTCAATGAATTCTACCCATTTAGCATGACGACGGTTCAGATTTGTTTGGGTACGAATATGTTTTAAAGCCTCATGATCAGAATGGATTATAAACTCACGATGCCAAAGATAGTGCTGCCATGTATGCAAAGTGCGCACTAAAGCGTAAAGCTCCTTATCATAAGTAGAATATTTCAGACTAGCACCGCTTAATTTTTCACTAAAATAAGCAACTGGTTTTCCTTCTTGTAACAAAACAGCACCTAGCCCAATACCGCTAGCATCGCATTCAAGCTCAAACACTTTATTAAAATCAGGCAATTGCAATAGGGGAGCTTGGGTTAACTTATCTTTCAAAGTGCTGAACGCTTCCTCCTGGGAATCACTCCAAGCAAATGGAACATCTTTCTTTGTAAGCTCATGTAGAGGCGCTGCAATGGAGCTAAAATCACGAACAAATCTGCGGTAGAAACCGGCAAGTCCAAGAAAGCTCCGAATTTGTGTGACTGTCGTCGGTGTAGGCCACTCTCGAATGGCAGCAATCTTGCTGCTATCCACCTCAATGCCCTGTGGAGTAACAACATAACCAAGAAACGAGACACGTCGTGTACAAAAGATGCATTTTTCCATGTTAGCAAATAACTGGGCAGCACGCAATGCATCAAAAACAGCACTTAAATGTTCCAAATGCTCTTTCTTAGATTTGCTGTAAATAAGAATATCATCAAAATAAACAACCACAAACAATCCTATGAAGGGCCTTAGAACTTCATTCATCACTCGCATAAAAGTGCTGGGAGCATTAGTCAATCCAAACGGCATAACCAACCATTCATATAAACCAAATTTCGTTTTAAAAGCCGTTTTCCATTCATCACCCAGTTTCATTCTAATCTGGTGGTAACCACTACGCAAATCAATCATAGTGAAAATAATGGCACCACTAAGCTCATCTAGCATATCATCAAGGCGTGGTATAGGATATCGATAACGAATAGTGATGTTATTAATAGCACGACAGTCTACACACATACGCCATGACCCATCTTTCTTGGGAACAAGTAACACAGGAACAGAGCAAGGGCTAAGAGACTCACGAATGTATCCCTTGTCAAGCAACACCTGTACCTGGCGCTGAATCTCCTTCGTCTCATCCGGATTTGTACGGTATGGTGCGCGGTTCGGAAGCTGTGCGCCGGGAATGAGGTCGATCTGGTGCTCAATGCCACGAAGTGGTGGGAGACTCGGTGGTAAGTCTTTGGGAAAGACATCAGCGTATGTGGCGGAACTGCCCGAATTATTCCGACTTAAGTGCCTAAGTCCGACCTTAGAGGCTGGACCACACTTAAATGGGAATAACCCGTCAATCCCTCGGATCTAGTCCGACACGGCCACTGACAGGATCATGTACCACAGTCTCACTCGATGGTGAGTCACAGAGCAAATACAATAAAGCATAAAACCATGCATGGAAGAGTATTTAGTTATTACATCACCATTGTCATCATCGGAGTTTCGCAAAAGTAACCATCATTGTTTTTGGAATGCAGCGGAAATTAAACTAACGGTAAATAAATGGAGGGATGGGGAAGCCTGTCCCATCACTCCTCATGCTCCTTCTCAGCCGAGGCGGGGTCCCACTCGACAGTCCAACCCGGTGGCAGGGTGGATGGCCAAGTCACTCCAGCAACCATGTCCTCCAGAGAACCTGTAAAAATTATGCCACCAGCAAGGCTGAGTATACTAATACTCAGCTAGACTTACCCGGTGTGAGGAGTCTATACTCCTCTACCTCTAGACATGCAGCTGTTTGGCTGTGGAGTTTGGTTGCAAAAAGCACTAGCTGAGTTTCTAAATCAAGATTTTAACTTAAATCAAGTTAAGTGTGACTCTCTTAAGGCTAAAAGTGTACTATCTATTCATACATAGTAGCAAGCATTATTAGCAATCAACAGTTTGTATCATCTCAACCAGTTCCACTTGTTACTCAATGTAGCAGCATGGATCAAGCAGTCTCATTGGCTGCGAGAAGCAGACGATTCGAATCGAGTTTTATCCTTGCAAGGTAAACCTAAACACACGACATGTAGGGGCACTCCGTCTCCACACACATCAACCGTCCCCATCGATTCCCCGTCAGCAGATCAGGGCTCACCGCCTTGGCGTACAATGCCCCACTGACCCCGACTGGCCGTCGTGCAGTGACCGCACTTGTACCCACCATAACCGGAATGGGAGACTACGTCTCAGGTCGCGTGAGGAGGTATGTCCACTGCCAGGTTCACTCAGGTACTAGGCTTACCGATTTACCATATTTCTCGGTATGTGTTTAGTACGTTCAAACGCTTGACTCACGGTACCACACCTTAATCCTTAATCAACTTTTTATCCCGTGAACAATCAATCCCCATGGATTGTTGTCCACAACCAACATCAGTATGATAGGAAAGTGGATACAACCAATTCCTGATTTCGCGCGAGTGCTAGAAAAATCACTCGACTTCTACCGAGATCCTACTTAATAAAGCAGCTACTCGACTTAGCATACTAGTATTCATCTCAATAGGATTCCTGAGATCATGCAACTAGGGTTTCAAACAATTCCTACACCTAAGTGCACAATCAATCCTACAATCATTAAGTGAAGTAAAATAGCATAATTAACAGGTTATGCATAAAACCGGGGCTTGCCTTCCAAAGCAGTGGCAGGCAGGTCCTCTGGTGCAGGCTCTGGTGCTGGGTCGGGGGCAACCTCCTGGGTAGCTCCTTGCTCCGGCACGAGGACGTACTCTCCGTCAGCAAGATTACAGTCTATCGAAATGCAATGAACATGTATGTCATGATTATGCAAAATTTAAGAACATTAAGCTACAGAATTTAAGTCAAGAATTAACTTAGGGCTTCTTGGTTACGAGGGTCTTCTAGTGGTATACATAGACTTATTACCTTTTAGGTTTAGGTTTTCTTTTAAGATAACATATTGGATTTGTATTGCCTTTATAGGTTTTAGTGGACAATTATAAAGGTCCTAGGAAGACATTAAATTCCATCATCTATTTTCCTTTCTTAAGTTCCATCTAGGGTTTCTAGTAGGGGTTTGAACTATGACAGTAGTTTAAAAATCTCCAAAAATTTTGTAAAAATTACAGTGGGTGGTCACTGGCTATACTAGCTTGTTTTGAAAATTTGAGGCTTAAAGTATAAAAGCTAATCTTTAAACAAAAATAACAATGGTTAGGTAAGTGGGGCCACTTTACATTACAAGTCCTTTATTAAAGTGGTCTCTGACCTAATGGTTATTTTTGCTGGCCTTTGGTAATGATAAAAAGCTCTTGTACCAAAAATGGCAGAGAGCTACATGGTGGTTAATTAATGGTGAATTTTCTAAACTTTGGTGCACAAGAGTGATTAGAACTAACTTGTCATTTGAAAATATCAAACAACAGATTTCAGATTTTTCTTAAGTTCTTATTACCAACACATTAGTTATCCTAAGGTTTGGGGAGGTTTCACCTTAGGGATATTTTTGTAGGGTTTTTCTAAGTTATTCCTATTCTCTTCATTAAAAAGGTATCTTGTTTATTTTACACTACAACAGGGTATGACATATTTTTCCAGTGAACTACATTGACTAAGTATCTTAACAAAAATAGGTGTGCCCTCTGGTTTATCCTTTATATTACCTTTTCTATTTTCCTTAAACTTAAGCATATTATAGAATAATGGGTTAAAATTATCTTAAAGTAATAGACAGAGAGGTTTAACATTTTTAACTAAGTTAGTGAGTGAATATAAACTTCTCCAAATTTTTCTAACCCTAGTTAATTAGTACAACTATTTTTCTTGCTATTATTAAGCTTTTGGCCAAAACTGAAAATAAATCAGAACCTTGTATCTTTCTCTAGTTCATATGGGGTTTTATATTTTTCTTAGACAGGTTACATTATTTAGAGTCTGGCAAAATTGGTTTGACCAAATTTGGATGATTTAAACAAAAGTTATGCATTTTCAAAGTTGCTGTCCAATTAAAAACAGATTTAATTACGGTTTTCTGGAAAAAACCAGTTTGCACCGAGACCCCTGGGGTTAAATGGATTCAAAACTCGCAGATCTACCCCCGGGTTACTATTCACCTGAGTCTTTGGCTTTGCACTTAACCCCCTGGGTTTCTCTCCCTCTCACCCGCGGTCCCTCCCCCAATCCAAACAGTGGCCGTAGAAAAAGAAAGGACGGCACGGCTTACCGGCGACGAGGGAGGTCCGGCGAGGTGGTCAGCGACACTCGGGAGGTTGCGGCGGTCACGTCGATGTGCGGGTCGCCGCTGGAGGTGGTCG
Organism: Zea luxurians; assembly: GCA_029449295.1. NCBI lineage: Eukaryota > Viridiplantae > Streptophyta > Magnoliopsida > Poales > Poaceae > Zea > Zea luxurians. The sequence continues at coordinate 40,613 of JAOPSE010000014.1, read as the reverse complement.
GAGCTGCTTGGTCCACGTGCGCAGGCGGGCGAGCTCGTCGGCGGCGTGCGCTCCGGCCTATCCACGGCGGTATGGTTCAATCCAGGGGTACGAGGAGCATCACGGGATGACGTAGAGGCCATACACGCAAGGAATCGGGAAATGGTGGAGGGATTTACCCGGTCCACGTGCGCCGGCGGGTTCTTGAAGTCCGGCGAGCGTGATTCGGCCACTCCGGTGACGCAGGCTCTCGGTTCAAACTTGAGCAAGGCTCACGGCTTCACCAGGAAGCTAACCGAAGGCTTGGATCGAACGGAGGGAGGCTGGAGAGGGGTTGGCCACGACGGTGGTCTTCGGCCGGCACTGGCGGGCCGCGGGGAGGTCGCCGGAGGCGAGGGCTGGCTCGGGCAAGTCCGGTGAGGTACGTAGGAGGCACTGGGGGAAACAACCGAGCGCTGGGGTGGGTTTTATAGGCGCGGACGCGGCCGAGGCGCCGGCTTGGCCCGGGTGCGGCGCGGGGCGCGCGCGGGCGTGCTCTGGCGTGCTCAGAGCGCGTCGAACACGTGGCGCTTGGCTTCTGCCCGTGTTCTTCGCTCTGCTGAGCGACCAGGCGTACGAATCTCGCCATGTCGACTGTGAAGGATCTCTTCCCTGCACCTAGAGCTACCTATTTCATGTGAGTTCCAAGGGAGGATACGCCCTAGGTTAGGAGATAGACCGGCGCCAAGTTTGGTTTGTCTCACTGCACACTCCGCGACAAAACCGATGTCAAGCTTGTCAAATGTCCGAGTCTCGGTTTCAAATTTTTCCAGGGGGTGCCTTAAGTGGTATAGCACATTTTTGGTATAGAACCCAAGTGGTTTTGGCGCCATTTTCAAAGTGAACACGGCTGGTCTTTGAAGTAGGGTTAAAATGTGACTTAGAGAAAACTAGAGAGCTCTAGCTCTCTCTCCTCTTGGAGATTTGAAATGGGGTTTCTCCAGGGACCTTTTTGCAATATTTCCTTCCCCTAAATGCTGGTTACAAGTCACTTAAGGTTTGGGTAAAAGTTACACATGTTTTACCCACTTGATCACTCTCTTTCCCCCCCCCTTACATAGGGTTTTGGAAGGTATGGCTTGAAGAAATCTAGGGTTCTTCTCCCCCTTATTATCCAAGATAGTAAATGTACAAGGACTTAGGGTAAAGTTTCTCATGTCATGTGCAACTTAATCATAACATGAGCCCCAAGGTTCTTATGTGCTGCCCTAAGCCTTTGTCTTATGTGATCACAGCTTCTAGTGCCAAAGTGGCTCTTAGCCAGGGTAACACTTGGGTGTTACAACCCTCCCCCCTTAAAGGAATCTCGTCCCGAGATTTAGGTAGAGTTCCTTGGAGGGGTGCTTGAGGGGGTGATGGTGGTGTCTCTCCTTCACCCAAGTCTCTCTTGTTAACTGCTCTTCGAATGTCATCCTCTTTGCAACTTCAGAAGGAAGCCCTTCTTAAGTTGTATCCATAACTTAGACTATCCTTGTTATCTAAGTTTTTCTGATAATTGTATTCAAAGGGCAGGTGGGGGGTGGGGTTTTGGGGTTACGTACCGGCTCCTTTGGGTAGAAAGTCGGGGAAACGAGAGCGTAGAAAATCCTCCGTCTCCCATGTAGCTTCTTCTGTTGAATGATGACTCCACTGAACCTTATACATTCTGATTGATCTTGCTCGAGTCGATCTTTCCTTCTGATCCAATACCTTGACGGGGTACTCTTGGTAGGACAAGTCTGATTCTACCTCAATATCTGGTTCTGGTAGCACTTCAGTGGGTAGACGAACACATTTCCGCAGCTGAGACACATGGAACACATTGTGGACTGCGGACATATGGGAAGGTAATTCCAATTGGTAGGCTACGGGTCCACAACTTTCCTTGATCTTATAAGGTCCAATGTAACGAGGGGCCAACTTGCCCTTGATCCCGAATCTCTGGACACCTTTAGTTGGTGATACCTTAAGATAGACATGATCTCCCACCTCAAACTGCAGTGGCTTCCGTCTCTGGTCATGATAACTCTTTTGCCTGGCCTGAGCAGCTTCTAAGTTCCTCCTGATGACTCTAACCCTTTCCTCTGCTTCAATTACCAAATCTGGCCCAAATATTTCCCTTTCTCCTGCTTGAGACCAATTTAGCGGGGTTCTGCATCTTCTCCCATATAAGGCCTCAAAAGGTGCCATCTTCAGACTGGACTGATAACTGTTATTATAAGAGAATTCTGCCAAAGAGAGACACTTATCCCAATTCTTTCCATAATGTAATGCACATGCCCACAACATGTCTTCCAATATCTGATTCACTCTTTCTGTCTGACCATCTGTTTGAGGGTGATATGCTGAGCTGCGGATTACATGGGTCCCAAGTGATTCCTGTAATTGCTCCCAAAATCGTGCCACAAAAGGTGCTCCTCGGTCAGAGACTATGGTCCTTGGTATCCCATGCAGACGAACTATCTGGTCGATGTAAATCTCCGCATACTTCTCTGTCCGGTAGGTAGTGTGCACTGGTAAGAAATGAGCCGTCTTGGTCAATCTGTCCACAATAACCCATATGGAATCATGGTGTCGGGAGGTATTGGGTAATCCCACTATGAAATCCATGCAAATGTCCTCCCATTTCCAAGATGGTATGGGAAGGGGTTGCATCGGGCCTGCTGCTTTCAGATGACTAGCTTTTACCCTCTGACAAGTGTCACATTCTGAAACATATTTGGCAATTTCCCTCTTCATCCTGGTCCACCAATAAAGAGGTCTGAGATCATGATACATCTTGTTGCTACCAGGGTGCATGGAGAACTTAGAAAGGTGAGCTTCATCTAATATCTTCCTTCTGAGCTCTGAATTCTTGGGAACAACCAATCGATCTTCAAACCATAAAACTCCCTTGCTGTCCTGACGGAAACACTTGTATTTCTCGGCCTTTTGCTTGATCATATCCTTGATGATCTGAACACCCTTATCCCCAAACTGTGCCTGGGCTATTTGTTCTTGCAGTGTAGGCTCCACCGCAATATATCTCAATTCACCGGAAGGAACAACTTCCAGGTTCAGTTTGCACAACTCATCACACAAGGTGGTGATTCTTGCATCCATGTTCATGCAATTACATTGGGCCTTTCGGCTCAACGCATCTGCCACAACATTTGCCTTGCCAGGATGGTAATGTACCTCCAAATCATAGTCCTTGATTAATTCCAACCATCTCCTCTGCCTCATATTCAGATCCGCCTGGGTGAAAATGTACTTGAGGCTCTTGTGATCAGTGTAAATATTACAGTGAGCTCCCATCAAGTAGTGTCTCCATATCTTGAGGGCATGAACTACCGCTGCCAACTCCAAGTCATGTGTCGGGTAATTCTGCTCATGAGGTCTGAGGGCTCGGGAAGCATAAGCAATTACTCTGTTCTCTTGCATCAACACACAACCCAATCCCGTACCAGAAGCATCACAATAAACCTCAAATGGCTTGGTGTTGTCGGGTTGAGCTAGCACTGGAGCTGTTGTCAAATATTGCCTCAGGGTATGAAAAGCATCTTCACACTTTTGGTTCCACTCAAATTTGGCTCCCTTCTTCAACAGTTCAGTCATTGGCTTGGCAATTCTAGAGAAATCCGGAATAAATCGTCGGTAATACCCTGCCAATCCCAGAAAACTCCTAATCTGCTTCACTGTAGTCGGGGGTTTCCAGTCCATCACTTCTTGCACCTTCTCAGGATCAACTGATATCCCATCCTGAGAAATTGTGTGACCCAAGAATTTTATTTCTTTCAGCCAGAACTCACACTTGGACAACTTAGCATATAACTGATGGTCGCGAAGTCTCTGAAGCACAATATGCAGATGCTCCGTGTGTTCATCTTCATTCTTGGAATAAACCAGAATGTCATCAATGAAGACAACCACAAACTTGTCCAGCTCTGGCATGAATACTGAGTTCATCAAGTACATGAAATAAGCCGGGGCATTGGTTAGCCCAAAAGACATCACCAAAAACTCATAGAGCCCATATCTGGTAGAGAAAGCCGTCTTGGGAATATCACTGGTTCGAATCTTGATCTGATGGTAGCCCGAGCGAAGGTCTATCTTGGAGAATACCTTGGCTCCTACCAATTGATCAAACAGAACATCAATGCGGGGTAACGGGTACTTGTTCTTGATAGTCACCGCATTGAGAGGGCGGTAATCAACACACATCCTCAAACTCTCATCCTTTTTCTTCACAAATAATGCTGGACATCCCCATGGTGAAGTGCTTGGGCGAATAAACCCCTTGTCCAACAATTCTTGCAATTGTTTCTTCAGTTCTGCCAACTCTGCGGGAGGCATCCTATAAGGTCTCTTGGAGATAGGAGCAGTCCCGGGTTGCAATTCAATGGCAAACTCAATGTCTCGGTCAGGTGGCATCCCTGGCAATTCATCCGGGAAAACATCGGGGTAGTCGCAGACCACTGGGATCTGCCTTACTGGAGACTCTGCCATAACAAAGGCACAAGACTGGGCATCACCCTGGTTGGGTAAATACAAAACAGTCTCGCCATAAGCAGGAGAATGAATTTCAACGGCTCTGGCTGCAATATCCAATATTGCCTGATGTTTGGCCAACCAATCAGTTCCCAAGATGATATCCACACTATCCAGTCCCAAAATAAGAAGGTCAGTTTTAACTATCAAACTACCAAACTTTATGGGCACATGCCTGCTGATTTGATTTGTGGCAATCCTGCCTCCTGGGGTGGAAATGATAATGGCCCCGTGGGTGTGGCAAAAAGGCAACTGGCACTTGACACTAAATTTGGCACTGACAAAACTATGCGATGCACCAGAATCAAAAAGAATAGTAGCAGGAAAATTTAAAACTGTAAAGATACCAGTCATGACGGGTGCTCCCTCCGGAATGTCAGCCATTGTAGTGAAGTTCAGCTTGCCCTGCCTCACTTGCACTTTCTGCCTCTTCCCCTGGTTCTGGTTGACATTCTGCCCCTGCCTCTGCTGATTCTTGGGGCAATTCTTGGCATAGTGCCCAGTACTGCCACAAGTGAAACACCGGTTATCGTTAGCCTGGCGGTACTGCTGCTGCTGGTTGTTCCTCTGAACTGGGAATTGGGCACGGTTGGGTGCCTGCTGCTGTTGCTGCTGCTGCTGCTGTGGTGGCCTGATCACCCACCTTCCCTGCTGCTGCTGGGGTCCCCTGCTCTGGGAATCAGACACAATCCTGAAGCGCTGGGGCTGTGACGAGGATCCGGCCACAGGGGTCTTCCTCTTCTTCTCCGCCTGCCGAGCCAAGATGCAGTCTTCCTGGGAGATGGCCATGTTGACCAACTCATTGTAACTATGGGCCCGGACGGTGTTGAGACGGTCACGGAGCTTGGTGCTGAGCCCTCTCCTGAACCTGTCTCGCTTCTTCTCATCCGTATCTGCATGATATCCGGCATACTGACACAGATCGTTGAAGGCCTGGGCATATTGTAACACGGTCCTGCTGCCCTGAGTAAGTGCCAGAAACTCATTGAGCTTCCGGTCCATGATGCCAGCGGGAATATGATGCCCTCTGAAAGCGGTCTTGAACTCCCTCCACTCCACCTCTCTGCCATCCGGCTGCATAGCCAGAAAATGGTCCCACCAAGTCCTTGCGGGTCCGCGAAGCTGCTGTGTGGCGAACCTGACCTTGGTGACCTCCGAGCAAGCCCCATGGAGCAATGGGAACTTGGATTCTACCACCCTTAACCACACATCTGCATCCAGTGGGTCCTCCGACCTGGTAAACAATGGCGGCTGGGTGCTGAGAAATTCCTGGTAAGTAGCAGCGACGGGGTGACGCTGATGGTCTCCACCATACTGCTGAGGGGGTGGCTGCCGCTGAGCTAGCTGCCTCAGAATCTCATTCTGCTGGGCCATGAGCTCCTGCAGAGTGGGAGGCGGTGGCGGTGGAGGAACGCGCTCATTCTGGCCACGACGCTGCCTCCCAGCCATCTGAAAAAGTCACATGGTTGCTTAATAACACATCTCCAAGCTTAAGGTTCGAACATGGTAGGGGAGTCAAAGTAATTGATAGATTCCAAATAAAACAAATGAAAACGTGATCCTTCCATCCGAATTTAAATTACCATCAGTCATCCCTAAACATCCAAAAGAGTTTTTACTACTGGTTACATCAAGGATCAAAAGACTCAACTCTACCTAGCCTAGTACCCTAAGGGTGCAAAAGCTAAGCTAGCGGCGAGGAGTCCAACTATCACCAATTTCTAGCATTAGTCTGGCTTCTACTGAGCGAACGAGGCGACGCTAGACTCGGGGGAAGGTGGTCTCCCTGAGCCTGCGGTGTCTACACTGGAGGCAGATTCGTCTCCTCCCTCGATGTCGACGTCCTCGCCAGCCTCCGCATCATGGATCTCTTGGTGATGCATGTCCAGATGCGCATTAGCCTCTGCTAACTGCTGCTGAGTGTTGAGGAGCTGATCCTCGAGGACCTCTATGGTATTCTCCCTGGTACCCACCAGCTCTTCCAACTCATGAGCCTCGTCAGTCAGCTGCTCCACCTGTAAATCCTTCTCCACCAGCTCCTGGGATAAATCCACCACGAGCTCCTCCCTGTTATCCAGGGTGATCTTGGTGTCTTCCAGCAACGCCATCAGGTGGGACATGGCCTCCCCACGCATCACTTGCAGACGATACAGAGCATTCATGCACCGTACCGACAAGTGTGCCGTGTGGCCTGGGTAGAGAGCCCAGATGTCCTTGGCATGCTCCACCCGGTCCTTCCACATCGGGTCGTCCTCCTTTTCCGCGGGGAACAACCCAATGGGGTGAGTAGCCAACTCCAAGGGGTGAAATCCACAGAAGGTGGTCAGTCCATGCAGAGCGATAGCCTCAACAGTGTCCTCAGCCCGGTATCCATAGGACTCGGAGTCCAGTGAACGCCAGCCTGGCTGCAAAGGATGAGGCTCCAAGGTCATCCTCACCCTACAGCGAGGTACCCGGTGCTTCTCGAATAGCTGCACCGCGTACTGAGGGGGTGTCGAATATCCTGCCCCCTGAAGCACCTCCCACAAGATGCGGGGAAAACCCTCTCGTGCAAGTCCGTCAGTGTGGGTCAGTGCATCTCCATCCTCGGAGGATCCGTGGGAAGTCATCTGTGCACGGTTAAGCGTAAGTAAAGGAAAAGAAGCAAAAAGAACAAGGAAAACAAAACTCATCCTGCCCCTGGTTAAAAGAAAAAGGTAGTGAGGACCTAGTTGGCTGCTATTTCACTTTTAAGTCTTTTTATTTAATCAATTATTTACTTAATTAAGAATGCATGCATGCACGTCCTGAACGACCTCACAAGAAAATGAAAGGAATAGGAAAAACTCCCATCCTGTAAAAGTGGCCTGTAGGGCCTAGTCACTTAGCCACCTAGCTACCCTTCTATTATCCTATGGCTTCACGTCCTAGGTCTATCCTGCTCGCCCTACTATCTATCCAACATTGTTTCTATCCAGTTTTACTTTTAGAAAAGGGATGGTATTTAGGATTTATTGATTCCTCTGTGGTGGTACAAGCTCCGATACCAGCTGTGGCGGAACTGCCCGAATTATTCCGACTTAAGTGCCTAAGTCCGACCTTAGAGGCTGGACCACACTTAAATGGGAATAACCCGTCAATCCCTCGGATCTAGTCCGACACGGCCACTGACAGGATCATGTACCACAGTCTCACTCGATGGTGAGTCACAGAGCAAATACAATAAAGCATAAAACCATGCATGGAAGAGTATTTAGTTATTACATCACCATTGTCATCATCGGAGTTTCGCAAAAGTAACCATCATTGTTTTTGGAATGCAGCGGAAATTAAACTAACGGTAAATAAATGGAGGGATGGGGAAGCCTGTCCCATCACTCCTCATGCTCCTTCTCAGCCGAGGCGGGGTCCCACTCGACAGTCCAACCCGGTGGCAGGGTGGATGGCCAAGTCACTCCAGCAACCATGTCCTCCAGAGAACCTGTAAAAATTATGCCACCAGCAAGGCTGAGTATACTAATACTCAGCTAGACTTACCCGGTGTGAGGAGTCTATACTCCTCTACCTCTAGACATGCAGCTGTTTGGCTGTGGAGTTTGGTTGCAAAAAGCACTAGCTGAGTTTCTAAATCAAGATTTTAACTTAAATCAAGTTAAGTGTGACTCTCTTAAGGCTAAAAGTGTACTATCTATTCATACATAGTAGCAAGCATTATTAGCAATCAACAGTTTGTATCATCTCAACCAGTTCCACTTGTTACTCAATGTAGCAGCATGGATCAAGCAGTCTCATTGGCTGCGAGAAGCAGACGATTCGAATCGAGTTTTATCCTTGCAAGGTAAACCTAAACACACGACATGTAGGGGCACTCCGTCTCCACACACATCAACCGTCCCCATCGATTCCCCGTCAGCAGATCAGGGCTCACCGCCTTGGCGTACAATGCCCCACTGACCCCGACTGGCCGTCGTGCAGTGACCGCACTTGTACCCACCATAACCGGAATGGGAGACTACGTCTCAGGTCGCGTGAGGAGGTATGTCCACTGCCAGGTTCACTCAGGTACTAGGCTTACCGATTTACCATATTTCTCGGTATGTGTTTAGTACGTTCAAACGCTTGACTCACGGTACCACACCTTAATCCTTAATCAACTTTTTATCCCGTGAACAATCAATCCCCATGGATTGTTGTCCACAACCAACATCAGTATGATAGGAAAGTGGATACAACCAATTCCTGATTTCGCGCGAGTGCTAGAAAAATCACTCGACTTCTACCGAGATCCTACTTAATAAAGCAGCTACTCGACTTAGCATACTAGTATTCATCTCAATAGGATTCCTGAGATCATGCAACTAGGGTTTCAAACAATTCCTACACCTAAGTGCACAATCAATCCTACAATCATTAAGTGAAGTAAAATAGCATAATTAACAGGTTATGCATAAAACCGGGGCTTGCCTTCCAAAGCAGTGGCAGGCAGGTCCTCTGGTGCAGGCTCTGGTGCTGGGTCGGGGGCAACCTCCTGGGTAGCTCCTTGCTCCGGCACGAGGACGTACTCTCCGTCAGCAAGATTACAGTCTATCGAAATGCAATGAACATGTATGTCATGATTATGCAAAATTTAAGAACATTAAGCTACAGAATTTAAGTCAAGAATTAACTTAGGGCTTCTTGGTTACGAGGGTCTTCTAGTGGTATACATAGACTTATTACCTTTTAGGTTTAGGTTTTCTTTTAAGATAACATATTGGATTTGTATTGCCTTTATAGGTTTTAGTGGACAATTATAAAGGTCCTAGGAAGACATTAAATTCCATCATCTATTTTCCTTTCTTAAGTTCCATCTAGGGTTTCTAGTAGGGGTTTGAACTATGACAGTAGTTTAAAAATCTCCAAAAATTTTGTAAAAATTACAGTGGGTGGTCACTGGCTATACTAGCTTGTTTTGAAAATTTGAGGCTTAAAGTATAAAAGCTAATCTTTAAACAAAAATAACAATGGTTAGGTAAGTGGGGCCACTTTACATTACAAGTCCTTTATTAAAGTGGTCTCTGACCTAATGGTTATTTTTGCTGGCCTTTGGTAATGATAAAAAGCTCTTGTACCAAAAATGGCAGAGAGCTACATGGTGGTTAATTAATGGTGAATTTTCTAAACTTTGGTGCACAAGAGTGATTAGAACTAACTTGTCATTTGAAAATATCAAACAACAGATTTCAGATTTTTCTTAAGTTCTTATTACCAACACATTAGTTATCCTAAGGTTTGGGGAGGTTTCACCTTAGGGATATTTTTGTAGGGTTTTTCTAAGTTATTCCTATTCTCTTCATTAAAAAGGTATCTTGTTTATTTTACACTACAACAGGGTATGACATATTTTTCCAGTGAACTACATTGACTAAGTATCTTAACAAAAATAGGTGTGCCCTCTGGTTTATCCTTTATATTACCTTTTCTATTTTCCTTAAACTTAAGCATATTATAGAATAATGGGTTAAAATTATCTTAAAGTAATAGACAGAGAGGTTTAACATTTTTAACTAAGTTAGTGAGTGAATATAAACTTCTCCAAATTTTTCTAACCCTAGTTAATTAGTACAACTATTTTTCTTGCTATTATTAAGCTTTTGGCCAAAACTGAAAATAAATCAGAACCTTGTATCTTTCTCTAGTTCATATGGGGTTTTATATTTTTCTTAGACAGGTTACATTATTTAGAGTCTGGCAAAATTGGTTTGACCAAATTTGGATGATTTAAACAAAAGTTATGCATTTTCAAAGTTGCTGTCCAATTAAAAACAGATTTAATTACGGTTTTCTGGAAAAACCAGTTTGCACCGAGACCCCTGGGGTTAAATGGATTCAAAACTCGCAGATCTACCCCCGGGTTACTATTCACCTGAGTCTTTGGCTTTGCACTTAACCCCCTGGGTTTCTCTCCCTCTCACCCGCGGTCCCTCCCCCAATCCAAACAGTGGCCGTAGAAAAAGAAAGGACGGCACGGCTTACCGGCGACGAGGGAGGTCCGGCGAGGTGGTCAGCGACACTCGGGAGGTTGCGGCGGTCACGTCGATGTGCGGGTCGCCGCTGGAGGTGGTCGGAGCTGCTTGGTCCACGTGCGCAGGCGGGCGAGCTCGTCGGCGGCGTGCGCTCCGGCCTATCCACGGCGGTATGGTTCAATCCAGGGGTACGAGGAGCATCACGGGATGACGTAGAGGCCATACACGCAAGGAATCGGGAAATGGTGGAGGGATTTACCCGGTCCACGTGCGCCGGCGGGTTCTTGAAGTCCGGCGAGCGTGATTCGGCCACTCCGGTGACGCAGGCTCTCGGTTCAAACTTGAGCAAGGCTCACGGCTTCACCAGGAAGCTAACCGAAGGCTTGGATCGAACGGAGGGAGGCTGGAGAGGGGTTGGCCACGACGGTGGTCTTCGGCCGGCACTGGCGGGCCGCGGGGAGGTCGCCGGAGGCGAGGGCTGGCTCGGGCAAGTCCGGTGAGGTACGTAGGAGGCACTGGGGGAAACAACCGAGCGCTGGGGTGGGTTTTATAGGCGCGGACGCGGCCGAGGCGCCGGCTTGGCCCGGGTGCGGCGCGGGGCGCGCGCGGGCGTGCTCTGGCGTGCTCAGAGCGCGTCGAACACGTGGCGCTTGGCTTCTGCCCGTGTTCTTCGCTCTGCTGAGCGACCAGGCGTACGAATCTCGCCATGTCGACTGTGAAGGATCTCTTCCCTGCACCTAGAGCTACCTATTTCATGTGAGTTCCAAGGGAGGATACGCCCTAGGTTAGGAGATAGACCGGCGCCAAGTTTGGTTTGTCTCACTGCACACTCCGCGACAAAACCGATGTCAAGCTTGTCAAATGTCCGAGTCTCGGTTTCAAATTTTTCCAGGGGGTGCCTTAAGTGGTATAGCACATTTTTGGTATAGAACCCAAGTGGTTTTGGCGCCATTTTCAAAGTGAACACGGCTGGTCTTTGAAGTAGGGTTAAAATGTGACTTAGAGAAAACTAGAGAGCTCTAGCTCTCTCTCCTCTTGGAGATTTGAAATGGGGTTTCTCCAGGGACCTTTTTGCAATATTTCCTTCCCCTAAATGCTGGTTACAAGTCACTTAAGGTTTGGGTAAAAGTTACACATGTTTTACCCACTTGATCACTCTCTTTCCCCCCCCCCCTTACATAGGGTTTTGGAAGGTATGGCTTGAAGAAATCTAGGGTTCTTCTCCCCCTTATTATCCAAGATAGTAAATGTACAAGGACTTAGGGTAAAGTTTCTCATGTCATGTGCAACTTAATCATAACATGAGCCCCAAGGTTCTTATGTGCTGCCCTAAGCCTTTGTCTTATGTGATCACAGCTTCTAGTGCCAAAGTGGCTCTTAGCCAGGGTAACACTTGGGTGTTACAGCGTAGTCCTGCAAAAGGTTAGCAACCATAGGGGGAATAGCCAAAGATGGTGCATCATCAAGTGAAATGAGGACACTAGAGCATATAAGTGCATAGCATGGCAAATGAGCACCGTGTAGATCATCAAAATCAGCACGTGTAGCAAGTAAAACAGGAGCCTTCAACTTGATTTCAGAAGGAACAGAGGGTGATGGATCAAGTTGTTTAGCAGTTATAGCAGCTCGGGCAAGATCATCTTTAACAATTTGTTCAGGTGTCATTGGATGTATAATTATTTTCTGACCCTTAAAAATGAAAGAATAATGATTCGAACGACCATGATGCAAGCTATCAGTATCATATTGCCAAGGTCGACCAAGTAACAAAGAGCATGCTTCCATGGGAATAACATCACAATCAACAAAATCAGAATAAGCACCCATGGAGAAAGGAACGCGCACGGAACGTGTGATTTTTATTTTACCACCATCATTAAGCCATTGAATGTGATATGGGTTTGGATGCTTACGAGTGGGTAACGATAACTTTTCGACCAGCATGGTACTCGCCAAATTGTTGCAACTACCGCTGTCGATAATGATGCGAATTGACCGCTCCTGCACAACACCCTTTGTATGGAACAGAGTGTGTCGCTGATTCTTCTCGGGCAAAGCGACCTGTGTACTAAGAACACGCTGCACAACAAGACTTTCATACCTATCAGCGTCGTCCGGGTTGACATGTACCTCCGCCTTAGCTGCATGGTCAGTGGCAAGTAGTTCATGTTCAATTTCTTCAGAATCACTAGCGGAAGAGTACTCACCATCGTCACGAATGAGCAAAGTGCGCTTGTTTGGGCAGTCCCGAATCACATGGCCAAATCCTCTACAGCGATGACACTGAATATCCCGTGTACGACCTGTGGGTGGGGCAGTGCTGGCTGGTTTGGTCGTCTTCTCGCGTGGAGTAGTGGTGGACGTGGATGGCGCAGGGGGAACTGGTGCTGAGGTGGATGTCGAGCTTCGTCCTGCAAAAGGGTTAGAATATGGCTTCGAGCGGCGTCCCTGCACTTCACGTTCAGCTTTGCAAGCATATTCAAATAAAGTAGTCATATCATAATATTCCTTATAATCAAGTATATCTTGGATTTCGCGGTTTAAACCACCACGAAAACGTGCCATAGCAGCGTCGTTGTCCTCTAATATGCCACAACGAATCATACCTTTTTGTAACTCCTGGAAATAGTCCTCAACAGATTGAGAACCTTGCTGAAAACGCTGCATTTTATTAAGCAAATCACGAGCATAATACGAAGGCACAAATCGATGTCGCATCGCAGCTTTCAACTAATCCCAAGTGGTTGGAATAGTAGTGGGATGTTTTATTTTAAACTCACGCCACCAAATTAAAGCAAAATCAGTAAATTCAATAATAGCAGCTTTAACCTGAGAATGTGCAGCAATATCATGGCATGAAAATTTTTGTTCAACCTCTAACTCCCAATCAAGATATGCAGCAGAATCATATTTGCCATTAAAAGGTGGAATTTTAAATTTAATCTTAGAAAATAAGTCATTAGGGGGATGACGAACCACACGGCGTGCACGACCACGGCGATCTCCATCTTCCCACTCAGTGTCACCGCCGTAGTCCTGCTCCATCTTTGTGGTCAACGCATCAAGGCGTGCCAGGATGGTGTCGAGTGTGGTGCGAGTCGCCGTTTGAGCAAGGTCAAGCTGGTTGAAACGCTCGGTCGTCGAAGTGACCGTTGAATCAAGCCGTTCATGCATCGTCCTAATGTCATCAGCAAGTCCATCAACTTGTCCCCTTACTTCCAGCAACTGGGCATCCACCGTGTCGTGTGCTCCTGCCATAGTTAGCGCAAACACCAAAACACCAAAAGAAGGAGAAAAAAAAACAACGACAAAAACAGGGGTGTACTGCTCACAAGGCGCTCACACTAGTGCTGTTATCAAATTCTTATCCGTTCTTACCAAGCCACAGTGGTGAACTGCAATCAACAGGTGGAACCGGTGAAAGATTGGATGAGCGATTGCCTGGAGAAACAGAAGCCTGCTCGTCGTAGAAATATGTGGAGTTCTGGGTAGGCTGCACTCAAGTCAATGATTAGCACAATCAAACAATAATGCAAAGTTGAATTATAGTGCAGAACACGAAACTATATTGCTGGCCACAAGTGCAAAGGACGGATGGAACTAGCAGAATGGCAGCACCGTAAATATTGTACTAGTGAGGCCACTAGTAGGAATCACAAGTGATTTTGTTTTTCTTTTTTGTATGATTTTTTTTGATATTTTTCTCAGCACAAGAAGCAACAAAATAGGAGTTACACGAAGTTTCACCTAAAACAGAGTTCAGATGTGGTCTACAGAAAATGAGGAAGTTCTTTGAAAAGCGTGCGAGAACTTTGATGAATTTTTTTCTTTATCTTCCTGAATTTTTTTGACAATTTTGTCGAAACCCAAACAGACCGTAGGTGAGTTTGGCTGGCCTCAGAATGGTGTCAACTAGCTCCTGTAAAAATTTCAGATTTTTTGGACACCCGAGCGAAAAGTTATGCCCGGTTTAAGGAAGGTACCTCAAGTTATGTATTCAAACGACCGGGATGAAACAACCGTATCCTTTCTCCTTCGTTGTTTTTTTTGTTTCTGTTTTTTTTTTGACGTAACCGAAGGAGAAAAACAAGGAAACGATGTTGACTCGGTTTGTTTTTTTTTCTGTTTTTTTTTCGTAACCGAAGGAGAAAAACAAGGAAACGGCCGTTGACTCGGTTTGTTTTTTTTCTGTTTTTTTTTTGACGTAACCGAAGGAGAAAAACAAGGAAACAATGTTGACTCGGTTTGTGGCGTGATCAAAAGGGAAAAATGGTGGCGGCGCTTGGGTTTGAATGGTGGAAGAACACAATGCAACCAGCAACAAATGACGCGAAAGCACACAAATTCAACAATGCAGATTATTGAAAGAAAGTGCGAGGCTCAAAAGGGTGCTGGGATAAGGTCTAACCTGAATTTTTATGTGGTTTTGTGGACTGTAGGAAAAAAAACACTCGATAAACTCACCGATCAACCTGGAAATCTGATACCAATTGATGTAGCTGAGGTGCCCGATCTTTCGGCGAGTAGAGATAATTCCGATTTGGCGGAAGATGACCCTTGCGATCCGACTACGACGAGCAAGCCCGAGGCGCCAATGCAATCGCTGAACCAACTCCCTGTGGTTACCGACCTTGCTGGTGCGAGATCGGCCTGATCACGAAGATCGTTTCCTGTGCGCAATCGAAGAACGAACAAGAAAAAGATGCGAGCAATCTAATCTATTACTCGAGGGTGGAGTTCTGAATACACGAAGACAGCGCAGATTTGCGCGTGCTCGAGAGTAGCTAAAGCTAGATCTAAAACAAAACTCGGAAAATAAAGGAGGCGCAGCTCCTGTATAAATAGAGAGGGGGCGCAGCCCCTAGGGGCGGCCAACCCTAGGTCGTCCATTATGGGCCGCAATTGGGCTGGTCGTCTATTCTTCCGGGCCTTCGTTCTTTAACAACATGATGTAGTTCAATTCTCTTGCACGGGCCCGAGTCACTGGCCCAGGTGGAAGGGGTGGCGCCTGGACTGGGGAAGATGGTGCCTAGGCTGGAGAAGGTGCTGCTGGTGTAGATGTGCTCGTGTTGGTGTTGATGTCCTCATCAGGGTGACTTGCGGCAACGAAATTGCACGAAACCACCCCAAACTTTTGGGACCTAAAGTAGTGGATTGGGCATGTTTGTTGCAAAAAACGAAGAAATGGTTCCGGTGGCAAAAACTCGTGGTTTGTATGCACCTGATACCCGTTTTCGGAATGGGTGACGTGCGGCAAAGAAATTGCGCGAAACCACCCCAAACATGAGTTTTGGATCTAAAGTAGTGGATTGGGCATGTTCGTTGCGAAAAACGAAGAAATGGTTCCGGTGGAAAAAACTCGTGCTTGTATGCACCCTGACAACCGTTTTCTGAATGGGTGACTTGCGGCAACGAAATTGCACGAAACCACCCCAAACATGAGTTTTGGACCTAAAGTAGTGGATTGGGCATGTTCGTTACAAAAAACGAAGAAATGGTTTCGGTGGCAAAAACTCGTGCTTTTATGCACCCCGACACCCATTTTCGGAATGGGTGACGTGTGGCAACGAAATTGCGCGAAACCACCCCAAACATGAGTTTTGGACCTAAAGTAGTGGATTGGGCATGTTCGTTGAGAAAAACAAAGAAATGGTTCTGGTGGCAAAAACTCGTGCTTGTATGCACACTGACACCCGTTTTCGGAATGGGTGACTTGCGGCAACGAAATTGCATAAAACCACCCCAAACATGTGTTTTGGACCTAAAGTAGTGGATTGGGCATGTTCGTTGCGAACAACGAAGAAATGGTTCCGGTGGCAAAAACTTGTGCTTTGTATGCACCCAGACACCCGTTTTCGGAATGGGTGACTTGCGGCAACGAAATTGCGCGAAACCACCTCAAACTTTTGGGACCTAAAGTAGTGGATTGGGCATGTTCGTTGCGAAAAACGAAGAAATGGTTCCGGTGGCAAAAACTCGTGCTTTGTATGCACCTGATACCCGTTTTCGGAACGGGTGACTTGCGGCAACGAAATTGCACGAAACCACCCCAAACATGAGTTTTTGACCTAAAGTAGTGGATTGGGCATGTTCGTTGCGAAAAACGAAGAAATGGTTTCGGTAGCAAAAACTCGTGCTTGTATGCACCCTGACACCCGTTTTTGGAATGGGTGACTTGCGGCAACGAAATTGCACGAAACCACGCAAAACATGAGTTTTTGACCTAAAGTAGTGGATTGGGCATGTTCGTTGCGAAAAACGAAGAAATAGTTCCGGTGGCAAAAACTCGTGCTTGTATGCACCCTGACACACGTTTTCGGAATGGGTGACTTGCGGCAACGAAATTGAACGAAACCACCCCAAACTTTTGGGACCTAAAGTAGTGGATTGGGCATGTTTGTTGCAAAAAACGAAGAAATGGTTCCGGTGGCAAAAACTCGTGCTTTGTATGCACCTGATACCCGTTTTCGGAATGGGTGACGTGCGGCAACGAAATTGCGCGAAACCACCCCAAACATGAGTTTTGGACCTAAAGTAGTGGATTGGGCATGTTCGTTGCGAAAAACGAAGAAATGGTTCTGGTGGCAAAAACTCGTGCTTGTATGCACCCTGACACCCGTTTTCTGAATGGGTGACTTGCGGCAACGAAATTGCACGAAACCACCCCAAACATGAGTTTTGGACCTAAAGTAGTGGATTGGGCATGTTCGTTACAAAAAACGAAGAAATGGTTCCGGTGGCAAAAACTCGTGCTTGTATGCAAACCGACACCCATTTTCGGAATGGGTGACCTGTGGCAACGAAATTGCGCGAAACCACCCCAAACATGAGTTTTGGACCTAAAGTAGTGGATTGGACATGTTCGTTGCCAAAAACAAAGAAATGGTTCCGGTGGCAAAAACTCGTGCTTGTATGCACACTGACACCC
Organism: Zea luxurians; assembly: GCA_029449295.1. Taxonomy (NCBI): domain Eukaryota; kingdom Viridiplantae; phylum Streptophyta; class Magnoliopsida; order Poales; family Poaceae; genus Zea; species Zea luxurians. Next base: position 23,174 of record JAOPSE010000014.1, on the reverse strand, counting down.
GTTTTCGGAATGGGTGACTTGCGGCAACGAAATTGCACAAAACCACCCAACATGTGTTTTGGACCTAAAGTAGTGGATTGGGCATGTTCGTTGCGAAAAACAAAGAAATGGTTCCGGTGGCAAAAACGCGTGCTTTGTATGCACCCCGACACCCATTTTCGGAATTGGTGACGTGCGGCAACGAAATTGCGCGAAACCACCCCAAACTTTTGGGACCTAAAGTAGTGGATTGGGCATGTTCGTTGCGAAAAACGAAGAAATGGTTCCGGTGGCAAAAACTCGTGCTTTGTATGCACCTGATACCCGTTTTCGGAATGGGTGACTTGCGGCAAAGAAATTGCACGAAACCACCCCAAACATGAGTTTTTGACCTAAAGTAGTGGATTGGGCATGTTCGTTGCGAAAAACGAAGAAATGGTTTCGGTAGCAAAAACTCGTGCTTGTATGCACCTTGACACCCGTTTTTGGAATGGGTGACTTGCGGCAACGAAATTGCACGAAACCACCCCAAACATGAGTTTTTGACCTAAAGTAGTGGATTGGGCATGTTCACTGCGAAAAACGAAGAAATGGTTTCGGTGGCAAAAACTCGTGCTTGTATGCACCCTGACACACGTTTTCGGAATGGGTGACTTGCGGCAACGAAATTGCACGAAACCACCCCAAACATGAGTTTTGGACCTAAAGTAGTGGATTGGGCATGTTCATTGCGAAAAACGAAGAAATGGTTCCGGTGGCAAAAACTCGTGCTTTGTATGCACCTTATACCCGTTTTCGGAATGGGTGACGTGCGGCAACGAAATTGCGCGAAACCACCTCAAACTTTTGGGACCTAAAGTAGTGGATTGGGCATGTTCGTTGCGAAAAACGAAGAAATGGTTCCGGTGGCAAAAACTCGTGCTTGTATGCACCCTGACACCCGTTTTTGGAATGGGTGACTTGCGGCAACGAAATTGCACGAAACCACCCCAAACATGAGTTTTTGACCTAAAGTAGTGGATTGGGCATGTTCGTTGCGAAAAAAACAAAGAAATGGTTCCGGTGGCAAAATCTCGTGCTTGTATGCACCCTGACACACGTTTTCGGAATGGGTGACTTGCGGCAACGAAATTGCACGAAACCACCCCAAACTTTTGGGACCTAAAGTAGTGGATTGGGCATGTTTGTTGCAAAAAACGAAGAAATGGTTCCGGTGGCAAAAACTCGTGGTTTGTATGCACCTGATACCCGTTTTCGGAATGGGTGACGTGCGGCAAAGAAATTGCGCGAAACCACCCCAAACATGAGTTTTGCATCTAAAGTAGTGGATTGGGCATGTTCGTTGCGAAAAACGAAGAAATGGTTCCGGTGGAAAGAACTCGTGCTTGTATGCACCCTGACAACCGTTTTCGGAATGGGTGACTTGCGGCAACGAAATTGCACGAAACCACCCCAAACATGAGTTTTGGACCTAAAGTAGTGGATTGGGCATGTTCGTTACAAAAAACGAAGAAATGGTTTCGGTGGCAAAAACTCGTGCTTTTATGCACCCCGACACCCATTTTCGGAATGGGTGACGTGTGGCAACGAAATTGCGCGAAACCACCCCAAACATGAGTTTTGGACCTAAAGTAGTGGATTGGGCATGTTCGTTGAGAAAAACAAAGAAATGGTTCTGGTGGCAAAAACTCGTGCTTGTATGCACACTGACACCCGTTTTCGGAATGGGTGACTTGCGGCAATGAAATTGCATAAAACCACCCCAAACATGTGTTTTGGACCTAAAGTAGTGGATTGGGCATGTTCGTTGCGAACAACGAAGAAATGGTTCCGGTGGCAAAAACTTGTGCTTTGTATGCACCCCGACACCCGTTTTCGGAATGGGTGACTTGCGGCAACGAAATTGCGCGAAACCACCTCAAACTTTTGGGACCTAAAGTAGTGGATTGGGCATGTTCGTTGCGAAAAACGAAGAAATGGTTCCGGTGGCAAAAACTCGTGCTTTGTATGCACCTGATACCCGTTTTCGGAACGGGTGACTTGCGGCAACGAAATTGCACGAAACCACCCCAAACATGAGTTTTTGACCTAAAGTAGTGGATTGGGCATGTTCGTTGCGAAAAACGAAGAAATGGTTTCGGTAGCAAAAACTCGTGCTTGTATGCACCCTGACACCCGTTTTTGGAATGGGTGACTTGCGGCAACGAAATTGCACGAAACCATGCAAAACATGAGTTTTTGACCTAAAGTCGTGGATTGGGCATGTTCGTTGCGAAAAACGAAGAAATGGTTCCGGTGGCAAAAACTCGTGCTTGTATGCACCCTGACACACGTTTTCGGAATGGGTGACTTGCGGCAACGAAATTGAACGAAACCACCCCAAACTTTTGGGACCTAAAGTAGTGGATTGGGCATGTTTGTTGCAAAAAACGAAGAAATGGTTCCGGTGGCAAAAACTCGTGCTTTGTATGCACCTGATACCCGTTTTCGGAATGGGTGACGTGCGGCAACGAAATTGCGCGAAACCACCCCAAACATGAGTTTTGGACCTAAAGTAGTGGATTGGGCATGTTCGTTGCGAAAAACGAAGAAATGGTTCTGGTGGCAAAAACTCGTGCTTGTATGCACCCTGACACCCGTTTTCTGAATGGGTGACTTGCGGCAACGAAATTGCACGAAACCACCCCAAACATGAGTTTTGGACCTAAAGTAGTGGATTGGGCATGTTCGTTACAAAAAACGAAGAAATGGTTCCGGTGGCAAAAACTCGTGCTTTTATGCACCCCGACACCCATTTTCGGAATGGGTGACGTGTGGCAACGAAATTGCGCGAAATCACCCCAAACATGAGTTTTGGACCTTAAGTAGTGGATTGGGCATGTTTGTTGCGAAAAACAATGAAATGGTTCCGGTGGCAAAAACTCGTGCTTGTATGCACACTGACACCCGTTTTCGGAATGGGTGACTTGCGGCAACGAAATTGCATAAAACCACCCCAAACATGTGTTTTGGACCTAAAGTAGTGGATTGGGCATGTTCGTTGCGAAAAACGAAGAAATGGTTCCGGTTGCAAAAACTTGTGCTTTGTATGCACCCCAACACATGTTTTCGGAATGAGTGACTTGCGGCAACGAAATTGCGCGAAACCACCTCAAACTTTTGGGACCTAAAGTAGTGGATTGGGCATGTTCGTTGCGAAAAACGAAGAAATGGTTCCGGTGGCAAAAACTCGTGCTTTGTATGCACCTGATACCCGTTTTCGGAACGGGTGACTTGCGGCAACGAAATTGCACGAAACCACCCCAAACATGAGTTTTTGACCTAAAGTAGTGGATTGGGCATGTTCGTTGCGAAAAACGAAGAAATGGTTTCGGTAGCAAAAACTCGTGCTTGTATGCACCTTGACACCCGTTTTTGGAATGGGTGACTTGCGGCAACGAAATTGCACGAAACCACCCCAAACATGAGTTTTTGACCTAAAGTAGTGGATTGGACATGTTCGTTGCGAAAAACGAAGAAATGGTTTCGGTGGCAAAAACTCGTGCTTGTATGCACCCTGACACACGTTTTCGGAATGGGTGACTTGTGATGTAGCTGAGGTGCCCGATCTTTCGGCGAGTAGAGATAATTCCGATTTGGCGGAAGTTGACCCTTGCGATCCGACTACGACGAGCAAGCCCGAGGCGCCAATGCAATCGCTGAACCAACTCCCTGTGGTTACCGACCTTGCTGATGCGAGATCGGCCTGATCACGAAGATCGTTTCCTGTGCGCAATCGAAGAACGAACAAGAAAAAGATGCGAGCAATCTAATCTATTACTCGAGGGTGGAGTTCTGAATACACGAAGACAGCGCAGATTTTCGCGTGTTCGAGAGTAGCTAAAGCTAATGTAAAACAAAACTCAGAAAATAAAGGAGGCGCAGCTCCTGTATAAATAGAGAGGGGGCGCAGCCCCTAGGGGCGGCCAACCCTAGGTCGTCCATTATGGGCCGCAATTGGGCTGGTCGTCTATTCTTCTGGGCCTTCGTTCTTTAACAACATGATGTAGTTCAATTCTCTTGCACGGGCCCGAGTCACTGGCCCAGGTGGAAGGGGTGGCGCCTGGACTGGGGAAGATGGTGCCTGGGCTGGAGAAGGTGCTGCTAGTGTAGATGTGCTCGTGTTGGTGTTGATGTCCTCATCATCCTCCCCTTCTTGAACTGAAGTCGTCCTCGACGGCAACTCCTCATCTTCTCCCGCATACGGTTTCAAATCTGCAACATTAAAACTAGTGGAAACACCAAACTCCGCAGGCAGGTCAAGGATATAAGCATTATCATTAATCTTGGTTAGTACCTTAAAAGGACCAGCAGCACGAGGCATTAATTTAGAACGGCGCAAAGTAGGAAAACGATCCTTTCTCAAATGCAACCAAACCATATCACCAGGTTCAAAAGTAACTAGTTTCCGGCCTTTACTACCAGTAATCTGATATTTAGCATTAGCAGCAGCAATGTTTTGTTGAGTTTGTTCATGGAGATTAATGATTTGTTCAACATGTGCAAGAGCATCTATGTGTGGGGCGTCCGTAGCATCAAGCGAAAATAAAGCAATAGGCGCCCTAGGAATGTAACCATAAACAATTTGAAAAGGGCACATCTTTGTAGAAGAATGTGTTGCATGATTATAAGCAAACTCAACATGAGGTAAGCAATCCTCCCAACGTTTCAAATTTTTGTCTAAAACAGCCCTAAGCATGGTAGACAAAGTTCGATTAACTACCTCAGTTTGACCATCAGTCTGAGGGTGACAAGTGGTGCTAAACAGCAATTTAGTTCCTAATTTATTCCACAGAGATCTCCAAAAATGACTCAGAAACTTGGCATCACGATCCGAGAATATTGTATTGGGAATACCGTGCAAACGAATAATCTCTCTAAAAAACAATTCAGCAACATTGCTAGCATCATCAGTCTTATGACAAGGTATGAAATGAGCCATTTTGGAGAATCGATCAACAACCACAAAAATGCTATCCCTCCCCTTCTTAGTTCTAGGCAATCCCAAAACAAAATCCATCGAAATATCAATCCAAGGGGAAGTAGGAACAGGCAAAGGCATATACAAACCATGGTTGTTCAACCGTGACTTAGCTTTCTGACAAGTAGTGCAGCGTGCAACAAGGCGCTCAACATCAGCGCGCATCCGAGGCCAAAAGAAGTGGGCAGCCAACACCTCATGTGTCTTGTAGACGCCAAAGTGCCCCATGAGACCGCCTCCATGTGCTTCCTGTAACAACAAAAGACGAACCGAGCTAGCTGGAACACACAGCTTGTTAGCGCGAAACAGGAACCCATCCTGTATGTGAAATTTGCCCCATGGTTTCCCATTAATACAATGGCCGAAAGCATCTTTAAAATCAGCATCGTCAACCTATTGATCTTTTACAGTGTGCAAACCAAAGATTTTAAAATCTAACTGTGACAGCATGGTATAGCGACGAGACAAAGCATCAGCAATAACATTGTCCTTCCCGTTCTTGTGTTTAATAATGTAAGGAAAAGACTCAATGAATTCTACCCATTTAGCATGACGACGGTTCAGATTTGTTTGGGTACGAATATGTTTTAAAGCCTCATGATCAGAATGAATTATGAACTCACGATGCCAAAGATAGTGCTGCCATGTATGTAAAGTGCGCACTAACGCGTAAAGCTCCTTATCATAAGTAGAATATTTCAGACTAGCACCGCTTAATTTTTCACTAAAATAAGCAACTGGTTTTCCTTCTTGTAATAAAACAGCACCTAGCCCAATACCGCTAGCATCGCATTCAAGCTCAAATACTTTATTAAAATCAGGCAATTGCAATAGGGGAGCTTGGGTTAACTTATCTTTCAAAGTGCTGAACGCTTCCTCCTGCGAATCACTCCAAGCAAACGACACATCTTTCTTTGTAAGCTCATGTAGAGGCGCTGCAATGGAGCTAAAATCACGAACAAATCTGCGGTAGAAACCGGCAAGTCCAAGAAAGCTCCGAATTTGTGTGACCGTCGTCGGTGTAGGCCACTCCCGAATGGCAGCAATCTTGCTGCTATCCACCTCAATGCCCTGTGGAGTAACAACATAACCAAGAAACGAGACACGTCGTGTGCAAAAGATGCATTTTTCCATGTTAGCGAATAACTGGGCGGCACGCAATGCATCAAAAACAGCACTTAAATGTTCCAAATGCTCTTTCTTAGATTTGCTGTAAATAAGGATATCATCGAAATAAACAACCACAAACAATCCTATGAAGGGCCTCAGAACTTCATTCATCACTCGCATAAAAGTGCTGGGAGCATTAGTCAATCCAAACGGCATAACCAACCATTCATATAAACCAAATTTCGTTTTGAAGGCTGTTTTCCATTCATCACCCAGTTTCATTCTAATCTGGTGGTAACCACTACGCAAATCAATCTTAGTGAAAATAATGGCACCACTAAGCTCATCTAGCATATCGTCAAGGCGTGGTATAGGATAGCGATAACGAATAGTGATGTTATTAATAGCACGACAGTCTACACACATACGCCATGACCCATCCTTCTTGGGAACAAGTAACACAGGAACAGAGCAAGGGCTAAGAGACTCACGAATGTATCCTTTGTCAAGCAACGCCTGTACCTGGCGCTGAATCTCCTTTGTCTCATCCGGATTTGTACGGTATGGTGCGCGGTTCGGAAGCTGTGCACCGGGAATGAGGTCGATCTGGTGCTCAATGCCACGAAGCGGTGGGAGACCCGGTGGTAAGTCTTTGGGAAAGACATCAGCGTACTCCTGCAAAAGGTTAGCAACCATAGGGGGAATAGCCAAAGATGGTGCATCATCAAGTGAAATGAGGACACTAGAGCAAACAAGTGCATAGCATGGCAAATGAGCACCGTGTAGATCATCAAAATCAGCACGTGTAGCAAGTAAAACAGGAGCCTTCAACTTAATTTCAGAAGGAACAGAGGGCGATGGATCAAGTTGTTTAGCAGTTATAGCAGCTCGGGCAAGATCATCTTTAACAATTTGTTCAGGTGTCATTGGATGTATAATTATTTTCTGACCCTTAAAAATGAAAGAATAATGATTCGAACGACCCTGATGCAAGCTATCAGTATCATATTGCCAAGGTCGACCAAGTAACAAAGAGCATGCTTCCATGGGAATAACATCACAATCAACAAAATCAGAATAAGCACCCATGGAGAAAGGAACTCGCACGGAACGCGTGATTTTTATTTTACCACCATCATTAAGCCATTGAATGTGATATGGGTTTGGATGCTTACGAGTGGGTAACGACAACTTTTCGACCAGCATGGTACTCACCAAATTGTTGCAACTGCCGCTGTCGATAATGATGCGAATTGACCGCTCCTGCACAACACCCTTTGTATGGAACAGAGTGTGTCGCTGATTCTTCTCGGGCAAAGCGACCTGTGTACTGAGAACACGCTGCACAACAAGACTTTCATACCTATCAGCGTCGCCCGGGTTGACATGTACCTCCGCCTTAGCTGCATGGTCAGTGGCAAGTAGTGCATGTTCAATTTCTTCAGAATCACTAGCGGAAGAGTACTCACCATCGTCACGAATGAGCAAAGTGCGCTTGTTTGGGCAGTCCCGAATCACATGGCCAAATCCTCTACAGTGATGACACTGAATATCCCATGTACGACCTGTGGGTGGGGCAGTGCTGGCTGGTTTGGTCGTCTTCTCGCGTGGAGTAGTGGTGGACGTGGATGGCGCAGGGGGAACTGGTGCTGAGGTGGATGTCGAGCTTCGTCCTGCAAAAGGGTTAGAATATGGCTTCGAGCGGCGTCCCTGCACTTCACGTTCAGCTTTGCAAGCATATTCAAATAAAGTAGTCATATCATAATATTCCTTATAATCAAGTATATCTTGGATTTCGCGGGTTAAACCACCACGAAAACGTGCCATAGCAGAGTCGTTGTCCTCCAATATCCCACAACGAATCATACCTTTTTGTAACTCCTGGAAATAGTCCTCAACAGATTGAGAACCTTGCTGAAAACGCTGCATTTTATTAAGCAAATCACGAGCATAATACGAAGGCACAAATCGATGTCGCATCGCAGCTTTCAACTGATCCCAAGTGGTTGGAATGGTAGTGGGATGTTTTATTTTAAACTCACGCCACCAAATTAAAGCAAAATCAGTAAATTCACTAATAGCAGCTTTAACCTGAGAATGTGCAGCAATATCATGGCATGAAAATTTTTGTTCAACCTCTAACTCCCAATCAAGATATGCAGCAGGATCATATTTGCCATTAAAAGTGAATTAATTTAATCTTAGAAAATAAGTCATTAGGGGGATGACGAACCACACGGCGTGCACGACCACGGCGATCTCCATCGTCCCACTCAGTGTCACCGCCGTAGTCCTGCTCCATCTTTGTGGTCAACGCATCAAGGCGTGCCAGGATGGTGTCGAGTGTGGTGCGAGTCGCCGTTTGAGCAAGGTCAAGCTGGTTGAAACGCTCGGTCGTCGAAGTGACCGTTGAATCAAGCCGTTCATGCATCGTCCTAATGTCATCAGCAAGTCCATCAACTTGTCCCTTTACTTCCAGCAACTGGGCATCCACCGTGTCATGTGCTCCTGCCATAGTTAGCGCAAACACCAAAACACCAAAAAAAACGACAAAAACAGGGGTGTACTGCTCACAAGGCGCTGACACTAGTGCTGTTATCAAATTCTTATCCGTTCTTACCAAGCCACAGTGGTGAACTGCAACCAACAGGTGGAACCGGTGAAAGATTGGATGAGCGATTGCCTGGAGAAACAGAAACCTACTCGTCGTAGAAATATATGGAGTTCTGGGTAGGCTGCACTCAAGTCAAGGATTAGCACGACCAAACAATAATGCAAAGTTGAATTATAGTGCAAAACACGAAACTATATTGCTGGCCACAAGTGCAAAGGACGGATGGAACTAGCAGAATGGCAGTACCGTAAATATTGTACTAGCGAGGCCACTAGTAGGAATCACAAGTGATTTTGTTTTTCTTTTTTGTATGATTTTTTTGATATTTTTCTCAGCAGAAGAAGCAACAAAATAGGAGCTACACGAAGTTTCACCTAAAACAGAGTTCAAATGTGGTCTACAGAAAATCAGGAAGTTCTCTGAAAAGCGTGCGAAAACTTTGACGGATTTTTTTCTTTATTTTCCTGAATTTTTTTGACAATTTTGTCGAACCCAAACAGACCGAAGGTGAGTTTGGCCGGCCTCAGAATGGTGTCAACTAGCTCCTGTAAAAATTTCAGATTTTTCGGACACCCGAGCGAAAAGTTATGCCCGGTTTAAGGAAGGTAGCTCAAGTTATGTTTTCAAACGACCGGGATGAAACAACCGTATCCTATCTCCTTCGTTGTTTTTTTTTGTTTCTGTTTTTTTTTTTTGACGTAACCGAAGGAGAAAAACAAGGAAACGATGTTGACTCGGTTTTTTTTTCTGTTTTTTTTTCGTAACCGAAGGAGAAAAACAAGGAAACGGCCGTTGACTCGGTTTGTTTTTTTCTTTTTTTTTTTGACGTAACCGAAGGAGAAAAACAAGGAAACAATGTTGACTCGGTTTGTGGCGTGATCAAAGGGGAGATGGTGGCGGCGCTAGGATTTGAATGGTGGAAGAACACAATGCAACCAGCAACAAATGACGCGAAAGCACACAAATTCAACAATGCAGATTATTGAAAGAAAGTGCGAGGCTCAAAAGGGTGCTGGGATAAGGTCTAACCTGAATTTTTATGTGGTTTTGTGGACTGTAGGAAGAAAAACACTCGATAAACTCACCGATCAACCTGGAAATCTGATACCAATTGATGTAGCTGAGGTGCCCGATCTTTCGGCGAGTAGAGATAATTCCGATTTGGCGGAAGTTGACCCTTGTGATCCGACTACGACGAGCAAGCCCGAGGCGCCAATGCAATCGCTGAACCAACTCCCTGTGGTTACCGACCTTGCTGATGCGAGATCGGCCTGATCACGAAGATCGTTTCCTGTGCGCAATCGAAGAACGAACAAGAAAAAGATGCGAGCAATCTAATCTATTACTCGAGGGTGGAGTTCTGAATACACGAAGACAGCGCAGATTTGCGCGTGTTCGAGAGTAGCTAAAGCTAATGTAAAACAAAACTCGGAAAATAAAGGAGGCGCAGCTCCTGTATAAATAGAGAGGGGGCGCAGCCCCTAGGGGCGGCCAACCCTAGGTCGTCCATTATGGGCCGCAATTGGGCTGGTCGTCTATTCTTCTGGGCCTTCGTTCTTTAACAACATGATGTAGTTCAATTCTCTTGCACGGGCCCGAGTCACTGGCCCAGGTGGAAGGGGTGGCGCCTGGACTGGGGAAGATGGTGCCTGGGCTGGAGAAGGTGCTGCTGGTGTAGATGTGCTCGTGTTGGTGTTGATGTCCTCATCAACTTGCGGCAACGAAATTGCACGAAACCACCCCAAACATGAGTTTTGGACCTAAAGTAGTGGATTGGGCATGTTCATTGCGAAAAACAAAGAAATGGTTCCGGTGGCAAAAACTCGTGCTTTGTATGCACCTTATACCCGTTTTCGGAATGGGTGACGTGCGGCAACGAAATTGCGCGAAACCACCTCAAACTTTTGGGACCTAAAGTAGTGGATTGGGCATGTTCGTTGCGAAAAACGAAGAAATGGTTCCGGTGGCAAAAACTCGTGCTTGTATGCACCCTGACACCCGTTTTTGGAATGGGTGACTTGCGGCAACGAAATTGCACGAAACCACCCCAAACATGAGTTTTTGACCTAAAGTAGTGGATTGGGCATGTTCGTTGCGAAAAACAAAGAAATGGTTCCGGTGGCAAAAACTCGTGCTTGTATGGACACATGTTTTCGGAATGGGTGACTTGCGGCAACGAAATTGCACGAAACCACCCCAAACTTTTGGGACCTAAAGTAGTGGATTGGGCATGTTTGTTGCAAAAAACGAAGAAATGGTTCCGGTGGCAAAAACTCGTGGTTTGTATGCACCTGATACCCGTTTTCGGAATGGGTGACGTGCGGCAACGAAATTGTGCGAAACCACCCCAAACATGAGTTTTGGATCTAAAGTAGTGGATTGGGCATGTTCGTTGCGAAAAACGAAGAAATGGTTCCGGTGGCAAAAACTCGTGCTTGTATGCACCCTGACAACCGTTTTCTGAATGGGTGACTTGCGGCAACGAAATTGCACGAAACCACCCCAAACATGAGTTTTGGACCTAAAGTAGTGGATTGGGCATGTTCGTTACAAAAAACGAAGAAATGGTTTCGGTGGCAAATACTCGTGCTTTTATGCACCCCGACACCCATTTTCGGAATGGGTGACGTGTGGCAACGAAATTGCGCGAAACCACCCCAAACATGAGTTTTGGACCTATAGTAGTGGATTGGGCATGTTCGTTGAGAAAAACAAAGAAATGGTTCTGGTGGCAAAAACTCGTGCTTGTATGCACACTGACACCCGTTTTCGGAATGGGTGACTTGCGGCAACGAAATTGCATAAAACCACCCCAAACATGTGTTTTGGACCTAAAGTAGTGGATTGGGCATGTTCGTTGCGAACAACGAAGAAATGGTTCCGGTGGCAAAAACTTGTGCTTTGTATGCACCCCGACACCCGTTTTCGGAATGGGTGACTTGCGGCAACGAAATTGCGCGAAACCACCTCAAACTTTTGGGACCTAAAGTAGTGGATTGGGCATGTTCGTTGCGAAAAACGAAGAAATGGTTCCGGTGGCAAAAACTCGTGCTTTGTATGCACCTGATACCCGTTTTCGGAACGGGTGACTTGCGGCAACGAAATTGCACGAAACCACCCCAAACATGAGTTTTTGACCTAAAGTAGTGGATTGGGCATGTTCGTTGCGAAAAACGAAGAAATGGTTTCGGTAGCAAAAACTCGTGCTTGTATGCACCCTGACACCCGTTTTTGGAATGGGTGACTTGCGGCAACGAAATTGCACGAAACCACCCCAAACATGAGTTTTTGACCTAAAGTAGTGGATTGGGCATGTTCGTTGCGAAAAACGAAGAAATGGTTTCGGTGGCAAAAACTCGTGCTTGTATGCACCCTGACACCCGTTTTTGGAATGGGTGACTTGCGGCAACGAAATTGCACGAAACCACGCAAAACATGAGTTTTTGACCTAAAGTAGTGGATTGGGCATGTTCGTTGCGAAAACGAAGAAATGGTTCCGGTGGCAAAAACTCGTGCTTGTATGCACCCTGACACACGTTTTCGGAATGGGTGACTTGCGGCAACGAAATTGCACGAAACCACCCCAAACTTTTGGGACCTAAAGTAGTGGATTGGGCATGTTTGTTGCAAAAAACGAAGAAATGGTTCGGGTGGCAAAAACTCGTGCTTTGTATGCACCTGATACCCGTTTTCGGAATGGGTGACGTGCGGCAACGAAATTGCGCGAAACCACCCCAAACATGAGTTTTGGACCTAAAGTAGTGGATTGGGCATGTTCGTTGCGAAAAACGAAGAAATGTTTCTGGTGGCAAAAACTCGTGCTTGTATGCACCCTGACACCCGTTTTCTGAATGGGTGACTTGCGGCAACGAAATTGCACGAAACCACCCCAAACATGAGTTTTGGACCTAAATAGTGGATTGGGCATGTTCGTTACAAAAAACGAAGAAATGGTTCCGGTGGCAAAAACTCGTGCTTTTATGCACCCCGACACCCATTTTCGGAATGGGTGACATGTGGCAACGAAATTGCGCGAAACCACCCCAAACATGAGTTTTGGACCTTAAGTAGTGGATTGGGCATGTTTGTTGCGAAAAACAAAGAAATGGTTCCGGTGGCAAAAACTCGTGCTTGTATGCACACTGACACCCATTTTCGGAATGGGTGACTTGCGGCAACAAAATTGCATAAAACCACCCCAAACATGTGTTTTGGACCTAAAGTAGTGGATTGGGCATGTTCGTTGCGAAAAACGAAGAAATGGTTCCGGTGGCAAAAACTTGTGCTTTGTATGCACCCCGACACCCGTTTTCGGAATGGGTGACTTGCGGCAACGAAATTGCGCGAAACCACCTCAAACTTTTGGGACCTAAAGTAGTGGATTGGGCATGTTCGTTGTGAAAAACGAAGAAATGGTTCCGGTGGCAAAAACTCGTGCTTTGTATGCACCTGATACCCGTTTTCGGAACGGGTGACTTGCGGCAACGAAAATTGCACGAAACCACCCCAAACATGAGTTTTTGACCTAAAGTAGTGGATTGGGCATGTTCGTTGCGAAAAACGAAGAAATGGTTTCGGTAGCAAAAACTCGTGCTTGTATGCACCCTGACACCCGTTTTTGGAATGGGTGACTTGCGGCAACGAAATTGCACGAAACCACCCCAAACATGAGTTTTTGACCTAAAGTAGTGGATTGGGCATGTTCGTTGCGAAAAACGAAAGAAATGGTTTCCGGTGGCAAAAACTCGTGCTTGTATGCACCCTGACACACGTTTTCGGAATGGGTGACTTGCGGCAACGAAATTGCACGAAACCACCCCAAACATGAGTTTTGGACCTAAAGTAGTGGATTGGGCATGTTCATTGCGAAAAACGAAGAAATGGTTCCGGTGGCAAAAACTCGTGCTTTGTATGCACCTTATACCCGTTTTCGGAATGGGTGACGTGCGACAACGAAATTGCGCGAAACCACCTCAAACATTTGGGACCTAAAGTAGTGGATTGGGCATGTTCGTTGCGAAAAACGAAGAAATGGTTCCGGTGGCAAAAACTCGTGCTTGTATGCACCCTGACACCCGTTTTTGGAATGGGTGACTTGCGGCAACGAAATTGCACGAAACCACCCCAAACATGAGTTTTTGACCTAAAGTAGTGGATTGGGCATGTTCGTTGCGAAAAACAAAGAAATGGTTCTGGTGGCAAAAACTCGTGCTTGTATGCACCCTGACACACGTTTTCGGAATGGGTGACTTACGGCAACGAAATTGCACGAAGCCACCCCAAACTTTTGGGACCTAAAGTAGTGGATTGGGCATGTTTGTTGCAAAAAACGAAGAAATGGTTCCGGTGGCAAAAACTCGTGGTTTGTATGCACCTGATACCCGTTTTCGGAATGGGTGACGTGCGGCAACGAAATTGCGCGAAACCACCCCAAACATGAGTTTTGGATCTAAAGTAGTGGATTGGGCATGTTCGTTGCGAAAAACGAAGAAATGGTTCCGGTGGCAAAAACTCGTGCTTGTATGCACCCTGACACCCGTTTTCTGAATGGGTGACTTGCGGCAACGAAATTGCACGAAACCACCCCAAACATGAGTTTTGGACCTAAAGTAGTGGATTGGGCATGTTCGTTACAAAAAACGAAGAAATGGTTTCGGTGGCAAAAACTCGTGCTTTTATGCACCCCGACACCCATTTTCGGAATGGGTGACGTGTGGCAACGAAATTGCGCGAAACCACCCCAAACATGAGTTTTGGACCTAAAGTAGTGGATTGGGCATGTTCGTTGCGAAAAACAAAGAAATGGTTCCGGTGGCAAAAACTCGTGCTTGTATGCACACTGACACCCGTTTTCGGAATGGGTGACTTGCGGCAACGAAATTGCATAAAACCACCCCAAACATGTGTTTTGGACCTAAAGTAGTGGATTGGGCATGTTCGTTGCGAAAAACGAAGAAATGGTTCCGGTGGCAAAAACTCGTGCTTTGTATGCACCTGATACCCGTTTTCGGAATGGGTGACTTGCGGCAACGAAATTGCACGAAACCACCCCAAACATGAGTTTTTGACCTAAAGTAGTGGATTGGGCATGTTCGTTGCGAAAAACGAAGAAATGGTTCCGGTGGCAAAAACTCGTGCTTTGTATGCACCTGATACCCGTTTTCGGAATGGGTGACTTGCGGCAACGAAATTGCACGAAACCACCCCAAACATGAGTTTTTGACCTAAAGTAGTGGATTGGGCATGTTCGTTGCGAAAAACGAAGAAATGGTTCCGGTGGCAAAAACTCGTGCTTGTATGCACCCTGACACACGTTTTCGGAATGGGTGACTTGCGGCAACGAAATTGCACGAAACCACCCCAAACATGAGTTTTGGACCTAAAGTAGGGGATTGGGCATGTTCATTGCGAAAAACGAAGAAATGGTTCCGGTGGCAAAAACTCGTGCTTTGTATGCACCTTATACCCGTTTTTGGAATGGGTGACGTGCGGCAACGAAATTGCGCGAAACTACCTCAAACTTTTGGGACCTAAAGTAGTGGATTGGGCATGTTCGTTGCGAAAAACGAAGAAATGGTTCCGGTGGCAAAAACTCGTGCTTTGTATGCACCTGATACCCGTTTTCGGAATGGGTGACTTGCGGCAACTAAATTGCACGAAACCACCCAAACATGAGTTTTTGACCTAAAGTAGTGGATTGGGCATGTTCGTTGCGAAAAACGAAGAAATGGTTCCGGTGGCAAAAACTCGTGCTTGTATGCACCCTGACACCCGTTTTCGGAATGGGTGACTTGCGGCAACGAAATTGCACAAAACCACCCCAAACATGAGTTTTGGACCTAAAGTAGTGGATTGGGCATGTTCGTTGCGAAAAACGAAGAAATGGTTCCAGTGGCAAAAACTCGTGCTTGTATGCACCCCGACACCCATTTTCGGAATGGGTGACGTGTGGCAACGAAATTGCGCGAAAACACCCCAAACATGAGTTTTGGACCTAAAGTAGTGGATTGGGCATGTTCGTTGCGAAAAACAAAGAAATGGTTCGGGTGGCAAAAACTCGTGCTTATATGCACACTGACAACCGTTTTCGGAATGGGTGACTTGCGGCAACAAAATTGCACAAAACCACCCCAAACATGTGTTTTGGACCTAAAGTAGTGGATTGGGCATGTTCGTTGCGAAAAACGAAGAAATGGTTCCGGTGGGAAAAACTTGTGCTTTGTATGCACCCCGACACCCGTTTTCGGAATGGGTGACGTGCGACAACGAAATTGCGCGAAACCACCTCAAACTTTTGGGACCTAAAGTAGTGGATTGGGCATGTTCGTTGTGAAAAACGAAGAAATGGTTCCGGTGGCAAAAACTCGTGCTTTGTATGCACCTGATACCCGTTTTCGGAATGGGTGACTTGCGGCAACGAAATTGCACGAAACCACCCCAAACATGAGTTTTTGACCTAAAGTAGTGGATTGGGCATGTTCGTTGCGAAAAACGAAGAAATGGTTTCGGTAGCAAAAACTCGTGCTTGTATGCACCCTGACACCTGTTTTTGGAATGGGTGACTTGCGGCAACGAAATTGCACGAAACCACCCCAAACATGAGTTTTTAACCTAAAGTAGTGGATTGGGCATGTTCGTTGCAAAAAACGAAGAAATGGTTCCGGTGGCAAAAACTCGTGCTTGTATGCACCCTGACACACGTTTTCAGAATGGGTGACTTGCGGCAACGAAATTGCACGAAACCACCCCAAACATAAGTTTTGGACCTGAAGTAGTGGATTGGGCATGTTCGTTGCGAAAAACGAAGAAATTGTTCCGGTGGCAAAAACTCGTGCTTTGTATGCACCTTATACCCTTTTTCGGAATGGGTGACGTGCGGCAACGAAATTGCGCGAAACCACCTCAAACTTTTGGGACCTAAAGTAGTGGATTGGGCATGTTCGTTGCGAAAAACGAAGAAATGGTTCCGGTGGCAAAAACTCGTGCTTTGTATGCACCTGATACCCGTTTTCGGAATGGGTGACTTGCGGCAACGAAATTGCACGAAACCACCCCAAACATGAGTTTTTGACCTAAAGTAGTGGATTGGGCATGTTCGTTGCGAAAAACGAAGAAATAGGTTCCGATGGCAAAAACTCGTGCTTGTATGCACCCTGACTACCCGTTTTCGGAATGGGTGACTTGCTGCAACGAAATTGCACGAAACCACCCCAAACATGAGTTTTTGACCTAAAGTAGTGGATTGGGCATGTTCGTTGCGAAAAACGAAGAAATGGTTCCGGTGGCAAAAACTCGTGCTTTGTATGCACCCTGACTACCCGTTTTCGGAATGGGTGACTTGCGGCAACGAAATTGCACGAAACCACCCCAAACATGAGTTTTGGACCTAAAGTAGTGGATTGGGCATGTTCGTTGCGAAAAACGAAGAAATGGTTCCGGTGGCAAAAACTCGTGCTTGTATGCACCCTTATACCCGTTTTTCGGAATGGGTGACGTGCGGCAACGAAATTGCGCGAAACTACCCTCAAACTTTTGGGACCTAAAGTAGTGGATTGGGCATGTTCGTTGCGAAAAAACGAAGAAATGGTTCCGGTGGCAAAAACTCGTGCTTTGTATGCACCTGATACCCGTTTTCGGAATGGGTGACTTGCGGCAACTAAATTGCAGCGAAACCACCCAAACATGAGTTTTTGACCTAAAGTAGTGGATTGGGCATGTTCGTTGCGAAAAACGAAGAAATGGTTCCGGTGGCAAAAACTCGTGCTTGTATGCACCCTGACACCCGTTTTCGGAATGGGTGACTTGCGGCAACGAAATTGCACGAAAACCACCCCAAACATGAGTTTTGGACCTAAAGTAGTGGATTGGGCATGTTCGTTGCGAAAAACGAAGAAATGGTTCCAGTGGCAAAAACTCGTGCTTGTATGCACCCCGACACCCATTTTCGGAATGGGTGACGTGTGGCAACGAAATTGCGCGAAAACACCCCAAACATGAGTTTTGGACCTAAAGTAGTGGATTGGGCATGTTCGTTGCGAAAAACAAAGAAATGGTTCGGGTGGCAAAAACTCGTGCTTATATGCACACTGACAACCGTTTTCGGAATGGGTGACTTGAGGCAACAAAATTGCACAAAACCACCCCAAACATGTGTTTTGGACCTAAAGTAGTGGATTGGGCATGTTCGTTGCGAAAAACGAAGAAATGGTTCCGGTGGGAAAAACTTGTGCTTTGTATGCACCCCGACACCCGTTTTCGGAATGGTTGACGTGCGGACAACGAAATTGCGCGAAACCACCTCAAACTTTTGGGACCTAAAGTAGTGGATTGGGCATGTTCGTTGTGAAAAACGAAGAAATGGTTCCGGTGGCAAAAACTCGTGCTTTGTATGCACCTGATACCCGTTTTCGGAATGGGTGACTTGCGGCAACGAAATTGCACGAAACCACCCCAAACATGAGTTTTTGACCTAAAGTAGTGGATTGGGCATGTTCGTTGCGAAAAACGAAGAAATGGTTTCGGTAGCAAAAACTCGTGCTTGTATGCACCCTGACACCTGTTTTTGGAATGGGTGACTTGCGGCAACGAAATTGCACAAAACCACCCCAAACATGAGTTTTGGACCTAAAGTAGTGGATTGGGCATGTTCGTTGCGAAAAACGAAGAAATGGTTCCAGTGGCAAAAACTCGTGCTTGTATGCACCCCGACACCCATTTTCGGAATGGGTGACGTGTGGCAACGAAATTGCGCGAAAACACCCCAAACATGAGTTTTGGACCTAAAGTAGTGGATTGGGCATGTTCGTTGCGAAAAACAAAGAAATGGTTCGGGTGGCAAAAACTCGTGCTTATATGCACACTGACAACCGTTTTCGGAATGGGTGACTTGAGGCAACAAAATTGCACAAAACCACCCCAAACATGTGTTTTGGACCTAAAGTAGTGGATTGGGCATGTTCGTTGCGAAAAACGAAGAAATGGTTCCGGTGGGAAAAACTTGTGCTTTGTATGCACCCCGACACCCGTTTTCGGAATGGGTGACGTGCGACAACGAAATTGCGCGAAACCACCTCAAACTTTTGGGACCTAAAGTAGTGGATTGGGCATGTTCGTTGTGAAAAACGAAGAAATGGTTCCGGTGGCAAAAACTCGTGCTTTGTATGCACCTGATACCCGTTTTCGGAATGGGTGACTTGCGGCAACGAAATTGCACGAAACCACCCCAAACATGAGTTTTTGACCTAAAGTAGTGGATTGGGCATGTTCGTTGCGAAAAACGAAGAAATGGTTTCGGTAGCAAAAACTCGTGCTTGTATGCACCCTGACACCTGTTTTTGGAATGGGTGACTTGCGGCAACGAAATTGCACGAAACCACCCCAAACATGAGTTTTTAACCTAAAGTAGTGGATTGGGCATGTTCGTTGCAAAAAACGAAGAAATGGTTCCGGTGGCAAAAACTCGTGCTTGTATGCACCCTGACACACGTTTTCAGAATGGGTGACTTGCGGCAACGAAATTGCACGAAACCACCCCAAACATAAGTTTTGGACCTGAAGTAGTGGATTGGGCATGTTCGTTGCGAAAAACGAAGAAATTGTTCCGGTGGCAAAAACTCGTGCTTTGTATGCACCTTATACCCTTTTTCGGAATGGGTGACGTGCGGCAACGAAATTGCGCGAAACCACCTCAAACTTTTGGGACCTAAAGTAGTGGATTGGGCATGTTCGTTGCGAAAAAACGAAGAAATGGTTCCGGTGGCAAAAACTCGTGCTTTGTATGCACCTGATACCCGTTTTCGGAATGGGTGACTTGCGGCAACGAAATTGCACGAAACCACCCCAAACATGAGTTTTTGACCTAAAGTAGTGGATTGGGCATGTTCGTTGCGAAAAACGAAGAAATAGTTCCGATGGCAAAAACTCGTGCTTGTATGCACCCTGACACCCGTTTTCGGAATGGGTGACTTGCTGCAACGAAATTGCACGAAACCACCCCAAACATGAGTTTTTGACCTAAAGTAGTGGATTGGGCATGTTCGTTGCGAAAAACGAAGAAATGGTTCCGGTGGCAAAAACTCGTGCTTTGTATGCACCTGATACCCGTTTTCGGAATGGGTGACTTGCGGCAACGAAATTGCACGAAACCACCCCAAACATGAGTTTTTGACCTAAAGTAGTGGATTGGGCATGTTCGTTGCGAAAAACGAAGAAATGGTTCCGGTGGCAAAAACTCGTGCTTGTATGCACCCTGACACACGTTTTCGGAATGGGTGACTTGCGGCAACGAAATTGCACGAAACCACCCCAAACTTTTGGGACCTAAAGTAGTGGATTGGGCATGTTTGTTGCAAAAAACGAAGAAATGGTTCCGGTGGCAAAAACTCGTGCTTTGTATGCACCTGATACCCGTTTTCGGAATGGGTGACATGCGGCAACGAAATTACGCGAAACCACCCCAAACATGAGTTTTGGACCTAAAGTAGTGGATTGGGCATGTTCGTTGCGAAAAACGAAGAAATGGTTCTGGTGGCAAAAACTCGTGCTTGTATGCACCCTGACACCCATTTTCTGAATGGGTGACTTGCGGCAACGAAATTGCACGAAACCACCCCAAACATGAGTTTTGGACCTAAAGTAGTGGATTGGGCATGTTCGTTACAAAAAACGAAGAAATGGTTCCAGTGGCAAAAACTCGTGCTTTTATGCACCCCGACACCCATTTTCGGAATGGGTGACGTGTGGCAACGAAATTGCGCGAAACCACCCCAAACATGAGTTTTGGACCTTAAGTAGTGGATTGGGCATGTTCGTTGAGAAAAACAAAGAAATGGTTCTGGTGGCAAAAACTCGTGCTTGTATGCACACTGACACCCGTTTTCGGAATGGGTGACTTGCGGCAACGAAATTGCATAAAACCACCCCAAACATGTGTTTTGGACCTAAAGTAGTGGATTGGGCATGTTCGTTGCGAAAAACGAAGAAATGTTTCCGGTGGCAAAAACTTGTGCTTTGTATGCACCCCGACACCCGTTTTCGGAATGGGTGACTTGCGGCAACGAAATTGCGAAACCACCTCAAACGTTTGGGACCTAAAGTAGTGGATTGGGCATGTTCGTTGCGAAAAACGAAGAAATGGTTCCGGTGGCAAAAACTCGTGCTTTTTATGCACCTGATACCCGTTTTCGGAATGGGTGACTTGCGGCAACGAAATTGCACGAAACCACCCCAAAGATGAGTTTTTGACCTAAAGTAGTGGATTGGGCATGTTCGTTGCGAAAAACGAAGAAATGGTTTCGGTAGCAAAAACTCGTGCTTGTATGCACCCTGACACCCGTTTTTGGAATGGGTGACTTGCGGCAACGAAATTGCACGAAACCACCCCAAACATGAGTTTTTGACCTAAAGTAGTGGATTGGGCATGTTCGTTGCGAAAAACGAAGAAATGGTTTCGATGGCAAAAACTCGTGCTTGTATGCACCCTGACACACGTTTTCGGAATGGGTGACTTGCGGCAACGAAATTGCACGAAACCACCCCGAACATGAGTTTTGGACCTAAAGTAGTGGATTGGGCATGTTCATTGCGAAAAATGAAGAAATGGTTCCGGTGGCAAAAACTCGTGCTTTGTATGCACCTTATACCCGTTTTCGGAATGGGTGACGTGCGGACAACGAAATTGCGCGAAACCACCTCAAACTTTTGGGACCTAAAGTAGTGGATTGGGCATGTTCGTTGCGAAAAACGAAGAAATGGTTCCGGTGGCAAAAACTCGTGCTTGTATGCACCCTGACACCCGTTTTTGGAATGGGTGACTTGCGGCAACGAAATTGCACGAAACCACCCCAAACATGAGTTTTCGACCTAAAGTAGTGGATTGGGCATGTTCGTTGCGAAAAACAAAGAAATGGTTCCGGTGGCAAAAACTCGTGCTTGTATGCACCCTGACACACGTTTTCGGAATGGGTGACTTGCGGCAACGAAATTGCACGAAACCACCCCAAACTTTTGGGACCTAAAGTAGTGGATTGGGCATGTTTGTTGCAAAAAACGAAGAAATGGTTCCGGTGGCAAAAACTCGTGGTTTGTATGCACCTGATACCCGTTTTCGGAATGGGTGACGTGCGGCAACGAAATTGCGCGAAACCACCCCAAACATGAGTTTTGGATCTAAAGTAGTGGATTGGGCCTGTTCGTTGCGAAAAACGAAGAAATGGTTCCAGTGGCAAAAACTCGTGCTTGTATGCACCCTGACATCCGTTTTCTGAATGGGTGACTTGCGGCAACGAAATTGCACGAAACCACCCCAAACATGAGTTTTGGACCTAAAGTAGTGGATTGGGCATGTTCGTTACAAAAAACAAAGAAATGGTTTCGGTGGCAAAAACTCGTGCTTTTATGCACGGGACACCCATTTTCGGAATGGGTGACGTGTGGCAACGAAATTGCGCGAAACCACCCCAAACATGAGTTTTGGACCTAAAGTAGTGGATTGGGCATGTTCGTTGCGAAAAACAAAGAAATGGTTCCGGTGGCAAAAACTCGTGCTTGTATGCACACTGACACCCGTTTTCGGAATGGGTGACTTGCGGCAACGAAATTGTATAAAACCACCCCAAACATGTGTTTTGGACCTAAAGTAGTGGATTGGGCATGTTCGTTGCGAACAACGAAGAAATGGTTCCGGTGGCAAAAACTTGTGCTTTGTATGCACCCCGACACCCGTTTTCGGAATGGGTGACTTGCGGCAACGAAATTGCGCGAAACCACCTCAAACTTTTGGGACCTAAAGTAGTGGATTGGGCATGTTCGTTGCGAAAAACGAAGAAATGGTTCCGGTGGCAAAAACTCGTGCTTTGTATGCACCTGATACCCGTTTTCGGAACGGGTGACTTGCGGCAACGAAATTGCACGAAACCACCCCAAACATGAGTTTTTGACCTAAAGTAGTGGATTGGGCATGTTCGTTGCGAAAA
Organism: Zea luxurians; assembly: GCA_029449295.1. Taxonomy (NCBI): domain Eukaryota; kingdom Viridiplantae; phylum Streptophyta; class Magnoliopsida; order Poales; family Poaceae; genus Zea; species Zea luxurians. The sequence goes on along the minus strand of JAOPSE010000014.1, from coordinate 478 downwards.
ACGAAGAAATGGTTTCGGTAGCAAAAACTCGTGCTTGTATGCACCCTGACACCCGTTTTTGGAATGGGTGACTTGCGGCAACGAAATTGCACGAAACCACCCCAAACATGAGTTTTTGACCTAAAGTAGTGGATTGGGCATGTTCGTTGCGAAAAACGAAGAAATGGTTCCGGTGGCAAAAACTCGTGCTTGTATGCACCCTGACACACGTTTTCGGAATGGGTGACTTGCGGCAACGAAATTGCACAAAACCACCCCAAACATGAGTTTTGGACCTAAAGTAGTGGATTGGGCATGTTCATTGCGAAAAACGAAGAAATGGTTCCGGTGGCAAAAACTCGTGCTTTGTATGCACCTTATACCCGTTTTTGGAATGGGTGACGTGCGGCAACGAAATTGCGCGAAACTACCTCAAACTTTTGGGACCTAAAGTAGTGGATTGGGCATGTTCGTTGCGAAAAACGAAGAAATGGTTCCG